>BSDZ01000079.1:5810000-6217339 GCA_030268105.1 Volvox africanus
GGTCCAATCTTTGTACGTTCCTTTTACGGTGTGCCGTACTTACCCCCCAGAGTCCGTACTCTGAAGCCCCACTTCAAGGCACGCACATTCAGACGTCATTGGCACTGCAGTTCTTATTGCTTGCAGCATCTATTTTAGTTGCCATCTGCCATCTGCTCGCCGTACCATTGTGAAGCACCGTCGACGCCACCATCGCTCGCGTATAAGTCCTTCTTTCATTTCCGCCTCCACACCTTCATTAGGTCCATTGCAGTCTATCCTGTTAGTCGCTTCAATACCGACTAGGACATGTGTATCGCGCCTGCGACCCCCCTGGACCCACCCCTGCCCGTATTGGCTCCTCAGGTGGTCAGCCCGCGGAATCACATGGTGGGTTCATGGACGCAGGGATCAGTGGGATTCACCCCATCTCGTCATCTGGCTGGGAAATCGGAAGTCAGGGGGGGGGGGAAAAGAGTTCTGCACGTCCCACGTTTCGACATATTCGTGTTCATAAGGCCCCAATGGAGCTCATGACAATTGTGCAAAATCCCGCGCAGGTCTTCACCCCGCTGCTTGCGTCCACGACGGTGGGCACCCTGGAGCCGCGGAGCGTTGCCGTACACATGAACGACATTCAACCAGCGCTATCTTCGCCGTCAAACTCACTCTTCATTGCGGGTGCGTCGGCGATGAGTGGTCGTCATCAGTCATTATGGCTTTCCAATGAGGTTGGGTCCCGTGGCTCGGGGTTGTCAGGTCCGGGCTATGGTTTTGTGTCTGTGTCTGTGTGTCAAAGTGTGCGTGTGTGCCTATGTCTGCGTGTTTGTGTTTGCCGTACAACGTATAATGGTACCCATCCCGGTGTCTTCCCTCTATTCCTTCCTCATATGGGACGCACGCAGAGGCCCAAGCTGTGGATCTGGCCAGCCGTACCGTCACATGTCGTAGCGCCGATGGGGTGTCATTTTCCGTATCGTACGACAAACTGGCGATATGTACGGGATCTCAGGTACGGAGAAAAAACATTTCTCGTTATGGATCCACTTAACTTGAAAATGAATGCTTTTGTTACATGAACAGTCTTCAAGAGCTTCTCGAGATAGTTGTAGATTTCTACCATATCTGGGATCCATGGGTCGGCGCAGGGCAGCACCTTCGGCATCCCTGGAGTTCTGGAACATGCCCATTTCCTGCGTGACGTGAAGCAAGCGGAGTCCATTCGACAGCGGCTGATTGAGAACTTAGCTCTGGCGGGTATTCCAGGTGAGTGAGGAATCAGTTTTCTGTTAGCGTGCTAGGGTTTTAAGAGGGTGGCGTGTCATGTTTTTTTAAGGTTTAAGATTAAGCGGTGCTCGGGGGTTATCACACCGGTGATACTCCAGGAGATGGCGGGGAGGACAAGGGAAGGGAGGGATTGAGGAGAAGGGTGGAAGGAGAGGGGGGAATGCGGGGGCAAGGAGCGGAGGCAGGAAGTGGCACATACACACATGGCACCAGGGAGGATGACTTGAAGGGCGGAAGTGGTGTTGTTGGGGAGGGCCAACAACGGGAAGTTTCACCTGCTGGTGGTGGTGATAATACCCTAAACCCCATACGGCCCTCTGGGGCCCTCTGGAGACTGTGTTGGGGTTTAAGTCCATCTCACGTCCCATCTCCCTCCCTCCCCGGCGTAATTGGGATGTCCTCCGTACAAAAAACCCCTTCGATCCTGACGGAGCTGCAGTACCTCCGCCGAATGGTTATAAGCACTGCTTCCCGCCCAAGTAAAAACCGCCTGGTTGATTGCAGCTATTCTGGGTGTGGTATGGTGTGGTGTGGTGTGGTGTAAACCATCAAATTAGCCAATTGTACGCGCGCCCTCTGCTCTTTCCCGGCGCCAGGTCGCGCTCTCCCCGACTGGCAGCGGCTGCTCCACGTGGTCATTGTGGGCGGGGGCCCCACCGGGGTGGAAGTGGCGGGGGAGTTGACGGTGAGGAGGAGCATGTGCACATGTGCGCGTGTACGTGTGTGTTTTCGAGCGGTGTCTCCATTAGGGTTCTAGAAGATTCTAGGGGTTAAAGTTCGCAAGATTGTGGGGATGTTGAAGGCAAACGGATCAGAGCGCGTGTGCGTGTTTGGGTGTTGAGTTTTGCATTCCGTACCGTATCGGACGCATGGCATGACACAATTAATGCATCGTGTACTTTGTTAGTGTTTTCCACTTTGATACATCTTCCTGACCGTTGACCAATAGGCGTTAGCCATACCAGTAAACGGCAAGTGTGGGGGTTTACGGCGTATAACCGTTTTTGGAGTTCATGTTCAATCCACCCTAACATACACACATCACCCGCCTTCCCTCCCCGCCCGCTCCCCCCTCCCGCTTGTCATCCGTTCAGGACTTCATCTCCAATGAGCTTCGGGCGCTTTATCCGGAGAGGGCTCGGGGAATGCGGTGAGGGGTTTTTGGGGTTTCGGAGCTAGGGAGGTGCGGACTTTAGGGGCAGGAGCCGGGTCTCTGTTTGTGAACGTTTGGTTGGAAGTACGTTGGACAGGGAGCCAACGGACTCTGTTATAGGGCACTCTGTCAGACGGCGAGAGTAACGATATGCATCATCGCAGCCAAGTCGGTGGCTGGCGGACACTGGGCAGTTTTCGATCTTCCTGAAATGTACGGCACCCAAGAAAGACTCCGTTTCTTTTATTCCATCTGGCAACCACGCGGTGGCCTTTTCATCTGATCTGATCTGGGTCGCACCGCAGGGTCACCCTCGTGGAGGCTCGTGAGCTGTTGGGATCCTTCGATGCATCGCTGCGCGAGTACGCCGCACGGAAGCTCATTCGGCGTGGGGTCGTACTGAAGAAGGTGCGGAGGGCTAGTCGGAAGGTTGTTTGGTCGGTTAGTTGGTTGTATTCCTCTATGTCCTAACAACCAGGACCCACAACGACCTTCAGGTGGCCCCTGCCAACACCCCTTATTGCGTTGCTTATCTTTGCTCGTCCAGGGTGTCGTACACGAAGTTACGGAGCGCGACGTGGTTCTCAAGGTGTGCGAACCGCTGCGACGATTTCTGCCCCGTGTTAAAAACCTGGTGCATGACTTTTAGCGGTTTGTACGTACGGATAACCGTTTGCAGGACGGTACCGTACTGCCGTACGGTTTGTGTATCTGGAGCACCGGTGTCGGCCCCACGCCCTTCACGCTGTCGCTCCCCTTCGCAAAAACCGGTGAGACTCAAATACGGCCCACGTATTGCACTCTTATGTGCCCCACTCCCGCCCCTGTATATGAACCCTCCCCCCCCTCCCATGTAAGGACTCTTTGGGGCATGGTACATAAATGTCGCGCTATGTACGGCAGCTTCGTGGGGTCCTCAGCCTTAGTCGATACCTCCAGAAAATCATAAATATATATTTCGTAATCATATTTATTTATAATCAAATGTTATTTCCCCTCCCTCCCTCCCTCCCTGGCGCTCCCCCCGTCAGCGGTTGGACGCATAGCAGTGGACAAATTCATGCGGGTGCTTGCGTCGCCTAGCCATCATCAACGGAGGGATCAGGAGCAGTTGCTGCAGCCTCCGAAACCACAGCAGCAGAAGCTTTCTGCATCTGGTGCTACTGCTAATGCCACGTCGGCGGTGTCGGCACCGTCGTCGTCCACCGGCGCCAGCCCCAGCCCCGACTCCCCAGCCCCTGCCCCAGCTCTAGCCTCCATGCCCGGCATGCTGGCCGACGAGAGCGACACGCCCTCCACATCCCGGCTGGAGCCTGTGCCCCACGTGTACGCGCTCGGGGACTGCTGCGCGAATCCGGACAACCCGCTGCCGGCACTCGCGCAGGTGAGCTTTGGGACGGGAAGACGGAGGGGGAGGGATTGGGAGGGGAAGGTACGAAGTACGACGTATACGACGAATACAATTACGGTACCTTCTTAGAGGCAAACTGCCCAATGACCGGGCAAAATAGACTTGAAATAAAATAGAATACTTGATGCTGCGATGATGCATATGTCGTAAATGTCCTCATACGTCCCCCCAATACACCCAAACCTTCCACACACACAGGTCGCTGAGCAGCAAGGTCGCTACCTCGCCCGCATTCTTAACGCCGCCGCCAAGGGCCCTGTATACGGTGAAACCACCGTCGTACAGCAGCTGGCTCCGGAGTTTCGTTACCGCCATCTTGGATCCATGGCGACGGTCGGCGGCCACTCGGCGGTTTTGGAGCTCGGCGACGCACAACGTAAGCAACTGAGTCTGGCGGGTTTCTTGAGTTGGATAGCGTGGAGGTCAGCCTACCTGACACGGCTGGGGAGCATTCAGAAACGGTTGGCGGTTGCGTTTGACTGGACGGTTACGATGTTGTTTGGAAGGGATCTCAGCAGATGGTGAAGGGGAGGGGGAGGGGAGGTTGGCAGTTGCAGGGCACGTGTTGATGAATCTTTAGGGTTGGGTTGCTTTGGGTTTTAGGGTTTTAGGGAGGGTAGAGTCAGGAGGGGAGGGAGGGGGGAAGATGACTACACGAGATCTCGAATCTTGAATTGGTGGGATGTTGAAGAGCAATTACTTATCGTGACTGAATTGTCAGGAAGCGGAGGGAGGGAGGAGGGAGAGGGAAAGATGGTGAGAGGGAGGGACAGCCCTCCGTCAGCAGAGCGGTGCTCTTTAGGACCGCGTGTTCAGAAACATGTAACATGAACGTGCGGTGGGCGATCTAACTGTGTGGGAGTTGGACGTGTTAGAAAGTTGTTCTTCAAGCGTAACTAAGCACAGGACACCTTGGGAAATTCAGTTAAACCAGTCGGGGCGTTCAGGTACACACATAATCTGAGTATACATCCAAATAAGCAAATGGATGGTGGCGATGGTGGCCTGAGACGGGGCGCCACATGGGGGCGAGTGAATTTGGATTCCGTTACTTCGGTTGCAATTTTGGTAAGCCAGGTACCCAATCCATATGCATATGAATACGAAACTATTTACGAGGTATGCCTCCTCCCCCCAACCAAACAACAAAAGAAACCTCCTTACATACGTACGAGCGTGTGCGTGTATATGTTAATGTTAATGTCGATGTGTGTGAATGTCTTAATAGTTGATACATTTCATTTCCCCTCCCGCGCATCACTCCTCAGCTGAGCTGGGGGGGGGGAGGGGAGGAACACTCTCCCCGACCATTATGAGGCCCATACGAGGGACTGCAACCACACACATCTTTCTCCCTCCGCTCTCCCTCCCCTCTCCCTCCCTTCTCCGAATACTCATTCCCGTCATGCGTGTGCGCTCCAGGGAAGACGTCGTGTGCGCCAAAACCCGGTCAGTTCACTGCCGCGCGTGTGTGACTTCCAGAGATTTGAGCCGCGCCCCTCATTAACCTCCTCCCATCAACCCCAGTACTCCCTTGTCCTGAAAAATCCGCTCCTCCACCTACCCTGGTCTGGTACCTGACAAGCTGCTTAACACGCAGCCCTCCTCCCCCTCCGTCCCCTCCTCTTCCTTCTCCAACCCCTTTCTTGAACTCGAGAAGGGCGAGGACGTCGTTGTGAACCTCCCCTCCACACACCTCACACCAACCTGCTGACCTGCCTGCTCGCACGTCCCAACCCAACCCACGTCTCATTTTTCACATTCAGGTCGTACAGCTACTGCTACAGCTACCGCTTTTCCCGGGAAACACCGACATGCTGCTCCCCTGCAGACCGGTCTTAAATGCTCGCAGCCGCCTACCCGGCAACTCTTGCTTTGCGAACACTTCACTTCTTGTCAGTGCTTCTGCCTGCCAAAAGCTTTAAACACACACGCATGCGCACAGACACGTCGTACACACTCGCAAGAGCCCCACGAGGACCCCTCCTAGGGGCCCGCGGGTCACTTAGAAGCAGAGCATTGGGAGACCGAGAAAGAGGGAACGACAAAACAATACCTCTTGCAAAATTGCATTCGTACTCTCCATATGGGCCCCTCGTCCCTCAAAAGAAGCCCTCAGTCCGGGGACCGCCCCATCCACGTTTTCGTCCACGTAAAGTACACTCAACCAATAACCACCAGCCACCCAGCGACAATTACGCAATGACGTACAACCGTCAGGACACTACCGCTGTACAGTACATGCCATACGGAACCTGTACGGCAGAATGGGTGGTACTTTTTCCTGGGTCGCCCGGAGAGTTTTGATTAGGGGCTGTGTTGCAGCTTTGGGGCGATGAAATAGAGCCTGGCAGCCAGTTCGCCTATTGTATTTTGAACCCAAGGATATTAACATTATACATGCAGGGTAAGAGCCAGAGATAACCCACGGGCCAGTGCAAGACCCACGGGTCGGTTATCTGCCGTGCGAAGTGACCCCTCGGGCCATACGTATCTCAGTCGTCGATGCCATTGGTGGATACTCGCAGCCCGTTACCCACAGTGCCGCTACGAGACCACGGCGATCGGGACAAGTACGAGCCTGGGGCGTGGAATGACCTGACGCCATACAGGTTGCCGTACAGTGCGCAAAAAGGGAGCCAGACACAGGGCAGTGAGGGCGTAAGGATTTGTATGTGTTTATCATATCCGACAAGAAAAAGACTGTGTACTGGCATGGTTAAAGAAAAGCATCACATAGTAGGTCAAGATCCGTAGGAAGCATGCACTGATCACAACCCGCCCAAGCCCAAGCAACAAATCCTGCCCCGTACGCTTTACTGTACCGCACCTGCTGTACGATCCAGACACGATTGTCTGGGACGCCCTGAAAGACATCCGTGAAGGGGTGCCCACCAGAGAATCGATCGGTTGCGACATGCCGCCGTACCCAGCCATGGATAGCGGCGACGACATAGCACCGTACGACGGCAACAACGATGCTGCTGCGCCGTAAGGCATCCCCGGCCCCGCGGACTCGGCTTCCAGCGGGGCCTCAGCGTTTCTGAGCGCCAGTGCCTCGGCCAACATCCTTCGGTTGGCCTCGTGGTCACCATGCCTGTGTGCGTGTGTGTGTGTGTGTATGTGTTGTCCGAGGAACATGGGGCGGCCGCGGGGGAAACGGGGGGACGGAGAACAGAAATACACACATGTCAATTTCCTAATACAGATTTCCCGACTTTCGCTGCTGAAGTAAGGAAAACAAGCATACAGACCGCCCTTATCTTCCCGTTTAGCTTGCCGTATTTCAATGCCGCGAAACAAGGTGGTGGGTTTCCGCCCTCGCGGGCCCCCCACTATTGACCGACCCACTTACCAACCTTGCACCTCTCCCTCTCCCTCTCCCTCTCCGTATTATAAGATGTCCTCAACAGCAGTACCAGGTGTCTCCCAACATCCCCAATCCCCCCCGACCCCGACACTGCCCCCAGGCGCGTGCCCACCTGTACACAAGCGTCCCCGAGACCAGCACCACGAATCCAGCCGCCTGAAGCCACGAGTACACGCTCCACGACTCTCCCAGCTGCCCAACACCCAAGGGAGTGTAGAACAGCAGCAAGTCAACCTGGAGGAGCGGGGAGGGGGAAAGGAGGAAAAGGAGGAAGGAAAGAGAGAGTGTTTGGACAATTACTAATGCAATGAATATTCAACCTGCATACGGCAGAGCAGCGGCTTGCAACGCAGGTGCAGTAAGAAATGATGATTCTAAATAATCGAATATGTATGGCAAATCATAATCATAAAAAAAGATATATATATTATTACAAGACATTAAAATAGGAATCCTATATTTTTTATCTTCTTTCATCCTCATCAGTCACCATTTTCCCCTTTCCTAGCGCCGCCAGCAGCAACACGTACTCACCAACCACACAAAGAGGGTGCGCATCGTCTCCAGAACTGTACGGAAGACCGCTCCCAGGTGCCCCGTCACCGCCATGCCGGACACGTTGTACAGCAGCAGTGCTGCCATGTCAACCGCCAGCACGATTTGGAGCGCACGCGAGTTCCCGATCATCTGTGTGTGTGTTTTATGAGGGGAGAAAAGGGGAATACATTATGATAAAACACTGAAGCTGGTTTGGGGGTCACGAGTATCGGATGTGTAACGAACTTCTCACGCACCAACTCATGTAAGTTGGTGGTTCTGGTGGTTGTGGTGGTGGGCCCAAGAGGAGGTGCTTTGGGGGATATTGGCGGGAGAGGGACCCCCAAGAGGGCAGGGAGCTAGCCATGCACTGAAGCAGAGCATAAGCCCAGAGGCCGCAGACTCTCCCCTCCTGGGACGACATTGTCGCCGCACAGGAGGTGAGAGGAATAGGGGAAGGGGGTGAAGGGAGGGGGGAAAGGCGGGTTTGCGTGGCTAAGATTGCACGACATCTCGTTCAGCGGCAACAGCGCTTCAGCTCATGCCGACGCAGCCTCGTCAGCCGGACCCACCGTCAGTGTGTCCAGGAAGTCTTCGTGAATGCCCTCTCCCTCGGGACCTGCGAGAAAGCGGAGGTGGGAGCGGGGAGGGGTGTGGGAAGGGGTGTGGGGAGGGGGAACAGGCGAAACCTGCAGCTACAGTCCTCCCGTACGGTGTAGGAGGGAAGATGGGGGAAAGGAAGGCGCAGTGACGAGACAGACCCCGCGAGGTGGGGGAAGTTGGAGGGAGTTGGACGGGAGATGAAATTGAATTCCCATTCACACACACGCGCGTGGCCTTACACATAACACAAATCCTAAAACCCTAAACTCCTTACACAGACAACGGGGCCCCCTCCCCCCTCCCCCCTCCCCCCTCCCCCCTCCCCCCTCCCCCCTCCCCCCTCCCCCCTCCCCCCTCCCCCCTCCCCCCTCCCCCCTCCCCCCTCCCCCCTCCCCCCTCTCCCCTCCCCCCTCCCCCCTCCCCCCTCCCCCCTCCCCCCTCTCCCCTCCCCCTCCCCATCTAACACCCGAAACGCCCCTCTTCCCCACCTGGCATGTAGTACGCGATCGGCATCATGAGTGCCACGGTGCCCACCGCCCCCAGCAGCCCCTCGTAGCCCACAATCTTAATACCCGGGATGTTCAAATCAGCCATGAAGAAATCCTCGAACGTCAGTTGGGCGGCTTGTACGGCCTGGGGGGCCCACGAGGCGGGGTACCCCAACAAGTGTGTGTAGATGGGGCGGGGTAACGGCGTGAGGTTAGCAGGAGAGGTTAGCTGGAGATGTGGGGCCGGGGAACGGTACTGAGAATTCCGGTTGTGTGGCGGTGTTGGTGGTGTTGGTGTTGGCGGTGGTGTATTTGTGCATGTCGGTGTGAGTGGTAGCGTGGTTTACCCGGGATGGTGGTTTATCCTCCTTTTACCTCCCTGCCTCCCTCCGAAACCACCCTCCCACCTGTGACATGATGATAAGGCCCATCCCGAGCAGCATCTCCTCCGTCGTCACCTTGTGTGTGGAGCTGCCCTCCCCTGACATGATGCTGCTGGTGCCCACCAGAGCAATACCCAACTGAGGGGGGGGGACGTGTGTGTGTGTGTGTGTGTGTGTGTGTGTTTTGGGGAGATGACGTCAGGGTCGGGAGGGGGTTGGTGGCGGAATCAGTATGGGGGTGGGGCTGAGGGTGTGGTATGTGGGGTAGGGAAGCTGAAAGGACGAAGAGGGGGCTTTGTGAACAGCGGGAGCAACGGGGAGGGAAGAAACCGACAAACACATGGTATACACACGGCATCCACATACCTCTCATTCCCCGTTGCAGCTCTGGACTTGTGCTTCTCCCCGGACCTCAGCCCACAAAGAGATGTCACCATTCCCCGTCTCTTCAGCTCTTACCCTCCCTTCCTTCCCCCCAAACACCCACACACACGCACAGGCCCGCTCACCACGCAGCAAATGATCCCCAGCGCGTGGTATCTGTTCAACCTGCGGCCTAGGAAGGTGATGGCGAAGAAGGCGGCGAAAAGCATCTCGGCCCCCCGCATCATTTGGTAGACGGAGGCGGTGACGTACAGCAGGCCGATGTTCATCAGCACAGTGGCCACCAAGTCGAAGGCGGTGGGGATGGAGAGCAGCGCGATCTCCATCAAGTGAGAGCGCCGGGGGGAGACGGCGTGAGTGTCCTGGGGCCGCGAGAACGTGTGTGTATAGGCGCCGAGATGGGGGGACGAGGACGTGGAGCGGGAGAGAGCTCACGGAGATGAATCCAGAGAGGAAACGATACGAGAGCGTGCAGTGGGGAGTGGGGCGCGTGCAGGAGGTGGGGGACGAGATGGATACACGAGACCTACTACTACTGGGGTGGGGCTTGGGAGGGGAGATACCCGGTATGAATGAATGATGCCGCCGACATAGCTACGGGATCGAAAGGCAGTGCGGAGCCCCACCTGGAGGGTGATCTGTGACCCGTGGGTCCATTTGTTTTCCGTTCCCCACCTCGGCTACCTCATTTGGAGTACCGGGGGTTTGCAACCCTCATGATGCCTCTTGACACCCGGACCGGCGGCACAAACCCGACCCCTCACCCCCACACACCCCATACCAGGCGCCGGAGGTGAGGAGGGCCTGGCCGGCCAAGTGGGACCGCGCCGTAGCTGCCCGCCCATCCCCCAGTCCTATTTGCTCTTTCCCGGCCCTTCAGTGGAGGCTGCTAGGAGGTATCCACTATAAGGAGGAGACGGTGTCCAGGGAGGCCGTCGAGAGCGACATGGCGTCCTTACATCGAATGAAAGAAGCGGGTCCTCCGCAGCGGAGCGCTTCTTGGCCCTCCGCTCCTGGTAATAGGCCAGCGGCAGGCAGAACGACATGCCTAGATGCAAAAGCGCGAGTGAAAAGGGGTGGGAATAATGGGTGCGGGGCTGCTAGGAAAAGGGTTGAGGGATGACACATGGCAAAAGGCGTGGTAGGAGTGAGGAGCTAGGGTCTTCGCCGAGTCGGCGGTGTCGAAGTCTGGGTTGTTTGCATTATGCTCTTTCTAATTGTTACGTGCATAGTTGTGTCTTTTAAAAGTATATTAGACGCAATCAAATAATGCGTCGTTGCGGCGGAAGAAACATTTTGTAAAACAAAACGTACCCATGAACATAAGCGCGGTCATGGCCCATGGTTTCCTAAAGTATTTTTCTTGTCCATCGACGCCGTTAGCTTTAAGCTCGTATACTGCAAACCGTCGGCATAAGCGTGTGCCATCAACCACGAGACGGCAGGAACGTGCGTACTTTGAGGCCATTCGCACCAATTTTCGCAAAGAGCGATGTAGTCGTTCCAAAAAGGAGCAATCCTGAGACGCTGACTGCCTGGCCTAGCTGCACCATGGTTGCTGCGCCTGATGGCGCGCCGGAGAGTAGAAACACGTGGTCTAGCCGCTGACCTAGCTGCTTTTGTCCCACACGGGAAAAAGAAAAAGGTAGTCAGGTACACCTCCTCGCCTGCGAGTATCACTACTGTCCATCATGAGCCTTAACTTACCAGGCCGAACGAATGTGGTACTGCGCGTACGGAGCGAGCATCGTTGTCAGCCACCACGATTTTTCCTGCCTAAACAGGAGCAATTTGGCTAACCCATCCTTATCCTTGACGCTTTCTCGCTTCGCCGGCTGATAAGAAAACGAGAGAGGTTCGAGCTGGTAATAAATGACGTCCCAAACAAAGACTCTAATCCGTCTGGATGTGATCTCGACATTCAACATCATGTTCCTGTAAAAATTCATACACTTTCTGGGCTGAAAAAGAGTTTCGCGAGACCCAACTTCGGACAGTTACTTATATTAATGTGGAGGTTCTTGACTAAAGAACCACATGAATGGTAAACATACATATTATGCTTTACATCCACGCCTTTCGCAATGTTGGGCTGACGTCAAGTCGCCGGCGTTTTGTAGTGCGCGAAATGAGGTCGCACTATGCAATCGGCCGTGTAGGTTTGCAACTATTTGCGTTATTGATCTTAGAAATGATGGTTGGGTGGGGACACGAGGGTTGACCTGAGCTGCAAGGGCTTGGAATGGAAGCAAATGAAGGCTACTATTACCTTTGCGCGTCTCCGAATTGCGACCCTTTATCTGCCAGGGCTCCCGACATCGCGCTAAAATGGATATATTCACCTATTACTCCCAAAAAGTTGCGCCCATGGGAGGACAAAGAGAAGTGATAACATTCCGCCATAAGTCTAGGGGTTTTAAAGTTTGGTTCCGGAGCATTGTTTGCAAGCATAGCTCTCATAGCACATCTTTGTTGCCGCATCGGATCCCACCTCTAATGGAAACGATCCACGTTTCCGCCGAGAGATTTGGCTGCGTTTCTTGGGCGAGCCACGCGCTCTCCTTACCTACAGAGGCACACCCTCTCCAACCAAAGGGGCCTAATGCGCCACTGCGTAATGTATAAATATCCGTTGTTAACACAGCCGCAAGCTGCTTATCCGTATGAAATTCCTGTAGCTCCGTATTCCTTGAGAACGCTGTACAACGCCATCTCAAAGTGAATAACGTATTCCGTACAATGTAAGGATCATCCAGCCGTCAGATCTTCGCCGTCACAATCACTAACGATCAGAAGGATAGTTCAACAACTCAGCCACGTAGCAGATTACGCATTCCCCAACTTGTCCCAATCGTCTGCTCCTTTCCTTTGCGTGCATCTGCACCGGCACCGGCAGCGCTGCCTTGCCCTCCCACTGCTTCTGCCCACCATCATATCATCCCGCTGCCGCGCACGTGGCAACCGTCCCTGTTGACTATTGCTGCCTGCCTGTCTGTCCGCCTATCCATCCGTCTATCCGTCCGTCATTACATCATGTGTACCTTGTGGCATTTCTGTGAACACCCGCTAGCTCCCAGCCTCCTTGTCTCCCGCTGCCACCCTCCGCTGCCAACCGCCCCACCCTCCCCTCCAGCCTCCTCCCATGGCCAAGTGAGTGATGGAAAGTCGCACTGCCTCCCACACCCGCACGGCCCCAGCCAGAGTCCGGCTCCAGACCCAGTAGCCTCCGCTCAGCCGTGCCGCTAATGGTGGGTGAAGACGGACCGCCTCCTCGAGACCCTCCACCACCACCGCTACCACTGCTGCCTCCACGCCTCCGCCTCACCGTTACACAAACTTGACGGAGGGCCGATTCGTGGACTTGGTCAGCATAGCCACCGACCGCTGTATGCGACTGCCGTACAGCGACTCCTTAAGGAAATTGCCGTTGTTGCCCACGGGGATCTGCATCTTCGGGAGCACCGCCACCGCCACCACGCTCTCCTTAACGGCCTGCAGCCGCTGCCGCTTCCTTGCTTCCCGCTTCGCAGCACGCTGCTGCGCCCGCTTGCTGAGGATCTTCTCCGCTGCGGCGGTGGCCGCGGCCTGATGCGCCTCCTTATCCCGAGCCGCCACTGCAGCAAGGACGGACTCGGGCAGGAAGTCACCGTCGTCGGCTGCATACTGAGACGCAGCAGCATCCGGAGGCCCGGCAGGGTTGTCCGCCTCGCCCTGAGTATCCCCCTCCCGGTCCTCTTCTTCGCCTCCAGAAGCTTCCGATGGAGCTTTACGACGTTTGGACTCCTCTAACCTATCGCTGCTGGATACCGGCCTAGGCCGCCGCCCAAGATGGGCCTTGTCATCATCGCTTTCACCTTGCAACTCATAATTATTATTCCCATCGTCGCGACCAAGGGCTTCTGCTTTTGCGGCTGCTGCGGCAGCAGCTTTCGCTTGATGCCGGTCTCGGCGCAGCTCCCGCTGCGTCCGTCGTTGCTCGGTCTGTTGATGTCGCTCCTCTTTTAGTTTTTGCAGCGCTTGATCACGCGCTTGGGCTTGCGTAAACTCCTCGGGAGCATCGTCGTCACTATCTGAACTGGCTGGCGGCGGCAGTTTGGCAGCCGCAAGCTTGCGGCTCTTTTTTAAGGCAGGCATTTTTAGAAGCTTCAAGTTTGCTTAATATACGGCGACTCCGGGTAAACGAGTAATACAATTCGAGCAGAACTCTGAAGGCAGCACCAAAAATAAAGTCGTAATTGAAATAAGCTTTGATATGTTAAGACTCGGAGCATGACATGGTTGAATACTTCATTTGCACCTGTATAGCATGAACCAAATTACATAACTCGTATTGTTGGGTATGCAGCCACATGTGTCAGTTGCGTATTCAGCGGTGATAAGCCAGCATTAAGCTAGCGTTCATAAAGCAAGATGGAAACCACAATGAGCGCATGGCAACTGTAATTGTACAGGTTGTACGAGCTTTAGTAACCCTCGCTTTAAAACGCGTATATCATCGCTCTCACAATCTGGATACATTAGAAATATGAGTCCGATTGTAATGGTTCTTCTAATTATGCTTATGGAGCATATGGATTGTGGATGAAGGAAGGGATAGGAACATGGACTCGTGACTCGGCGTAAGACTGGAAACTGGCGTTACAATATCCCAGACAGTCAAACGCACATCATAATATGTTGCTTGTCCAATAATTACTAGCTCTTATAGGAGCACGTCCTATGTTGGTGAGGCGCGGTTCGTTACCCCGACGGAGGCCGAAGACGTTTGTGAGCTCCCTTAGCTTGGCGCAGCGGATGTCCATCGAGCCCTAATAATCTTCTCTCATGGGTATGCTACCTATCCCCAATACAACTCTACTCGGCCCTGCTCTCCAGTAGCAGTTTAGTGAATGATGTCGAGTTAGGCGGATAAACCATCTCGACAGAGACAACGCCCCATTTCGACCATGCCGTACATTCCGCCCTGTAAGTCAAAATTGCCGTACTTCGGCCTTGATCAAGAATCTAACGAAGTTATGAGGTGCGAGTTGAATTGTGCATGATATGTAGATAACACCAGCATTAGCAGCACACACGACAAATGGACGACATATGCAAGGCAAAGACCCGGCCATATTATGAAGCGATTTGTTCTGACGGCTGGGCCCGTACGAAGCCGGTAATCCTGAGCGGCTGCGTAAACCTTCCACCTGGCAATACGAGCAGCATGGCAGGTGACCAGTGCCGTACCCGAATAAGCGATATTAAAATGAAGAAAGCCCGGATCCATCAATCAAGCCTAGATACAGCAAGCGTATCCTGCGATGATCTCACACGAATCCAGATCCAGATCAAACAACACCACGTCCAACCTAAACATTTAGATCGAGCAAGAAGCCTCACATGTCAGTCCTCGTCCCCGGGCCAAGCAAATGCGAGCAGCACATACACCACCACCCCGGTTGACGGCAGCCACATTGTCTCACCCCTTGCAGGGCCTTATGCACACGATGTCATCATTCCCATGCTCTGCGAGCCTCCTCTACAGCCGCGGCCTCTATATCTACTGCCACCTCGCCCTACTCTTCTTCCACTAGCAATGCCTCCTCCTCCTCACCTGGCCCCTTTCCATGCACCGCCTACTCTCCCTCGTCCACTGACGCGGGCTGGACTCATGGGTGGTCAGGCTTGAGGAGGGCAGGCATGGAGTCAGTGGGAGGGGGGGTCTTCTCAAGCAAGGGCGGCAACCGAACATGCAGGCACCCTGCTTTAAGTACCCGACAGCTCATTTCCCGACGTGGTTGTCCCACCACAACAACACATCATAAAAACATCAGTTCATATCATGACGACACCAGGGCAAGCAAAGGTACCAAGTTTGCGTACAGCGCAATCGTGTGTATGTGTATATATGTATATATGTATGTGTGTGTGGAGCTGTGAATCTGCTTCATTCTGGATCCGAGGTTGGGCACATACAACACGCTTGCAACTATGTGAGCGTGCGACAGCTCGGGTGGCAACGGATGTCAGTCTGTCTCTCTGTGTGTGAGCATCCTCCCTGCGCGCGCCCTGCTGTTCGCACTGTGTGCATGTGTGTATGTGAAATGCGTCCGACGGAAAGGACCAGCAATGAAGGTGCTCACCCAGAGGGTCCAAGCGGGTGGCCCTTCCCAAGCGCAGCAGCATGCTCGGCCCGAACCCAAACACCGCCTCCCCCCCATTCACTGTGGCTTGAGCCGTCCCCTGCACGCTTCCTCTGGTAAAGCACTAGGGCGTTTAATCAAGCACACACATACACACATGCACAAGACCACATACACTGCGGCTATATGTTGTTCGGTGATCAGCGCGTGCAACATCCTTAAATTGGAACCCATACGAATCACAAGCGCCGTACGAAAGCGCACATCGCATTTCTCCGCCCGCCTTGCCATTGATGCGCGAAAAACACACACACAAAAGGAGCGGCTCAGGCCCCAAGAACAATTGGAAGAAACAAAGTACGGCCACGAAAATGGTAACGCTTATACCGCCGAATCACACATTGGGGCACACATGGCATCTGCAGAAACCCTTTCCACCACCCTGACAGGAGAACAAGTTGGACTGTTAGCCGTGACTGCAACGAAGGATGTCTCAAATAATGCTGCTTAATTGCGCAATTGATACCAACCAACAGACAGACAGACAAACAGACAGACAGATACATGTAGAGCACGTACACGTACAACACGTACAACTACACAGATCATGTGTTCACGCACTCTTTGTCCAGACAGACGCACGCAAACTGACGTACGTGCAGAGATTTTCAAAATTCTTTCCGTACATTAGTACGACAATGTGCCTTAGCAACACGGACCAGAAAGAGCACGTTGCCCAGTAAAGATTCCCCCAATCTACGACACCAATGAGAACGTGCGTGAACATTTCCCCTCAGACCCACAAAGGAAAACAGCTCCACAGAAAAAAAGATGACGCCCCTAATTTAACGGTATGGATGAAGATAAAAAAGGACGGCCAGAGAAAAACGGGGGCGAGAGCAGAATCTCCATCCAGATTGAAAAATGATACCAGCCCGTGGTCGGCGCTGAATCCCATCAAAAACCCAAGCCCTCCAGTCTTCAATGAAGCCCTCAGTCTTTCCTCCTCGATCCCGCTGCCCATCGTCCACCAGCTCCTGCTGAAGACTGACTTAAAACACTTTGCGAACCGCATTCGAGGTCTTTTGCAGAACTGTCATTCTGTCTCGGAACTGTTACGTATGCGCGATCCAAAATTTCGTGGTCCTCGGCCAAGGGCGGGTTGCAAAACCGTCTGATGCGGTGTGCATGATTTCAGTTCTGATATTCTACAGTGCTGGTTTTTCCCTGTTCCTAAAAGAAGCACGGGAAGATCCAGAGGTCGTGTCGAGTCTGCAACTGCAGCCAATAATGTACCTGTATCTTTCGAAGCAATCACTGCACCTGCTGTGCCTACACCTGTAGCTATATATAGCCGCATCAACTTCACACAGGCGGGCCATCTGAACGGGCACCCTTCCAAAGCTGCCCAGCACAGAGCTGCTGTAACATGCCGTGCAAGCTCTAAGGATCAGCGTTTTGTTGTGCCGTCAGAAAGGGTGAAACGCGGGTCGGTCTGGGGCTAGGTGCGGGACCGGCACCGGCTCCGGGGCTGGTTCCGGGGCTGGTTCCGGGGCTGGTTCCGGAGCTGGCACTCAGGCGGGGTCCGGCTGTCGCTGCAAAGGGTGACACGAGTGCACGTGGTCGGCAGGGGACGGGCGCGGGCGGGGACGGATTCGCACCACCAGATGCGGCGGGAGCTGCCGCCACTTGCGGAGTGGGCGGCGGGGGCGGGGCGGTCGCCGCCTCACGCCTGTGCCCCTGCGGCCCCTCAGCATCGACTCGGCCGCCCACGGCTGCGGCCACCGGTGCCGGAGCAGAGGGCGCGTTACCGGACGGGCTGTGCGCCGCTGCAGCAGCGGCGGCGGCGGCGCCTGCACCACCTAGGTGCTGCAACCTGGCAGCCGCCGCCGCTCGCGTTTCCTCCACGATCCGTCGTTCGTATTCCTGCACCACCTGCAGATTCACACAACAGATCAGACACAATCGTATCCCTTTCTCGTTGCCGACATACTGCCAACACCTCATTCCCAGCGCCAACCCATCTTCTCATCTCTAACCCCTCAACCCTTTGCTTCCCCTTATTACCTTGTGCAGCCTCATCAGCTCATCCGCCACCTGCCTCATACTGGGCCGCTCTTGCGGCTCCTCCAGCCAGCACCGCTCACACAGCTCCTTGATCTGAGCGCCACCAACAGGGACACCGACACAGACCGGGGGGGGGGCAGGCCGGGAGTAGGACGACGGGCACGGGTAAGCGATGCTGGCATACCTCATCGGCTTGTCGTACATGCGGACCATCCTCCATGCGTATATCATTTATGACTCATTGCAGTATAACCCCCAAAACGCTTTTCGTGAGGGAGGGGGGAGGACTCAGTTGAAACACACACACACACACACGTACGGCACAGGCATACATACAGGCCAGCCCCTCCTGCAAATCCGTCGCTCTTCCAAAGAAACCTTCAAGAACACCCTCACCTGTTGCAGTACGGGCAGGTCCGGTTGTACGTTTTTCGGAAACTCCAGCCTCTTCCCTTCCGCATACATCCTAATCATCGCCATGGACTCGCAGCGGGCGTCTTGGAGCTCTGCGTCCCACGGACGCTGAAGGGTCACCACCTGAAGGCGGAGGGGGTCCAGAGGGGCGGAATTGCGGCAAGTGTGAACTGCAGCAGCAGCAGCAGCAGCAGCGGTGACAAGGAGCGAGGCGGGGGCCTGTCTGTGGGATCCGTCTGTGTGGGGTATTCGGATTGTCATGATTACCATCATGAGTAACCTGAGAAGTGGCAGATGGGGGGGGAGAGATAGAGAGATACACACACGCAGGCAGGCAGGGCAGGAGTCCACTCATAAAGAGGACAGAAGGACATCCGTACAACCTTCTAGTGCGAATTATATTTTTCCGACCCAATGCACTTGAACCCCCCCGTTTTCCTCCGTCGCCGCTCCCTTTCCACCTCCCTTATCCCCACCTCCCAAATGACGACAGCAAAGGAGAAGACGTCCGTGGGACAGCTGTAGTCGTGTCCCGCCAGGTACTCTGGACTCTGCCACCTAGGGCTCCAAGCACCCCCCGAGTTGGGTACGGCAAGTGCAGCCCCTGGCCGACCGCGAGCTATCACCCTACTCAGGTTGAAATCGCACACCTGACAGCAGGTCAGGAGGTCAGGAAGTCAGGAGGTCAGGAAGTCAGGAGGTCAGGAGGTCAGGAAGTCAGGAGGTCAGGAAGTCAGGAGGTCAGGAGGTCAGGAGGTCAGGAAGTCAGGAGGTCAGGAGGTCAGGAGGTCAGGAGGTCAGGAGGTCAGGAGGTCAGGAGGTCAGGAGGTCAGGAGGTCAGGAGGTCAGGAGGTCAGGAGGTCAGGAGGTCAGGAGGTCAGGAAGTCAGGAGGTCAGGAGGTCAGGAGGTCAGGAGGTCAGGAGGTCAGGAGGTCAGGAAGTCAGGAGGTCAGGAGGTCAGGAGGTCAGGAGGTCAGGAAGTCAGGAGGTCAGGACGTCAGGAGGTCAGGAGGTCAGGAGGTCAGGAGGTCAGGAGGTCAGGAAGTCAGGAGGTCAGGAGGTCAGGAGGTCAGGAGGTCAGGAGGTCAGGAGGTCAGGAGGTCAGGAGGTCAGGAGGTCAGGAGGCCAGGAGGTCAGGAGGTCAGGAGGTCAGGAGGTCAGGAGGTCAGGAGGTCAGGAGGTCAGGAGGTCAGGAGGTCAGGAGGTCAGGAGGTCAGGAGGTCAGGAAGTCAGGAGGTCAGGAAGTCAGGAGGTCAGGAAGTCAGGAAGTCAGGAGGTCAGGAGGTCAGGAGGTCAGGAGGTCAGGAGGTCAGGAGGTCAGGAGGTCAGGAGGTCAGGAGGTCAGGAGGCCAGGAGGTCAGGAGGTCAGGAGGTCAGGAGCGGGTGTCCTGGTTTGGGACGTGATGTTGGGTCTGAGCATTTGTGGAGAGCAGATGGCCTACCAGGACGGTCCTGGCGGTGTCTCAGCCAAGTGGGCCTCAACTCCCCTCTCCACCACTTCCCGCCTCCAAACAAATTCCAGCAGATTTCGTTCCACCCCTCCCCTCGTTCCCATATACTCCCTTTTCCCCCCTCCCACCCTTCCCCTCACCTTCGTGTTCCATCGCCCGTTCTTCTCCTCCAGCAACAAATTGTACGACGTGAAGTCATGGTGTATGACGTCACAGCGGTGCATGTACTCAAGGCCGGCGGCGGCACCTTTCAGGACCTGTGTGTGTATGTGTGTGTATGTGTGTGTATGGGTAGCGGGATGGTGGTGGGAGGGTGCGGGCAGGGGAGGCGCAAACGACAGCCAGTGAGCGGCGCAAAGGTCTGGCGAGGTCAAGGTGGCACCAACGCTTCTTCGTTCCGCATATAAATTCAATTTGAGGTAACGGCATTTGACAAGTTAACCATGATTTCCTTTGACGACATACCATCTTCCCGCCATTTGAAAAGAATGAACAAGTGATGCAGGAAATGTGTAAAGCTGAAGTAACATTCTTTATTCAACCCTAAATCCCACAGCCTGGCTAAAGTGAAATGAGTGGGAACAAGTTTCACGGTCCCCATTGGTCGCAGTTAGAATGACGTACGGATGTGCCATCCATCCTCTGACAAAAACCCACAGCATAGCTTAGCTTCATCAGGTAAACCAGACGAGCCGGAGGGATAACAATAAGATGGCCCGAAACAAAAGAGTGAGAGGTTTGCAAATCCAAGCACTCCGATGCTGTGTTTAACGTCAGGGTCGGCGGGTGAAGGGCCTATGAAGATTCCAATTCGCATTGGGTATCTAAAATCCAAATCATTGTCGCACCTCCAGTCTCCGAGTCCAGTGCTGCAAGAAGTCCGTGCCCCGGCCCCACCTCGGCCCAACACCTCTCGTCAGTCCCGCCTGACGGGCCTTCTGCGCCTGGTGCGGAAACGTGTGCGACAAACAGGAGGGATGGTCGGTGTGCGTGTGACGGGAGTTTGCAATGCGATAACAAAACGAATATTGGTTTCGGAGGACTGTAAATGCGCACGCCGTGCGTGACGGGAGAGGTGAAATGGCGGGGGATGAGGGGGAATGATACGAACACGAAGGGTGGAAACACACGGTGGTACGAAAACCCAACAAGTATCCTACACAGGAATTACCCCCTCCCCTCCCCCTCCCCCTCCCCTTGTCCTCCCTGTGGAAGTCCACAAACACACACACACACACATTATAATTCAGTTGTGACTCTTTGAGCCGCCATCATGTTGCAACTTCATTTCTCTCTCTCTTCTAAGAACCTCCGTAAACCCAGCGTAAGAAAAGTTAAGGATGAAAAACCTACATAAAAAACACACACGCTCACAGAAAGAGGACCCAGGGAGTGGCAACTCACCTCCCGCGCAGCCCCAATCATGTTGTACAGCGTGCCCATGGGACAGTACTCCATCACAATCGCAAGCATAGGCGGACCGCTGACCGGGTTTAACCGGTGACCCGTGGGTCCGCTAGCCGCTCCGGAACTATCCCCGGGGTCCGGTCCGTCCCCCAGCAGCCCAGACTGCCGAGCGGCGTGCTGAATGTACTCCGCACATACACCTGTGTGGGTGCGGGACGGTGGTGGTGGGCCAGGGAGAAGGCGAATATATGAGACCTGATACCGCTGTAGACGATGCTAAGCAAAAATAACTGCGATGGTGGAGGACGAGGTTTAGCTCCGCCCAAGATATAGAAGGTGAAAACATTCGAACGTTAACTAGGTAGCTGGCATGGCAGGAAATAAAGCAGGAAATAAGACAATAGAAACCGAAATAAAGTTAACTATTGGCCTTGCTGCTGATGGGGCGGGGACGACAGGGGATGTGAGGTGAGAGACTCGGGATGTCAGGGAGTCAAAAACTCCATACTGAAAGGGAAGGCGGCGCCAAAGGGACGGCGGGGAAGGCAAAAAGCCGGAATCTGATTGAAGGGAAATGGGGGGGGTTGGACGGCCAATACAGACCAATGCCAGCTCACCGATGAATCGCACGATATTCGGGTGTTGGTTGAGGCGCTTGTTCAGGTCCACCTCGTGTTTGAATGCTCGCAGCGCCTGAAGAGGAGCAGGGGAGAAGGGGAGAAAGGGGGAGGGGGAGGGAGAGGAACATCGAAACGCTGGTAATGATGCGGACGAAGCCAGGACTAACCGTCAAGGATGACTGACTGTTGTCCGCGTCCAAGGCTGCTGCCGACGCGAAGACCCAAAAAAACGTAAACTAGGTTGCCGCCAAGGCCGCGATTAAAAGCAGAAAAACTCAATCGAAGCCGTCATGAAGTATACTATCGGCCTCGCTGCTGGCGGCGAAGGAAAACCGCGGGAAAAAAGAAAACGAAAACTGAGCTGACCGCTGATCGCTATCATGCGCGTGCTCCTCCCGACCCCCTGTAAAGCATCAAAGTAACGCGCCTTGACCCGACCGACCCACCAACCCGACCCGGGCTAGCACGACGACCGCGCGCGCGAACCAACCAAGCGAAGCGCGGACCCACGCAAACTCACCTATGGCGGCGGCGGCGGAACCGAAGCAAACAGCAAAGATGTGCACATGCAGTCAGCAAGAAAGCGCGTTAGTAGTCGAAAAGCGAAAAGCTTCACGAGGTTGCAAAGCAAGGTTGCGCAAAGCTACACGAGGTCGTGGCAGGAAGAAATGGTGCACCCCAGGGAACTGTGCAGCTGAAATGAAGAGGAAAAGTAAAAAAGAAGGAAGCGAAATACCAATTGGGAAAAAAGAAGGGGATAAAGGGGGAGGGAAGCGTGTGTGTATGTGTCAACAAGATAGGGAGAATGTAATAAGGGAGGGTAAGGTGAGGTGAACAAAGGGGAGGTTCTCTTACAAGGGGGCGAAAAACGACAATTTGCAGCGAAGGCCCCAGGGCCTCGCACACACTCCTGCATCAGGCAATACACACACGAAGTAGAACGCGGTGGGGGATTTCCCCCGGGCGGATGTGCACGATGTCCGGAGTAATCATCCCCTGCCCCTCTTCCTGGGAACTGCATTGGGATCCCGATTTGATGAAACACTGAAAGTCTGCTTTAGATGTCGTACTCCATCCGTACACACAACTTTACACCCTTCTCACCCGCAGGTCATACTTGGTTTCCCGGTTGATGTCAATCACCTGTGCACATCACAAATCCGTCCGTACGCCGTCCGTTTGTCAGTTTTACTTGCTAACAGAATTTTCCGATAGAAACCCCCTAGGAAACGAGGGGGAGTAACACCGCGCAGGATAAAAGATTGCAAATTCTACTTCCATTGTATCATCACACAATATCTACCATTTAGAATATTTCAAATTGCTAAATACTAGCCCTGCTCCATCCCCGCTGCCGTACCGCTGCCCTGCGCTGTCGTACCTTGATGGCCACCTCTCCATGAAGGTACATTCCCGCAAACACCTGCCCAATGGAGCCGGACCCCACGATATCGCTCAGACCGCGCCGTAACCCATGGGACAGATCCTGCCAGCGGATCCCGCTGCCGAGGAGGAGGGGGGAGGGGGAGGGGAGGCGGGAGGGGGGATAGAAATCAGACAACGACTCAGGAGGTGCCAAAAGCTAAGAAAGGATACTCACGTAGCGAATTGGCGGACATGCAAAACATTGTTTTAACAAAGTTAAATCGGCCAGGCTCAAGTTCTTCTCACCAGAACGGATCACGGGCTATGCTCCGAAACAATTCAGCCACCTCGGGATCCGCCAACAAGCTGCTCTCTTCTTGTACGGCACCGCCGCCACCGCGGCCACCAAAGGAGTCGAACCCTTGTAAGCTGTACGAGCCGTAACGAGCCAACCCCTGACCGTCATGGCCGAGCGAAAGCGCTGTCGACAGTGAAGGTGTGTTGTGCAGGACGTGGGGGGCAGTGGTGGCTGCCGTACTAGAGGTCTCGATGGTGATGGCGGGAGAAGCGGCCTGCTGTGGCTGGTATGGTGGTGGAAAGGCGGTGCCATTATGGTGGCAGTGTTGGTTATAATGATGGGCGACACCATTGGCTGTGTGGCCGTTAATCTGAGGGCCGGTGCCGTTGGCACCCCCATGGTAGTTAGCCGCCGCCGTCGCCGCCAGCGTGACGGAGCCAGAGCCATGGGGGCTGCCTAGGCGTGGGGTTCGGTGGCCGCCGCCACCGCCCCCACGATCCACGGGACTGCTACAGCCGCTGTTTCCCGTACTAGTGGCGGCGGCGGCGGTTCCGCAGCGACCTGAAGCGGCGGGCCCCGCTGCGCCCGTGGCGAACTGCGACCGAAAGGAGGTCCCGGCCGGGAACCGAGCACCGGAATAAGAGGCGTGTGCACATTTGCGTATTTATGCCATGGCATAGGGTTTTACCCAAACCCAAACCCTAAACCCTAAAACCCTAAACCCCAAACCCTAAAGCCGCAAGGCATAGCAAAGCATAAGAGATCGCACCTGGAAGGAACAGGGACCGCTTTCTTGCGCAGATCCCACGTCCACGTTGACGCTGACGCTGACGCTGTGTCGGCCAGGTTGCACCGGCGAATGGGGTGGAAGCAACGGTGCCGTTGGCGTTGTTGGCGAGGGGTGCTGTTGGTTTCGGAGCAAGTGATAGAGCTCGCCAGAGCCGTGGGGCAAATTGCTCCCTCCCGCAGATGGCGTACGACCACGGGGTCCTGTCCCTCCGTTGGGATCCGTTGCGGCTCCGGCGGCGGCTCTGGCACCACTGCCGCCAGGGACGCCGCCCGGCCGAAACTCTGGCGATGGCGGCGATGACAGGCGCGGGGGTTGGGACGGCGACCTAGACTGCATCTGCTGCGCCAGAGCCTTGAAGGGTGAGGAGATGAAGCCGGTGGTGGCGGCGGCGGCAGTCGCCTGCGCTTCCACCGCCGCCACTGCAGAGGCCTGCTGTGCAGCTGCACCTATCTCGACAGGTGACTTGAGGGGGGTGGTATGAATTGCAACAGTGCCGCCGCCGCCACCAGTACTGCCGGCGGTTGACGGGCGTTGCCCAGGTGCCGCCGTCAGCGGCGTCACTCCGCCGCCGCTTCCCCGCGCGACGGAAGCCCAGGAAAGGCCCCCCGCCATCTGTAGCTGTGACGGCGACGGCGGTGATGCCCACGTTGCCAGAAGAGGCGACGTGGGCCGCGACGACAACGGCACAGATATGGCCAGCGGCAACGTCGCCGACGTCGCCGCCACCGCCGCCGCAGTCGTCGTAGATGACACATCGGAGACATCGTCGGGGGCACCACAAGCACTGCCGGCATCCGTCGCAAGGTGCGGGCGCAATCGCGGCCACGGGTCAAGCCCCGGCGGCAGCTCTCCCTGGGTGTCGTAAAGCGGCGGCGGCGGCGGTGGCAGCTTGGGCGGCGGCGGCATGGGCTCATCCGCGTCATCCGGCTCACGTTGACGCGATCTACCTCGTCCGTTCAGCCGCCCGCGGCCGCGGCCTCCGCCACCATGCCGGCCTCCGCCGGCCCTGCTCGCCGCCGCCGCCGACCTGGCCGCCGCCGCCGCCGCCACGCGCCGCTGAGTACCACTGTTTGGACCAGGCGTCGCCGACAGCCGGGAAGAAGACGTTGACGTGTGGAGCCTGCCGTGCATGTCCGCCGCCGCCGCCGCGGTGGCTGTGGCAGTGGCAGTGGCGACAGCAACAGCAGGCTGCGCCGACCGCGTCGGCCCCGCGGCATCGATGCTAGCTCGCCCAGTACGAACAAGGCCATCAGCCGCGGAGGCCGCCGCCGCCGCCGCGTGCTGCGCTAGAAGGGCATCCTTCCAAGCGCTGCTACCGCCCACGCCGCTGCCATGAATAGCAGCAGCAGCTGGGACGGCAGGGGGTTTTGAGACGCCAGACTCACCCGTAACCGCTGCCGCAGTTGTGGTCCCCCTGACCCATGGGTCACTGCCCGCGACTGTCGACGGGAGTTGCTGCTGCTGCTGTCCTACCTGCTGCTGCTGTGATGGCGTGTTCATGTACGGCAGAGGTAGCGAGGGCGGCGCTTGCTGGCGGCCCGACTGCGCCTCCGCACCGATGAGGACGGGAGCCCCCGGGGCACCTCCGCGGGCCCAAAACCCCACACCCTGGCCGCGGCCCGCCTGCCCCGCGGGCTGCTGCCGACCCGGCGGCATCGCCAGGGCCGCCGCCGCCGTCAACACCGGCTGTCCGCGGCCGTACCCACTCGCAACTGCATTGTTTCCCCGTGCTGCGCCGATGAACATAGCGCCGCGATTGGCGGGCTCAGGCCCCATACCTGACGTAACGGTCCGCCGTACATTTATTTGCCGCCGTACGGACAGCAAACCGTCAACGACCCGGCGGGTGAGAGTAGTGTAATCGTTCCACGTGCAGTGAAGCCAGGTCTGGCCAGGTAGCAAATTTGGGGCGACAGCGCAAATTTAGCGATTCAGCGGTTGGTGGTTAATGGTTTGGATTCATTAACTTGAGCGTCACCCATTCGATGTTGAGGGTTTAGGTTCCCTGCTGCCTCACCGCTTCTTAAGTCAACAACGTGTATCATCCGTACAACAAAGTTTCTCTCGCCCTACTTCATATTACCCATACACACACACACACACACACCTGAGTCTCGTCCCCGAGCTCCGTCTCCACCGCGAGCATGTCCCCCAGCGCCATGGACGAGTGCTCGTGGGTGTGGATGAAGCGGAGGGCGGCCTCAGCGGAGTCCCTCACGGACTCCAGCGCCCACAGGGGCAGGGGCCCCGAGCCGCCTGGTCCCCGCATCGGGACGAAACGGAAGGGGGGGAGAGAAGGCGGAGAAGGGGAGGAAAGAGGGAGACGGAGATAAAACAGAAAACTGCTACAGCACTGTGATTTCAAAATATGTTATTAAAGATTTTGTGCATGGGGAGGGCCAATGTGATGTGATGTCAAGCGATTGTCAATCACCCCTTTACTACGAATACAAATGGGTCGTCAGAATGGTGGCAGTGACGTGTGTGTGTGTGTTTATGTCGGGAGAAGTGGGGAAGATAAAAAGGGGAGAAGAGAGGGCGGGCCCACCCAGACTCCTGGTCGCAACAAGCACAGTAGGTTCGTACGAACATACCCGCACACAGCCACACAGTCCTCCGCAAGTTGGCCAGGCACAGCTCTGCAAACGTTTGCTGCATCTCGTCCAATAAGCCCCACAACTCGTCCATTAGCTCATCGGACAATTCGTACGACATCCCTGCTGTCGCCCACGAGCCCGAGCCCGAGTTATGGGGATCGAGTGCCCCCGCTGACGCCGCCGCCGACAGTCCGGCAGCGGCAGCCTCGTCGCTGGCGCCGCCGCCAAGGCTGTTCGCCACTCCATCCACCGAGGCCAGCTCGTTCCGCAGATTGCGATGTGCCTCGGAGGCACGGCTTAAAAGCACCTGGCGGGATCCGCGGAGGAGATAGGTATAAATGCTCAAATGTACGAATGTACGGGTGGACGAAGGTAAGATTGTAAGTGGTATGTACATGGCAAAGTATGTACATGCCTTGCTCCTGCCGGAACAATATTTACACCGCACCTGAAATAATGAAGGCATCCACGCATGTGCCTCTACCTCGGCAGCGGAGGCACCCCGGCACTGTCGGCCGAGACCGGGGCCGCCGCCACCCCATGCCCCGGCGGCGCCGCCGCCCCAAGCCACTGCCGTACCGCCATTACCGACGCCAGAGCCGCCGCCGCCGGCATCACCTCTAACGTCGCTTTCGAAGCTGGACGCCAAATCCAATCTGTCACCGCCCTCGTCACCGCTGGTGGCACCCTCTGTCGTCGTCGCGTCATCTGACCAAGTGAAATAAGTTTCATAAAAATGAAGAGTAGTAATATAAATCAAATTAAAGTTATAATTGTTATTAATAATAAACGCTATGTAGACAATTATCACTTAGGAAGGAAATGATCTCCGTTAAATATAAATTCAAGTATAATGACCCTGAAGGTGTACAACGGAATGCCTCTCTTTTTCCACGCCCACCCAAGCCTTCGTTACCTGCCGTATTGCCGTCCTCGGCGCCAGGAGGGCCCTGCACCGACCCACGGGTCATATCGAGCGCCTGCAGCCCCGCTTTCTCGTACGCATCGCAAAGTTGGCCGTATAGAGACAGCCGTTGGCGGTTGTAGCGTTTGGCGATGCGGTCTGTCTGTCCGTCCGTCCGAAGTGCACCGGGGGCCATAAGGGGAAGGTGCGCGTGTATGATATGTAAGTTGTACGGAATGGTGGTCTAAATCCGGTTCCGGATTTGAATCCAGGTTGGGACCCCCAAATCCCAATGAAACCACACGCACGGTCCGCACCTGCCGTGCCGCTTCATCCCACAGCGCTATCAACCTCTTCGCCTGGGTCGGGAGGAATGTAAGGACGGAGGGATTGGGAGGGAATAAGAGGGAGGGAGGCACATGAGCTACACTAAAAGACTGTTTGTGTCACATGAAGGGGCAGCGAACGCGGAAAAAATGTATAAATACATAAATACATAAATATATATATATACCCTAAACAAACAATCTATCTTATATATGTATATGTGTTTGTGTTTGTATATATCTATGTCTATCTATATGTGTATCTACATGTGTATCTATCTATCTATTTATCTATTTATCTATCTATTTATCTATTTATTTATTTACCTATCTATCTATCTATCTATCTATCTATCTATCTATCTATCTATCTATCTATCTATCTATCTATCTATCTATCTATCTATCTATCTATCTATCTATCTATCTATCTATCTATCTATCTATCTATCTATCTATCTATCTATCTATCTATCTATCTATCTATCTATCTATCTATCTACATGTGTGTGAACCCCCTCCCCTCCCCTGTTGCCCCCGGTCTCCCCTCCTCTCCCCACCTGATTGCTCTTCTCGTGCGCCAAGCTATGCCGCCCCAGAGACCCGCCCGCCAGCAGGCCCGGGGCAGCCACCTCAGCGGCCTGGATGCCCGCACGAGCCAGCTCCAGCGAGATCTCCTGAGCCGCGCACACATGCAAACAAACATACATGTACATATACAACAATGATACGATATCTACCGTACAAGTACTTGTGCTAGGCCCCTGCCAGCCGCTTCACCCGCCGAATCTAGGTCAGCTGTTGATCGATTGCTCTACCACACCAAGTCAGGAAGACTATGGGACTCAAATGTCCACCACTCACCCACCTGACATTTCTTCAGCATCTCACGAGCCTCAACATTCGTTTTACCGCCAAGGTCGTCACTGATCTTTTTGGAAATGTGATCGACAGCGTCCAGGAGGCGCCGTACAGTCTTGCCGCCAAGCCGTACCTCATCCTCACCCGCCTGCCGCCCGGCGCCACCACATACCCCCAAGCCTAAGCCCCGCACCCCCCAACACGCCGCTCGTCCCAGCGCCTCTGCCGCCTCCGCCAGGCCCCCGAGGAGGCGCAGCGCCAAGGCGTGGAGGCGCGGCAGCAAATCCGGGTCCTCTGCCAAGTGCGACCTGCTGCCCGCGGGTCAGTAGCCACATCTCCGTTTCCTTAACCAGGCTTCCAACATTTAAACCGCTTATCAAGTCTATGCCTTTTCAAATAAATGTGGCGGAATCATCATGTACGGTACGGCTTATCATGTTTTCGAGACGTTTGAACAAAGACACCTTTGGGGAGGGGGGGAAACGGCTAAGCGTGTGTGAGTTTCTTTTGGTTCTTTGGGTCAAAGGAAGAGAAAATAGAGGTGCTTACGCAGAGTGTGCGCATGTGTGATGGTGTGTGGTGTTAATTACGGCAGCCGCTTGGTGTCCACCCACCTGAGCGGCTTTGCCCTCCGCAACACCTCCTTGACTTTGCGGTACATCTCGTCCAGGGCGGCGATTTGCTCGGACAGCTCATGCCAGGAGAAGGGGTCCGCGAGATCTCCGCGGGTGGGGAAGTGCAGACCCGGGCTGAGGAGTTGGAGGTGTGCATCTTGGAGGTCAAGTAGGGTGTGCAGCTGTGCCTCCATCCTCGCTGCCGCGTCCGCCAGCGCCCCGATCTCCTCCTCCAGACTCTCTGCTCGTTCTTCCACCTCCTCCACCTGGGACTGCAGCTCCTCAACGGAGCAGCCGTGACCCACCAGCACTGACCCCAGCTGCCGACGAAACGCGTCTCTGTAGGCGAAGGCAGAAGAGGGGAAAAAGCAAGGGGGAAAGGGGGCAGTATGATGGAGGGATGTGTTGAAGTGGTGGGTGTACGACGTATAAGCCCCGCGGGAAAAGATGCAGGAGGGCTAGCAAAGGACAAGACAATGCACCGTAACGACACACAATAAGCAACAGGAGAGCTCATATGTGTACGGCATGAAACCCTCTGTACCTATCCGTAAGTGCCCCATAGGACCGAGAGGTTGCTGACGTCGGCGGAGGCAGCCCTTCCGTCGCCGTCGAGCCCGTGATGACGGCACCGGCAGCACAGCCGCCAACCCCTCCAAGCGCCGCTGCCGCCGTCGCCGTCGACGGCACAGCTGCTGGCGGCAACGACATGACGACAGCCGCCCAACCACCACGCACGGGGGTTGGGTGGTACGGCACCGCGCCCGCGGGCGCCGCCGCTGCCGCCTCCCGATTTCCCCCTTCCGTCGTCGCCGCCACCGCCGCTGCTGCCGTCTCGCCCTCATAGCTTACACTTCGCCGATGCGAGTGGCTCTGAGCCGTCGGTACGGCAGTGCTTTGGGTGGCGGCGGCAATTGCGACCTGCGGCACTGTGCGGCGGCGGTCTAAGGGGGCTGGATGTGGCTGTCCCGGGAAGGCCATGGTCAAGGGATGGGTCCCACCCCCGGCTGCTGCCGCCGCTGCTGGAGCGGCGGGGACCGCACCAGCACTCACTTGAGGACCGCGCGGAGGTAGCGGCGGCGGGCGCATCGGCGACGCCACGCCCGCAGCCGTCGTGTTTTCCGTCGTAATCCCCAAGAACGAGGAGCGGCTGCCGTCACTGCGGAGGGGAAAATGACACGAACGCCCCGGGCAACAAAGCGGAAGGTAAGGGAGACCCATGGGTCGGATGACGCGTAGGGTTGATTCTTTTACTTGAATTGATTTTGATAATTATTAAAGCCGCGAGGCTATGTTCGTTGGGGCTGTATACTCCGGGTCGATAGGTTGTCGGCTGTTGGGTGTACGGCGAGTGTGGGTTGCAGATGAAGATAGGGTTTCGGAGCTCCTCCGATGACTGACATTGGCTGCCGTGCCACCACCCCCAAAGATGTATCGTGACTCACTGGTGAGTTGTCCGGGTACATGTCACCCATGAGCCCAGGGGCGGAGGCGTAAGGCCCACGGATGCCATCCCGGCAGTGGACGGCAAGCGTTCTGGGGTTGAGCACCCAGAGTTCAGATCGGAGAGGCTGCAGGGAAAGACGGATGGTGGAGGGAAGGATCCAGGCGTGAAAACACATACACACACGCACACGCCAAGACACCTCATTAGTACCTACCCCAACCCCATACCCGGCCGTCTCAACCGAAAAAAAACCGTAATGAAAACAGGACACACGACGGGACATACACCCGTGCACGCGTGCTCTCCCGGTAGCCCACCCCGGTAACGAAATACACACACGCAGCTAACCTTGGCCGCCCAAACTCTTATGATCCAAACAACTGTCCCAAACACACTCACGATCTCAGCGAAAGGTCGCTCGTCACGCGCCGATTGAAGTCTCCGGGGCCTCCTGCCGCCGCTGATGCCGCGGTCACACTGCCCCCCGCACCCGGCCCTGGCGGCGGCGTCCCCGCCCTGCTGGAAAGCGCCGTGGGGGTGGCGAGAGCAGCTAGCTGCGCATCTGAGGACAGCGCCAGCGTGAGGCTGAGTGTGGAGCTGACGGGGCTGGGCGGCAGGCCTGAAAGACTGCCGCCTGCCGCACTGACCCCTGGGTCAGGTGCCGTACCAATGCCCAGCGCCTCCAACGTTGTGTCAATTTCCTGTCGGGAAACAGAATTCGGGGAAGGTGGGTTTCGGAAGCTGTGTTAGCATGGTAAAGAGTCAACCATTCCAACCGTCCTAACCACCATTGCCACAGTCATGCAATCTGTCCCAATACCCAACCAATTCCAAATGACTTGCAGAGTTTTTGTCACTCAAGTATTCTAAGAGTCCCTGGTAATTAGTTGACCGATTATCGTACCTTAAAAAACCGCGCCTGCTGTCTGGCCTTCTGCCGCCGCCCTTTCGACTCCCGGCGCGCCGCCATCATGTTCCGCCCTTGCCTCGCGACTGCCGTACTGGGATCTAAGGTCTGCGGGACGACAAATAATAATGCCGTATACAACAGTGGGTGGGTTCGGGACCTCTGTTACAAATTACGAGCTCAAATAATGTCAACAACCGCTTTCAGGACCCAATACACAGTTCATGATTTTGCCATTCTAACGCAACCATAAAATAACTTCTCTATTCATGTCGGCCCTTGACGCCAACCATCAACCGGCACATCTTCCAACTGAATCCAGCACATATCCCACCTTGGACGACGACACACGGTGCGGCTTGCCCGACCCCGACCGCTTGCCATCAGATTTGCCACCTGTACGACAACCAAGGGACGAGCGAGAGCAGTACAGAACACAGCACGGCAGTACGACACTTTATTTTGGGCAAGAAACACCCAACCAGTAGTGTAGCCAACATATTATATTTATGAAAGCCGATTTCCAATTTTCGAGCAGGCGGCAAAAGAAGAGGGTCATGCAAGAGCCGCGGAAACGTCTTGATTTGTACGAATACATAGCTCGGGCCCCGCTCGCTGTCATGCCTAGAGTCCGCAACCTGCGCGCGCCCTGCCCTAGCTCCTCCCCCCAGCTGAGCTCCAGAGGGAAAGGAAACCAGTGTTTATGAATGCACCGAAAATCAATAACTGAACCCAGTGGAGGGGCACATGCATACCGCCGTAACCAGTAGCAGATTTACAATTTGGTTCGTTGGTAGGACAGGACAGAGATGGAGGCGCTGCTGGCGTGCGGACCACAACTGGGTTTCGGACATTGAGGGGTCTCTGACGGCAACGGCAACGATAACTAACGACTTAAAACTGCGCAAAACCTGCCATTTTCTTTCAGACCCAGTGGAATTGAAGTGACGGCACTCCAAGGTAGCCGGCGCTTTACTCGCGTACTGGCCGCTGCCTAATGCTCTCTGCCCGTGACTAGCGGCGGCGGAAAAAGCCATAATCATCTGGGCTGCGCTGAACCTGAAACACATGTAACTAACATTATGTGGGATGGTCCGAAAAGGGCGACCCGAGGGAGCAGCTGCTCTCGCGGAGGGCTCAGGCCCGTGCTGGCCCCTGGCGCATCTTCGCGCAGCACGGGGCTGGCCTTCACATAACTTACTTTACCAAGCAGGGTAACATAACATATTACTCTAGACTAACGTTTATCTTAGCTGTAACAGTCGATAGATGCCCGCAAACACAGCAACTGAGACGACGCGTAGGGATTAACATTTCAAGAAATAAACAAAGAGTTCAAATCACCGCAAATCACATCATCAATGTTCACCTGTGCTTTTTGTCCTGGGCACCAGCTTCATAGCTGAGCGAGTCGGCGGAGTCCCATAGGCAAAGAGGTCATCCGCCGCTGTTGCCTCGCCAGGATCCTCCTCACTTTCCTCTGTATACGCTGCCATATCTAACATTCTCCCTTGGCTTCCAAGTACTTTGGCCCCGTTTAAAGGGGCCGCGCTGTGCGTCGTCCTCACGGCTTGCTTGCACTCCGTCCCCTGTGCAGCCAACGATCACCTTGCAAACAAGCCCAGCTAAATTTCACAACGTACAATGATCACTTCGAGACCGCAAATGCACGCAAGCCCCTGTTGCCACCAGGTTGTGCCGAAATGCGGGAACGGTGGAACTTGATGGCATTTTACGACATCGTTATTGGTGTCTAAACACGAAAGGGCCGCTGCAAATTGTATTGCAATTCGCTTCTACCTCGTCTGCACGCTGCAGTTCATTTTCCCGTCCTGTTCTGTCAACCAACAAAAGTGCAATCATACTCTGAGGGTAGTACACACTTTGCATATAGCTAGGTTATTACGATACTGCTGTGTGTTATTGCTTAGGGATCATAAATTAAAGTCTCTATAATAAGCAGACTGGACTATCGAGCTCTTTGATGTAACTGTCTTTTTTAAGACCGTTGATTTTGAGACAATGGGCGTTATTAATTGTATCAGTCATAACTTTAAAGAGATCCATTAGTTACAACGACTCGAACACGACTTAAAACCTTACAATGGCCGGAGGTGGACACTCAAGCGTTCAAGACGCACGGGAGCAGCTGGTGCCTAAAAGAGATGCTGAGGTGGAACAGTCACACTCTGCAACTCACGTTTTCCCACAATACGACCTGCCGCTGCCATCGACATCTGGCGTGGAAAAGCTCTCCGAAGTCGTTGACCCAATTCGCAACGGTTACCGGGCTCGCCCAGAAGAAGCCTCCGGAAGCAGCAAAGGTGCCGTTACAGATGGGCCAACGCCCGTGGGAGTTAACGGAGCGCCGCCTCCGGGCTCCGTTCCCGCTCCAGATCTGTTGACCAGTCCACGACCGCCCATGCCCAGTGCTGGTGGAAGCAGTATCGTAGCAGCCATGGAGATCCAAGAAGGTAAAGCGGCAGGTATAGTACTGTGGGAATAAATAGCCTGAGCCGCTATCCTTGGTTCCCCCGCATTACGCACGGGGGAAACGTGTGTGCGCGCGCATACACGTACACACACAGAGGCATATTTTAGAAATGGTGATGGAAAAATGCACGTGCTCTTGTCTTCCTGAGAGTGGTGGCCTATTGACCTGATCCGGACCCAAAACCCTAAAACCGTAAAACCCTACATACCTCGCTCTTACCTCGCATAAAACACACACGAAACTTCACCAACCGGACCCAACCGATGTTCTCCGATTATCGGGCGCTCCACCCCACCAGCGCTGCTGCCGGCCCAGCCGGCGGTGCCGTTCGAGCACCCTATTTCGCTGCCGCGGCGGCGCTGGATGGTGTTCATGTTCTGCCTGGTGGCGGCGCTGCTGTTCGCTGACCAGAACCTGCTGGCGCCCAACGTGAGGGTCACAGGGAAAGAGGGGGGGAAGGGAGGGGGAGTGTGAATGTGGACGTGAAGGCTCTCTAGACGACATCGAAACGGGGACACGCACAGAGGCGGTCTCGGGGTCCAGGGTAAAAAGGGCAGGAAGGGGAAAAGGGAGGGAGAGAGGAAGGGGATTGGATCTTCAGTTCCACCCGCGTTCTCCTGCCCTGGAGTTAACCCTAACCCCGTCAAAGCCCCCGTGTACGGCACCCAAACACAGTTAACCGCCGCTGCCAACTACTTTGGTATGAATGAGCGGCAGAAAGACACGCTCCTGGGAGGGGCCCTGATGGCGGCCTTTTTCGCGGTGGGCGCTCCAGCAGCCCTGCTTGTGGGCTGGCTGGCGGATCGGGGAGACATTAACCGCCGTACGCTGCTGTTCTGGGTGGTGGTGGTCGGCGAAACACCATGCCTGCTGACGTACTGGGTAAGCGAGGGCGACAGAGAGGGACGAGTTACATTTATTTCCACATACGCTCACTCACACACACACAAGCATTCCCGGAATTTCCCTCTGCCGTCCCCCCGGCCGGGCCCCGCAGGTGGCGTCCTTCTGGCAGTTCTTCCTGCTGCGTGCGCTGACGGGGGTGGCGGTGGGCGGCTGCTTCCCCCTGGTCTTCAGCCTGCTGGGGGACCTCGTGCCCCAGAGCCGCAGGGCGGGGGTTAGTGCCGTGGTGCAGATCGCCACGGGCATCGGTCTGGCGGCCGGGCAGGTGCGTACGATTTGACCACAGTACGGCACGCTGACTTGGCCCGCTCACCCTGGCGGGCCTGTCACTCTGCTGGGTGCCTGCCCTTCCTCATATCGTGGTGGTGAAATGCTCCACCCTCCCTGCAGCCTCTAAACCCGCACATCGACCCCCTTCCCAATCCGTCTTAAACCCCCAGGCTCTGAGTGGTTCCATAGGGCCCGCCACCAACTGGCGAGTGCCGTTCATGGTGGTGGCGGCGCCCTCCCTGGCGGTAGCTCTCGTGATGCTGCTCACGACGGTGGAGCCACCCAGAGGGGCGTTTGAGGAGGCACTCAGAGAGCGGTGTGTATGTATGTGTGCGTGTGCGGGCGGGCGTGTACGTGTGTATGTGTGAGGGGAGGGTGTCTGAGGACTGGATCTGGAGGGGAGAGGACCGGCGCTGGCAGTGGGGCTCAACGTGGAATCCAGATCTGGAAGTTCCAGACCTCACAGCACAGCCCGAAAATACACCTCCACACCTCCAATCCCTCACCAGTCTCCGCCCGTATTTAGTTTTTTTGCATGCAAACCCCTACCCCCCCGCCTTCGCATCCTCACCGTACTCTTCTACCTCGTTTCTGGCCCCCTCCACTCCCCCTCTGTTTCCCCCCAAACCCCCCCAGCTACGCTGAGGGTATGGGTTCGTACGAGGGCTCCATCAGCTGGCCCAAGGTGGCGGTGCTGCTGCGCTGCCCCTCCAACGTGCTGGTGATCGGTCAGGGGCTGCCCGGGAGCCTGCCCTGGGGAATGGTGCTCACCTACTTCAACGACTTCCTCGCGCAGCAAAAAGGTTTCACCGTGCAGGTGTGTGTGTGTGTGTGTGTGTGTGTGTGTGTGTGTGTGTGTGTTCAGAACTGAGCCTTACGCGGGAATCAGGAGGTTGCAGAACGAAAGAGAGAGATTGTGTGTGTGTGTTGAAAGTAAGAGGAGGTGAAGGTGGGACGTTGGTACGTTGGTACGCACAGCCAAGCACTTCTTGTCCTAAGCGCCGAGCGGTCTTCCCTTAAGCCATCAGTTTCTTGAGCTCCCGACTGCCCCGCGATAGGGCCCTGTTGCTGAATATCCCAAACCACCAACCTAACGAACCAAACTCCAAACTCCAAACGAACCCCACCTTCAATCCCCCCCCGGCCCCTAACCAGGCCGCTACCGTCGTGCTTTTGTTTTTTGCGAGCGGCGGTGCTGTGGGCGTCATTGGGGGCGGTGCGGGCGGACAGTGGCTTTATAACAAACGGAAGGTGTGAAGGGGAGGAGGAGGGGATGAATGGGAAAGAGAGGAGGGAGTTGAATCAATTACATAAATAGGCTACTTTCTCGTAAAACAATTCTTTCCTCATTTTAAGATGTCACTTTTAATGAGCCTCATTTTACCGGCCATTTTCCCAGCTGAGGCTGGAGAAACTTTAAAACGTAATGTTTTTTTGCTAATTAATTGTGAAGAATCAGATGCAGTTTGAGAAAGTCATGGCATCTCCGCAATTATCGTAATTATAACTAACTGTATTGATTAATAGCCGGATCATCGTTGACCATTTGTTTCCGATTTTGGCACGCTCATAGGCTTTAACGTCGACGGGTCCCAAGGTTAAAGGGGGAGTGTGTGTGTGTATGCGTATGTGTATGTGCGTGTGTGTGTGTGTATTGAGAGGGGGAAAGCCATTGAGAGAATAGCAGGGAGTTGTGCGATGCGGGATGGTGAGTGCGCTGCTCATGTGACTCATGTGACTCATTTGTTCTGTCACCCTGCCCTTCACCCCTACCTCACACACGGTTTGGGTACAAACCCACGCTGCCCGTACCTTCCCCACCGCCGTCTCCCCCCGTCGCTGATTCCAAGTGAGCTTCTCTGACGCGTCCGCGCCCCTCCTTGACTGACGGACTTATTGCCGTACAGGAATACCAGGCGCTGCTGGCTGGCGGCTCGGTGCTGGCGGGTATCGGTCCACTCTACGCACTAATCAATGCGGGTGGGTGAGAGGGAGCGATAGGAAGGAAGGGATTGGGCGGGTGGGAGAGAGGGACAGGGAGGGAGGCCTGCTCCCGGCCATGACCGCTCTCTGCAATAGCAACATCAAAGGTAAGCCTTCCCTTTTCCCTGGCCCCCCTTTCACCCCTTCTCTCTCTGTCCGTGCTTCAACCTCTGTATTGGTCTCAACCACTCGACCCCCTTCCCTCACCCATTACCGCCTCGCACCCTCACCCCTCCCCACCCCACCCCACCCCACCCGCACCCCTCCCCGGGGGCGCACACACCTTGCAGACCTTCAGCACATTGGCCTGGCCGCCACATGCTTCCTGGCGGCCCTTGGCGGCGCCGTGGCCTCCGTTGCGGGACCCAACCTGAGGTCCGTGATGCTAAATGTGAACGAGCCGGAGACCAGGGGGGTGGCACTGGCGCTGCAGGTAAGGAAGTGCGTCTCTGTAGTGGAGGGAGAGAGGGCGTGTGTGTATGTGTATGTGTGTCGGGGCATGTGCGAGGGGTGTGTGTGCACCACTTCACCGCTTTGTGCTGGTATTGTACCCCCCTCCCCCGCCCCGACCCAGACATATCGCCCCCCTCCTTCCCCCGCTCCTTTCCGCTACCTCGCAGTCCATGACAGACGACCTAGGCAAGGGCCTAGGACCCGTACTCGTCGCGGGCCTTATTCACGCGCTCGGTCGCAAGGTGAGGCGAGAAGGGGGTGACCAAAACTGAACAAAGGTGTGCTCTTGTTTGAGAGGGTGTGTGTGTTTTGACAACGAGATCAGTGCCAGAGCGAGAGGCAAAAAGCTTACCCGGGAAGGGGAGAGGGAAAGGGACGAGGACAGGGGGGGGAGAGGGCAGGTGGGAAGTTGATGGGTAGTCGGAGCGAGATGCGGCAGCCGCATTGACATTTGAGTGGCAGTTGGTCGTTGATGCGGTAAGGGGGAAGGTACGGAGCGGAGCGAACCGTAGCTGATTATCCTGCACTACCGAATGAACCCTAACCCCCTTCGTGTAACGGCAACTGTAACCATAACGACCATCATCACTAACAAGTACGGCAACGGATGTTTAGTTACTTTCCTGTAAACGAAGCAAGCAACCATCAAACTTCATCTTCTAATATCCGGACGCGGACCTCATCTCTGGCACATCTCACATCTCTGGCACATCTCACATCTCTGGCAGGGCGCTTTCAATGTGGCCACGGGTGGCTGGATTCCATGCGGCGTTCTGCTGGCGTCATTGGCTTGCTGCATGCGGCGAGATGAGGACGCGATGCAGGCGCGGCTTGCGCAGAGCAGCGAGGCACAGGCGGCGCGGGCCGCCGGCACTGCCGCTGACGGCGCGGTCGTGACCGGCATCACGGTTGTGCTGCAGCCGCCTCAGCTGGCAGCGGCGGCGGCGGTATCGTCACGGTCCAGCGATAGCGACGGTGCGTCCCGCCACCTACCGGCAGCCGCCACGGCGGCGGAGGCGGAGGCGCTCCGGAAGGAAGAGCAGCGGTTAGCAAAGGTACGGCTGCTGGCGGCGGCCGACGCCCTGGTGTACGGCGGCAGCAGCGATTACATGGCCACGCCACTGCCGTTGTCGTCCTCAGCATTGGAGCATGTGGGCGCGTCGATCGGGGACAGCGGTGTCGCACGGTGGGGTCAAGGGGGTTTCAGAGCATCCGCAGGAGTGGTAGGGGTAAATGGCGGGGGTTCCGCCCCTCGCACCTTTCTAGGCGGTAGGGCCTCCTCCTCCGCTGCCGCCGCCACCGTAGCAGTAGGGACAGCAGCAGCAGCAGGGGGCGCGGCGCCGCCGTCGGCTGCTGTCTCGATTGTCCCTGTGGCAATCGGCTCAGCAGTGACGATGACGGGGAGTGCCACCCAGGGGCTGGCGCAGCTGCCCGATGGCCCCACACAGCCCCGCCACTGGTATCCATCTCCACATGCACATTCACATGCACGTCCGGGCGAAGAGATAGCGATGTACAGACCCGTGGGTCAATGGGTGGCGGATGCGGCGGAGGATGTGGATACTTTGGGCCCAGCAGCTCCGCCGCCGCCACTGGCGGCGGAGGCCAGGATACCTGACGTCAGCTCCGGGTTGAACCGAGCGGCGGCGGACGGCAACCCTCGCGGCGGCGGTGGTAGCGGCAGGGGCTGGCAAAATGGCGGGCTTAGAGGAGGAGAAGATGTGGGGTGTGGAGATGGCGTGATGGGGCAACCAGCGGGAAAAGGAACCGGTGCCGCTGGGACGGCGGCAGAGGAGAGTACGGCAAGTTGTACAGCGTGTAGTGTATTTGAACATAGGGCCGGTGGGCAGGTCGTCGGTATGGGGCTCGTTGGCGCGGCAGTAACGGCTGTTGCGGTCCCGCAGCCTTTAGCTTCTGTTGGGGAGGAGCTCCAGTGTGGGCGGCAATTCACGCTGCCGGCGGCAACAGCGCCAGCAGCGTGCCCGCTCCCGCCGCCGCCACAGCCACCAGGTTTACTGGCGCCTCAGCAATATCGTTAGGGCGGGGAAATTCCAGATTTAGGTCAGGAGTTAGGTGAGGTCCTTTGGGCGGGGCTAGCAAAGGACCAAACTGGGGAACCGAGTGCGTGCGCGTGTGTGTATTTGAATGACTTAGGTGTAAGGTGAGAGTGAGAACTAATTTGTTGCCTTTCAGGTGCCCTTATATTTTTCATGGATGTGCCTTGAGTGCAAAATGCATCGCCTACAGGCAGTTTATCATAAAAAAAAACAACGGACACCGGGGGTTTAGGTAAAAATGTTTGTGGCACTAATATCAGATTATCGCCCCTAATTCCGGATTTCCTCCTGACCTCTTAACCTCCTGACTTGTCGAATAGGGTGTTAAATCGCGTCCTGGAGCGAAGGTAACAAAGGGACCGAGAGATGATCTGGGGCAGGTGAATAGCTGTATCGACAGATTGCCAGTCGGAAAACGTAGGTTGCACAAAATCGATTCGTGAATTCACGGATTCACACCGCGTACGTAAGTGGACACCTTATGGTTCTGGTCGTCGTCCTAGTTTCTTTCCTCACTTCATTTCGGTTTGCTGCCCTCTCCCCTCCTCTCTGCCCTCTCTGTTGTGCTCCGAGGCGTGGCATCGCTAGCACTTTTATCTGTCACAAACAGAACGAAACCTATCCAGAAATTCCATTTTTGAAAGATTGTGATATATCAAAGTTTGGGAAAGCAACGGACTAATTCAAAGATCCGACGGTTAGAATGGGGTTTTCATAACGGCCACCGCGGGTGATCTTAAACTCTGCGCCGGTACTTGTTGACGAGACGATTCCATGACCAAATTTAAGATAGGAAATCCAGTTCCTTGGAGGCAAGAAGCTACAATATCTTTTCTCATGGAGGACATTGCTGTACCGTCGCCATGTGAGGAATCTTGGGCACTCGCCAGGTAATATATTAACCACTTGCGATACATTCAGATGTGATATTCCTTTATTTATACCCAGATCCATTCAACACCCATTACGGATTGGTAGGAACAATCTACATCGTCGAACTCTCCCGACGCGTCGTATACTTGGTCGTGGATTTCCGAGCCGCCCTTTAATGGGCGATTCCAAATTGATTGCCATTGATATAACATGATGATATAGTGTGTTTGAGCATGGCACGGCCCCTGTTTGATATATAGGTACGCAATGCAGGTCTTTCTGCTCTTGGATTACCGAAGGCGACCCCGGGGTCCTTTAATATGCATTTATGATAACGGCGGAAAAGCTTATTAATTTATAAAGCTGACAATATTCAAAGCGTGCCTAGCAGCAAAGTCAGCTTGCAACCTGGAAGATTCCGGGCCGCTGCAATCCAAATGTCAGGAGTCAATTATTACCAGTTGCTTGGCATTCACGCCACTGCAACTGAAGGCGAAATTCGACGAGCTTATCTTCGTCTGAGCCTCCTGTACCATCCTGACAAGCGACGGATACCTGATGCCGACGCCGACGAGCGATACCGAAGCATCCAGGAAGCGTATGAAACGCTTACCTGTCCTGAAAAAAGATGTCTGTATGACTTCGTGGGCTCTTTCGCTGCTCTTGCGGACCTCACATCCTCGCCACCCGTAGCGATGCCCATTCATGCTTCTCGACATCGGCGCCGTGGCAGTGCCGTCCCCGCTGCGGATGTCTCAATGGGCATCTGGTGCCGGGGTAGCTCCGGAGAGGCGCTGCGGTCCGGGGGCACTTCCTCCTCCCTGGCATCAGCAACCCGGATGTCACCGTGCCATTCGTTCTCGGACGAGACGGGGCGTCTCAGCTCCAGCCTTGGCGCCCCAACCGGTTCCTCGTCATCGGCTTCAGGTTGCCTCTCTGCAACCTGCAACGAACCTGGCGGTGGCGGCAGCATTGGTATCGACGGCGGCGGCTCCCCCCGAGGTCTCCCATCCCTGGAGCTCATCCCTCCGACACAGCTTGACCCAAATGCGCCGCCGCCGAGCTCGCCGCCCGCCGCCACCGGTGGTCGTTCCCGTGGGGCCGACTTTGGGGGTTCTGGTGTTGGCAGTAGCTGTAGTTCACTCACGAGCCCCGGTACGCTCCTTGGCAAAAGACGTGTCCCTGGCGCGGATGGAACGCAGCTTCAGGATCTCCCGCCGCCAGCGCCATGGCTTGCTCCGGACTCCCACTTGCCGCCTTCGCCCCCGCCAGTGCCGCAGTCTCACCCCATATTTTCCATTCTGTCACAATCGCAGCCACAGCCACTGGTGCCGCCGCAGCCGCAGCTGCAGCCGCTGGCTGCAGACCCATGGGTCGGCAGTGACATCTGCGGGAGCCCCAGTGGCCGACGAGTGCGGTCCGCCGACGTCCACCACCGGTTGCTGTTGACATTAGAGGAGATGTACAGTGGATGTGTGAAGCAGCTGCGGCTGGCGCGGAAGGTCTTTAGGCCAGCGGCCTGCATGAAGCTGTCGGCGGCGGCGCAGCAGCTGCCAGATCAGGAAGATTCAGCGGTACCAGGGGGCCAGCAGCAACAGCAACTGCTACTGCCAAGGGATGGGGACCTGGCGGGCAGTAGCAACAACAGCAGTAGCGTCAGTCAGTGTGCGGAGGAGTTGTTTCGAGTGGTGGTCCAACCCGGGTGGCGCGAAGGCACTAAGGTCACCTTCCAGGGTACGACATGATTCGCACGCGTGTGTGTACGTGTCAATCTCCTCCTCCCGCCTCCTTTAAACGAGAGCCCCGCTCCCGCCGTCGTTCTATGTACGGCACAATACCCCGTATGGCATACACAGACACTGCTCTTTCCTACCACCAAGCTTTTCATATTAGCCACAATACTAGCCACAATGAGGTCCAATAAGGCCCATGTGAGGTTAATTCGCCGTCTTCTGCCGCCTTCCCCCTTCCCCCTTCCCCCTTCCCCCTTCTACCGCGTTCCCCCTCCCCTCAGGCAAGGGGAACGAGCTTCCGTGTGGATCAAGGGGAGACATGATCCTCGTTGTCGTACAGGCAACCCACGGCCGCTACGAGCGACGAGGAAATGACTTGCACATCAGGGTAGTCGTGCCGCTAGTGGACGCACTTACGGGGGGAGATACCTCCATTACCACCTTAGATGGTCGTACGTTGGTACTGAAGCGGGGGTCCGCGTGCCTTCAGCCCTTCAGTGAGCAGGTGGTGCGGGGGGAGGGGATGCCGATTCCGCCGTCGTCAAGGAAGGCGGCGCGGGGCACGGGGGCTGGCGGCGGTAATGGAGGGCCGGCGGCGGGGGCGGGGACCCTGGAGGGTACGGCACGCGGCGACTTGCACGTGCGATTTGAAGTGTCGTTTCCGGCAGACTTGACGATGGAGCAAAAGGCGGAACTGCGACAAGCCTTGCTGCAGTAGCTGTTATGGCTACTGCTGTTGCTACTGCTGCTGTTGTCATGGCGGCGGGGCCGAGATGGCGACGGAAGTACACGTAGGTTAGCGCGACAGTATGTTTGCATATATATGTGTGCGTGTGTGCCGGTGTGTAGTATTTTGTTTGTGTATCTGTGGGAGGCATCCGTGCGATGGGTTTCGGAGCTGCGTCATAATATTCTGCTCCACGACAATCTTCCCGGGTGTCAGGTATCTGCTGGGGGCTTGGTCCGGAGAGGTCCGGAGAGGAGAAAGGAGGGTTTCGGGACGAAATTGTGACCCAGGGGGCGGCTTGTACCGTTGTACCGATGTACGATCCTCGTATCTATTACCGTATTTCGTTTGTTGGGTAGTGAAAGTGCCGTATAAACGGTACAATTTGTTGTAAGTTTGATCGGTTAATGAGTGAGAAGAAACCCCCTAAGCAACATTTGAGCCGTTATTTGGCCGCGGCAACGAGAGGTGAGAATACGGAAGATCTTGCTGGATGCGTTGAGATTTTGCAGATCTTGGATCCAAGATTTGTGTGGATCCTGATTTGCGCAGCATGCAGTAATGGCCATTACATCGGCGGGCAAGGATGGGGGCCTTATATGGTTTTTAAGATGACTATGTTGAATTGTAGGGACGATGTGAGTCCTATGCTCCAATGCAAAAGCCTTGAGCGGGGAGTACGGCAATCGGGGCCGACCGAGGCAGCTTCGTCGCCCAAGGATCAAAACCTGCTTGAGTCACAATCCTGCGGGAAGCTCTTTCTGATAACGTCATTCGGAAAGGCCGTCCGGGGGCCGTACGCCTTAAAATGGTGGTTCGGTGCCCATGCATGGCAGTTTTGAAGCAGTTGGGGGGGGGGTGGAGTCCGGGCAGGATAAAGGAGGGAGGCAGGGGACGGAGGTGTTTAAGGTGGGGGGAGGGATGTTATGCACGTGTGTGAATGTATGTACGCGTGCTTGTGCGTGCGTGCGTGTGCGTGTGTATGGTTTTCCCCTACCTCCCCCCCTCGTCTCACTAATTCCCCCTTCCCACGTTTCTGTCCCATCTCGATGTTTCTTGTTGATGAGTCAACAGCTCTTGTGATGGAGCTCACCCGCCCGGGGGTCACCGAAGGGGGCTGTGAGTCTCTGCTCATCCGGGGGTTAGGTATCGTTGGGGCGGGGGGGGGAATTTGGATTTTTTAGCACTGCACGTGGCGGCGTGGCGGCGGCGGTGTTGTTAGAGTTGGTGTTGGTGATGGAGTACTTTGTGGAGCTTCCGTACGGTATCATTCCACGCTGCGGAACTGAAGGAGCATATGTGGGTGTACCTGGGTGGTTTCCATCAGAATGTATTTTCGTATTTTACAGTAATCCCCAGGTGCCGTGGAGGCAAAGCACCAAGGCTTGGGTTTGTACGGCGTAGAGTCTCCAGCGCGGGTGGAAGCTGCAGGGTGTTGCCCCCGGGAGGCATTTGCCGTACTTCAGGATTTGCTTTCTGTTTTGGTGCAAACAGGCTGAAGGTCTTGGAGCACTGCGGATTCGTGTGTGTATGTGGGGGGGCCTCAGTTCATATTGGGAGGGGGAAAGGGTCCCTTCAACCCCGTTACGTCCGCCATCCTTAGCAAATCCCGGTTCGTGTTTTCCCCGCTCCAGGGGACCCTGGAAGGAAGGTGATGGCCCGGGATTCAGGGTAATAGAAGAGATGTAGGAGGGAGGGATGAGGAGGTGAAGTGCAGCTGCACTCGGCACTGGCTCCAGATTCCTGACGACAGCGATTTGAGTGAGTCAGTTTGTGTGAGGTTAGTCAGTTGGCATTTATAACGACAACAACGGCTATTAGCGATTTCTCCGTCGCTTAATGAATGTTTTGTGAGTTATTTTTCCTCATCAATCAATCAATCGGGGGGAAATGTTAACGATAAGTTTTTCTCGTACAAAATGCGGTTTGAGTCCTCGTGGTTTCGTTGTCGTCATCATTGCGACCCAACATACGTGTTCTAAGTGTTTTCGGATGGTTTGCATCACCGCCTCCATCTAGCTTGCACTCAGCTGCAGCAATAGGTGTAGGAGTTTGTGAAGTTCGTTGCTCTAACGGTATCACAATACACGTGCATCAGAATGTGTTTATCCCGCCTCTCGGGCTTCTCCAAATCCATGTGTCCGTGTCTGCGGGCTTTTGCTATGTGTGCTGCTGTGTACGTGAGTCAAAGTAGACATTTCGACATTTCTTTGTCGATTCTCTCTTTGTCGGAGAGATGCTTGTTTACTGGTGGTGGGGGCGGTTGAGGCACGTGCGCAAAAGTACGAATTGGGTTTTAGCTATTCACGTTCGGTGGTCATGCCCGTACATAATGCCTCACTGTTGGCGGTTTTATGCAACCAACCCGGTGGTCGTGTTGCCCGATTGGTGTGCGCACCACCTGGCAGTCATTGTTTGCGGTGCCGTACCTCACTGCAGTACTGTAGTGAGTGTCGGCGGTCGGCAGTCGGCATTCCCCGGGCAGCGGACGTTTGCTTCAGTTGGTGGTTTGTACGAGACCCAAAGCTGTTGATGATTGCCTCAGCATTTCGTTACCCTCCGTTTTTGGTTTCACCATTGCGCATCATTTGCCGCAGCTACCGTGGCCGTATGCGTTCAAAACACCACTGACCCATGGGTCGCATCACTCAGGCGAGTGGCGCACTGCTTGTGACGACGCGGGTGGAGACGGAAGAGGAGGGGCGGTGATGGCGGTGACGGCAGGGAAGATGAATGAGTAATGTGAATTGGTAGCGGACTCTTGCTTTGGCTGCGGCGTGCATCGCTGCTGTCCATCAGCTACATAGTATGCAGCACTGATGGTTTCGATGTTTTGGTGGATTCAGATCTTTGTTGGGTTTGGAGGGGAAGGTAACAACGATAAACCTTTTACGGTGTCAGTTGAGGGTTTTGTTCGTTGTGGCCCGTTGAATCCGTTTGTACCCTTGGCTAGTTGCTTCTTGGACACGCTGCATTGGGGGGCAGTGGCTGGTAACTTTGGTGTATCATTTGCTGGCCATCAGAGACACTGAGGCAGCCTTGTGAGGGAGCCCTGGCATGAGATTGCGAGTATGAGGTATGCCTGTGTGTGTACGACTTTTGTGTATGTGGTCGTACACACGTAGACTCACGCGCACGGTTTCGAAATCTGTCCTCCAAACGGATCTGGATGTCACCTTCATAATGGCGGGATTAGGCGGCCTGGCTGGTGCGTTGCGCCTGCTGTTTGCGGCTGACATCTGAAGAGAAGGGGTCAGCTGCGGCACCTGCGTACCTTGAGGGTCACGATCGAATAGGGCCCCGATCCACGCCTCTTCCGGTTTCAACGGTCGACTGCTGGCTTCTAACATCAAAGGGTTTCTGAATGCGCTTGTAAACCCGCGCGTGTGTGTATAGGGTCCTTTGCATGCTGGATGTTACGATGTAAGGGTGCTAGTCAACAACCTCAGGATGACGATGGAGGCCTGATGATATTCAGCTCTTTGAAATCCAGCATAATCAGCTACCGGTTTACAGCAGTTGCCGTACACTGATTCGCTGTGATGGAAGAACACACAGTAACATAATTGAGTCACCCTGCTCACCCGGGCACTTGCGATGTGTCCCCTGCATTGGGCGAAGCACCAACCCAGCCAACAGCACACAGCTGCAGCGAGTACTGCTCGGGCTTCCCGCATCCCGACATTGCGCCGGGGTATGACCAAGGAGGAAGTTCAGACCGACTCCCCTAGAGCACGCGTTCCCCCTTGCCGCCGTACAAGTGCTATTGAACAATTCTAGCTCTCACTGTATGCGTGCCGGTTCGGGGGTTTGGGTATTGGGTTTGGTTGTGTGCCCTCATGTAGCACTCACAGACCTGTACGGCAGCATCATGCCTTCGCAGGTCAGCTCGCTCACTTCGCAGCCGCCCACGTCAAAAGCACTTCGCGAGGAGCGGCCTCGGGAAGGGGGTAGGTGAGAGGTCCCCTGGGCACTAGAGAGGCAATGGTCGTTAGGGGGATGTCAACCAAATCACCCGTACAACAGTGGACCGACGGTAGCAGTGCGGGTAAGGGTGAGGGTTCTGCCGATGAGTGCGACGAGTCCACGATGTGTGATGTGTGATGTGTGGTGACCGGACTACTTCTCAGCGAGACGTCTAAGATGTGATCGTGTAAGAAAGGTGAGCGCCTCGCACTCACCCTCGCGGTATTGCTTCCTTCATCTTTCTCATTCTCTTCTTCGAATGCTATATGATCATCCTCAACAGGGACCTTGCGACCCCCTGCACTCTACGTACCCCTCTCTGCCTGCTGAGGGTGTACACACGCACATACACAATCAAACATCAGTCACCTGGCGCATTGCTTCATCCAACTCCAGCGGACTAAGCTGATACGTGGGTCGGGAAATTGGTTGCACTCCAGGGACAAGAGGTATGGTGTGATCAACAGGCCGCATTCGAAGGAGCCCTGGCACGTCACGTAAGACGTCTGCCAACCCATCAATCAGGGCGTCAACCTCAGGCTCCGATGGATTCTGAGTTATGGCAGCATTCAATTGCAACCGAGGCCTCACAAGCAAAGCATGGGTACCCTTCCGAATCATTCGGACAGATTCTTTTTGTCCCAATTGCTTGGGTTCAGCACGCTGTCTCATAGCAACAGCAATGTAGTTAACCACAGGCTCCGACTCTGACACCTGTCGACACCTTTCAACGACTCAAGGGGTACCCTGCAGACTAGTGTCCCGTTGCACAGGTGCAGGGTGCGTGCCTCTAGATCAATGCTAGCCCCATGCATACTGCCGCAGCATCAGTAAGCTCACGCAACACATATGGTTGAGCTTTAATACGCAGAGGTCCTTTGCACAGGTGTAGGGTGACCTGGCGAAAATATATTGCTTACCCCCATCCGCAAGGGTACCGTGTATCGTATGGGGCCCCGGCGTACATGTGTGGATGCAATTATGTGTCTTCACACGAGCTGCATTCCATCAATGAGTCCCATCTGTTGGAATTTGGCTTTACGAGTTCAATCAGACTTGCCTTTGTGATGCTTTTGGTTAGGAAAGTCGTTGGTGTACGGCTGGATAAGTCGGCCCTTTGTTCCTTGCCTTGAGAGCCTAGAATGTCTTGTAACATGTAAGCGAGAATACACACGAAAGTCCAATACCATCAATAAATCGAACTCGAGACAGGGTCTGCACGTACAGCACTGCACGGCCGAACACAGCCGAAATTAATTTTACACGGCCGAACACAGCAAATAAACCGCATGAGTACAGTGAATCACTTGGTCACAAAAAAAGGAATTGTGAAAGGCTTTTAGGGGCATATGGAAGGGGAATGTGCATAGCTGGGAACTAACGGGCACGGAGGGCCTGCTGGATGACTGCATACTAACGTAAAATCATAATTAGTTCTGCGCTATCTACGCTGACTTCAACAAAGTGAATGCCGAATATACCGACCTAATGGAGGCAGACATCCTTTCAGCCTCCTTTTCCTCAACCACTTTGCCCATTTGGTAGATCTTTGGAGGCAGGCACAGCAAATGCGTGTGCATGTAATTGGAACGAGGACGGCGGAACTGATACCGGTTTTGTGATGGAGGGCTGATGGGCTGCTGTGGCAAGGGTGCGGATCCCTAACCCACAAGAGAGATAAGGAAGGGAGTAGGCACTCGTGGAGTTAGATTACGTACGGGTCATCGGTTTTCTCAACCGAGCGATGGGTAATGGACATTAAAGATTTTGCTAGCCAGTGCAATGAACTCCTCGGCAATGGGCAGCAAATGCATCTCATGAAATAACTGGGCCAGGTAGTGCGGTGCATTCGAACGCCTTATGCCGCATTCAAATAAAGTAAAGAGGCCTGCTCAAGAAGCAAGAGTATGCTCCTGGCTGTTGTCGAGAAACAAGGGCTTTGCGCTGTATGCTCGTTACACGTTGCTGACGTCCTCAGGAGTCCTCACACCAACCACGATTAACTGATTTGATATGTACTCTGTCGAACCGGGTGCATGCACGAACCAATCAGACATACGGCGGCCACGGCAGTACCTGACAGGCATCTAGCCGTGGTGCGCATGGGGGATGTGAGACGTTGTGAGGACCCGCTTTCATCGACACAAACCCAACCATTTTTCGGAAAGGACAGAAAACGACGATTGGCAATGGATTGCTCGATGTTTTCAAAACAGAAATCTGCGTATGCCAGGGCCTGACGTGTGACCAGAAATGCCATTAAGCGGCACAATCACAATAGCCTAGATAGTTCAGAAGTTTGTCGGTGAGAACCTGAAATAGGGGAGGGGAGGGGCGCGTACGGTTCATCGAACGATTTGCGGGGTGCTGCGGTTAGGAACCTTCTGTTGCCTTGGGAACTGGACGTCGAACATTTCGCGTTCGACGCCACGCAAGGAGCGAGGTCGAGATTAACCGTAGAGGCCATCCTAAGCTATCGATCAGTGTGACTTGATGATATTTCATCTTAAATAATCGTATACATGTCTTCCATTTTTCGTTTTTTGTCCGTTTGCCCACACGCGGCCGACGTAGAGGACTACAAAAGTCTAATCACGGAAATAAATATTTAAAAGTGTGCTTTTACCTTTCGAGCATTTTTCACTTGCTGTGCTCAACTGGTTCAGCACCTCAGCTGGCGGGCGTTACCTGAATGGGCAAAACCAAAGGACCTACGTGACATAACTATGAAACTCCACAGTATCAAATAAGCACATGCGGCGTTGAGGCATTAGCTCTGTATGAACACTACACGCCTGAAAGTTCTTGAAATGTTCTCAGTGTACGAATAGCAACATGGATAATGTTTGAGAGCATGTTAACTATTGATGTATTTGAAGTTTGCGGCTGCGAGGGCGAATTGTATCTTGATTGTGTTTCGTGTTTCGACTTACAATCACGACATCGTCGCGGCTGCTATGTTTCGTGGTGGCGGTTGATTTGCAAACGAAACTTTGTTTATGCATTCTCAGAACAATTTTAACCGTCCCTTCACTTGCCAACGTGGTCGGCAGCACGTACCGCTGAGTCACGCCCGTGGTACTTTCAAGGGAGTTCAATTTAGCAGTAGGAACGCATATACCAGCCCTAAGCAATTCATGTGCCAAATGGGTTTTTTAGGGACACAAAGCAGCAGCTTGGAACGGCGACACATAGGACGTCATTGACTGCTTCTCGACAACCTCACTCGGTAGCTCAGATTATCTTTTACTTTGGGATATTAACACAAGTTCAAGTCGATAAGGCCTACTCACATCACTGTAGTCTACGCGTCTCACGAACTGCTCACTTTAGCGCCGTCGCATTGCCGTCCTTTTTGAACGGCGCACAGCGCTCGCAGGAAATCGATCAGAACTTGAATAGCAGGGACTATTGAAATTTTTAAACATGGAGGTTCATACATCTACGACGAATGGGGCGCCAGTCCAATCGCCTACCTTGGCCACGCTGGCCCCAACGACCAGTCCTTCACACGGACCACCCCAGCTTCACCAGCACCACGTCCCCAGCCCTTTAGGCCGCAGGCCTATGGATGAGACAGAATTAAGAACCTGTACCGGCGCCGATGACGCGCTCCAGGATGATGACCAACTGCAACCACCTCAGCCTGCCTTGGCCTGCAGATCCGCCCCAATCTCCGCCTGCACCTCCGCCTCCAACTCCTCTCACACCCTTCTCCGAACCGCAGTGCCGACCGGCGCTGGAAGCCTCCACGGTGCAACTTTCCACGTGGCTAGCGGCACTACTGCCATTGGTGGCGGCCCCTTCGGACGCGCCTCCTTCCTGCCCTCTACCGCACATCTCATCCGACGGCTGCGCGGACTGGTAATGAGCTCCGCTGTCAACTTCCGAGACGTGGACCTCATGCCTCCGCCACCGTCAGACGATGATTTGGGCCTTATGGAGGATATGGACCAACAAGGCGAGGAGCCTGACGCAGATGCCGCCACAGGGTCCACGGTAGCGTCGGTGGTGCCAATAGATTCGTCGTTGCCGTCGCTGATTGGAAACGCTGATGCTGGCGGCGGTCTAGCTGGAGGCGAAGAAGGAGACGGCGGCGGCGCCGGAGGATACCTCACCGCCACGAGGGGCAGTGGTTTGGAGGGCGCTGGTGGCGGCGGCGGGCTGGCAGGTGACGCTGGTGGCATCAGTTCCGGATGGGCGTCTTGTGTTGGTGGCGGCCGCGCAGCGGCACCGGCGAGGACTCATCCGGCCGCGGCACAGGGAACCAGCCGGATACGCACCAGCGGGGCATTGGTGCGGAAAAACAAGTTGGTCATCATCATGGTGAGTGAGTGGGTTCGTTGCGGCGGCTAGCGGCTGTTGAGAAGGGTGCGGGGCACATTTGCATTGGAAAGCAATGAGAGCACGTGATTAGGACTTAAGAGTCATCTTCCCGAAGGGGGGAGTGGGGAAGGGGAGAAGGGGGCTGTGAAACATTAAGGAAATTTGTTTTCGTGCACGATGATGCCATGATCCGTCGTCGTTTACCCAGCGTTGGTATCGGTTGTGGTGTAGGACATCCTGATGGCCTTATCGAACACATCGCTGCAGCAGCGTATCTTTTAGCAATAACGATCCGTGCCTTGCTGCTGCCGCTGCCGCTGCTGTACCATTGCCAGGTGGGCCTGCCCGGAAGAGGGAAGACCTTCCTGTGCAACAAACTCTGCTGCTATCTCAACTGGTGAGAGGGGGAGTGACAACCCGGATGCAGCGTCATCACTTGCGTGATGGTGCTCGAGGGTGTTCAGAGCAAACCGTGGCGCTCGCGCGGGGCTCCATGGATTGAGGTTGTGGGAGTCTGGGTTTTAGGGTTTTGTGACCTCAGGCACTTCTCCGACCCGCATATCACTGCACCTTTACCAGTTGCGCCTATGGTCCATACACACACACACACACACACACCATTTATCGTATTCATTCCGTCTCCCCAGGTTAGTCATCGTTCTTTCAGTACCAGCACCAGGACTGGTTTCATTCGCCTCCCCCTCTCACCCCCAACGCCCCCCAGGGGTCTTTTATTCGTGTCTCCTCCCTCCAACCCGGCTCGTCTCCCCCGCCTCTCCCTTCCTTTCCGGGAACAGCTCTTTGCTGAAGCGAAACCCGGCATTCCAAGGCCTCTCCACACACTCGCTTCCGCCCTTATCCCCTATCAATCTCCCCGCCCCTACCACTCGCCCTGGTTGCACTCTCACGCGGTCACAAAGGCTGGGTCACGCCACTCGCCACTTCAACGTGGGCTCCTACCGGCGCCGTCAGAAGCTGGCCGACGAGCTCCAGGATGCGCAGTTCTTCGACCACGCCAACGAGGTAAGGGAGGGGGGGCCCAGACATCGGACCCGGACCGCAACATGAGGGGCCGGGGTAGAGGCGCATGGCAAAGATCCTAAATAATGACTTGGAGGTTTGCATTTGGGGTTTGAATACAATAGGTTGCGCCGCGCAGAGAGGAGCAATAAACTTAAAGTGCGAGGTGGCTCCGTCAGGCGATTTCCAGAGAACAGAAGAGGCACGCAGTGACAGGTCTTACCTGCGGCGTTCCCTCCCCTCCGCCTCTCACACGCGATGATTATCACCTACTTTTGTGCCCATCATGGGCCCATCATGGGCCCACCAGCAAACATCCTTCGTCTCGCTTCTGTTCTTTCCGCGGCTCCCTTCCCGCTGTTGTGAGTTGACTCGTGGTTTCCTGGTTTCCACACGCTCTTATCTTCCCTCCCTGGGTTCATGGGCTGGCAGGCGGGCCAGGAGGCGCGGCACCGGGCGCTGAGCGCTGCCCTGGAGGACCTGAGGGCCTGGCTTCGGAGCGGTGAGACCACAGTTGTGGGGAGGGAGTGGAGGGATTGGTAATCCGGACGTCCATTGACCGCCAAAGAAACGAAACCTAGGGGGCAGGAACGGGGAAAGAGGGGAGGTTGGGGACGGGTTGTAGGCTGGGGGAAGGAGACTGTGGTACAGCAGACAAGAACGCACGAGCGGCAAAATAGAGTACAGGAGGTCACGGCTTGTGGGGAGGGAAGGGAAGGGGAGGGGAGTCAAAATGTTAGGACGGAAGGCGGCGTGGTGGGGAGAAAGGGCTCGGTGCAACATGCAGGTTTGCCGGGGGAGGGAAAGAGCCGAATGGGAGGGTATGCGGGTACGGAGGGAGTGACATAATGTAACATCCCATATACACGCAGGCAGTCATGCGAGCTCCGTAAAGTGCGATCGCTTATCAAACTTCCCCTGGAATATCTCCCTCGCCCCAGCGCACTTCTTTCAGCGGCTCCACATTTGCGTATGCTGTGGTTTCTCGTCCCAAGCCCCCACCCGCCCCGAGCCCCCACCCCCTCTCACCCTTGACCGCTGTCCTGTTTCCCCATTTCCCTCTTCCCGGTTCCGTCCCTCTGTGCCCTTAAAATGCTCCTCTGCCTACGCTGTCCCAGACGCGGGTCAGGTAGCGGTGTTCGACGCAACCAACACCACTGAGTCCCGCCGCAACCTGTTGGTGAGGATTGTAGGATGCAACTGTAGGAGCTCCAGGGAGGGCGTAGATGCAGGATGGGACCGACTCGAATCCGGGCGACTGGACCTGCGCTGGGTGGTTGCGGTACATAGGCCCCAGATGACAATCCGCAATGTGTTGTTGTTGTGGGGTCAGCAATCGAAGCCACGATGAGGGCCATAGTGATGGTGGTGGCGGTGGCGGTGGTGATGCACCTCCATATCGTTTGCCAGTTCACCCCTGGCCCCCACCTCTCTCTCACACACATGCGCCCACCCGCCCCACGTTGTCCGTTGTCCGTTGTCCGTTGTCCCAGCGCTCCAACTTCCAGGGGCAGTGGCAGTATCTGTTCATCGAGACGATCTGCTCCGACCCAGCCGTCCTCGAACAAAACTACCGCAACAAGATGAAGTACAGTCCGGATTACAAAGGGGTAGACACGGAGCAGGTAAGGGGGCTGGACATTGGGGGACAGTACTTACAATACCACGTATGATCAACTCCTCATGTACTTGGTAGCTGCTTGGCCTGTTGAGCTTGTGACATCGGATTTTGCGTAGCTGGCAAACAGAGCCGCCTTCCTGCTTACCGCGCTGACCGTCCGTTGCGGTGCTGCACTGCAGGCGGTGGCAGACTTTCTGGCGCGGATATCCAAATACGAGGAAGTGTACGAACCCATCAACAACCGCAACCTTCACTACATTAAGCTCATTGACATGGTCACGGGCCGCGGCTACATGTAAGTGACTTCTCGCGGGCACACATTGATACGCTTACACTGCATGATTCTTGTCCGCACCGGACCGCATTTGCCAATAAAGCGATTAACTTGTGAGTAGAACCCAAGTGAATGCACCTTTCTCGGATGTCGCGACAATGGTTAGTTGCCCGTCTAATCGTCTGGTTCTTGTGTTGCCTCTGCTGCCGCCGCCCCGGTGCTCTTCCTGGTTCCTCGCCCTCATGCTCGCGCTCATGTTAGGGACATCAACCGCATCAGCGGCTACCTGCCTGGGAAGATCGTGTTCTTTCTTATGCAGGTGTGTGCGTGCGCGTGTTTGCATTGTGTACCTGCTCCAAATCTAACTGGGCCTGGATGGGCCAATGGCAGCGCAGCCTGCTTCGAACCGGAAAGACCGCTCACTGCAATTGGGGAGATGGGCGTGAGGTCTCTCTCTCTCTCTCGCGCGCGCGCGGGCGCGCGCACGTACACACACAGAGCTTGACCAAGGGTGTACATGCGTGTCTCCATTTCTTAGATATAGAAGGTCAGTAGACGGAGACGGCGGGCCCTCCAGAAACGGTCTGAAAACTGAATAGGAGATGAGCAACCGTGCTGCACCTGGCACGGTTGCGCATCCTCCTGGCACCCATACAACACCTAGGCGTGCCTTCCCGTCCCCTACCCCGAGTGGGGCATCCCTAGCAGCGCCAGGAAGCCGTTAGTCACAACCATGACGTGCGAACTCACGACAGCGAATGAAACACAAAGATGCCGACCTGCTCCGTTGCCCGAAGTACCGCTGCTTCATCCTTCGAACTGTTGTCTCATCGTATGTTGACTCAAACGCGTCAGGGAGGCATTGATCAGGCATAACAGTGAGGGCTCGCAGATGGTATGGCTTGGCTGTGGCATGACAACACGAATCGTCGCCCTGCGCCGTATTCTTGCCCCGCTGAAGTCCACCTTCACCTATTGGTGCCACTGCTGGTGGGCCTATCCTCCGTCTCCGCCCAACTCTGGGCACGCACACCATGGCTTAAGGAGGACCGATGCAGCCCCAACTGAACATTAGTCCCAGATCCACAAATTATATGGTATAACCCTCTTTTGTATAAGAGTCCAGTTCCAATGGCCTTGTGCCGTGTAGCCCTCCCCTCAGCTACCACCGAACCAACCACCACCACCACCACCACCATAAGTACCAACAGCACCACCATCACCACCATCATCACCACCATCATCACCACCAGCAGGACAATTACCACCAGCACCACCACCATCACCACCACTAACAGCACAAGGATCGGGTGGTTAGCTGCTTAGCCCATATCCCCTTCTCAGCCACGTTTCGGCAGTCTTAGCTCCGCAAGGCTGGTCAGACGCTGTGAGAACTAAGACCGTGGGTGCCTTCCCTGCCTCAGCCGGTGCTAGGGGGCATCTGGGTCCCACGTAGCGAGCCGCCGCGACAAATCCCAACATTGCGCGCTCCATGGCCGTTAATGCTGCCGGAGCAACAACGCACCACCAGCTCTATTGCCACCCGAGTGGGTTCATGCCCAGAGGTGGTGAGCCCGCGGTGAGCACTGCTGCAAGCTCGCGCGTCCATACTCGCCGCATCTACATACATGGGGGCGGGTGGGTGCTGTGAAGATGGCTGCAGTGGGATCTGTCTATCGCTCGGCGCCAGAGCGTCTCCTTGTGTTCCCAGTCCTACTTAATAGCCCGAGGCCGCTGCAGCGTGTCATATATGCGGGTTGCTGAGGCTGCGGGCTCGATTGCTGCTTCCAATCGCTCCCGAGCCCCCTACTGATCGTATGCGCGCGTGTGTATTTGTCTGTCTGTTTCATGGGGATCGGGAAGGCGTGATAACAGTTTGTGGTGAAAGGGGAAAGGAGGAGGGGGTGATGACGCCTCTCCTCCCATACATGGGGTATGTAGGGTATGCAACCCTTTCCTCAGTATCACCTTGTTTTTAGGACTATAGGCAGGATTGGGTCTTGATAGTACGTTTGGTGGCTAGCATTGTGAAATCCCATCTGGGTTTCTTCCTTTCAAACCGTAACACGGGCAGCAGGTGCCATTATCGTCCATATCCCAGGTTCAAGCATGGGGCTGCGGACCTTCGCATCCTGGATTAGTGATCAATTAGAAAATCTTTTTGCTATTTGTTGAACCTAATTAAACCTGTGAAACGTTATGAGGATTATTGCCATTTTCAAGGTTCTCTAATGCCTGGAGCTCTCCACGGAAGGGGGCCCTGAGTGAGGAAAGGACTGTAAAGAGCGCTAACGTTTCGATGGTGTCCAAGAAGGGGAATGCCACAATCAGACTGTAATTGAAAGGAGATCGTCCGAGATCGTCTCAATTGACTGTACACAAAGGGCCGCTATTGGTGGTTAGGACGCAGGTCTAGGTAGCAATCTGGATTGTCGCGCCATGAAACCTGCCATAGACAGCATATTTCCAAATATGAATGTTTTTGCAATGGATGAGTCCACTGGTCTTATTGTCCGAGGAGCGGTTCAACTAAGTTGGCTGTCCGTTGCGGGAAGCCCAAAATGGGGGAAAGGGGGGAATACGAGGCAAGCAATCCAGCATCATGTTGTATTTTCTCTCAATTCGTTCAATTTGGGGTAGCCGATGCTGAGACTACCTCAGAACTTTTGGGATGAGGGACGACATCGGGCGTAGTGGGACGAGCGAAGTGGTGGGCGTACTAAGCCAGGCGGTCCTGTACAGGGCGTCCGTCATGTAGCCGCAATTCACCCCTAAGCTTCGTTGTTAGTTTAATTTTTAAATTATTACATAGGCTTCACGATCCGTTGAAATTACTTCCAGCTGCTTTGGTCTTGCACACTTGCGACCGTGAACGTGGGGTCCAGGACGGCCTTATTCGCGCTTTAACCCCGGATATCGGGACCTTAGCATAGCTGGTAAAAGAATTGGTGGCATGGGTGCTGGAGGCGAAAGCAAAAGGCCAATGGTATGTCCTCTTGAGAGCTGATGCCAGCGCTTCTGGCCGCAACCCAGACGTTTCTGCTGCAGCTATCCTGCGTCACTTCAAGTGGTCTTTTGCTGGATACATGTATTTCTCGCTGACTTGACAGACTTTTCTGTTTGTCCTGCGCTTTCAGATATGCAAAGCTGGCATGACTAGCGTTAGGAAGATATGGCTATCCAGGCACGGCGAATCTGAATACAAGTAAGTATCCAGGATACGCATGGTTGATGCTGGCCAGGGTTTGACCTGACGTGTCCATCGCCCTGTGTCCCACAGCCAAAAGGGGCTCATTGGCGGTAACAGCTCCCTCTCAAATCGTGGAGAACTTTACTCACGTGCCCTGCGGGAGGCCCTGATAGCGCGTCTACCGCAGGTATGCAATTTCCGTTGCTGTCCATACGTCGTTTCTCGTTCCGCACTGAACCGTATCGTTGATGGGTTGCGATAAATAGTCGTGTGACTGTAATAATATGGGATGTCATGCCGGCCAGATTACGATTGTTGAGGAACCTCTGACGGTGTCACATGGCGTGACTGACCGATGACCGGGTTCTGACCGGGCAGTACTTGAGCGGGATTATGCTGATGTGCTTGCCGGATAACACACGCATATTTCCTCTCAGGAGGAGCCGGTTTCCGTGGCAGTTTGGACCTCAACGTTAAAACGAACTATTGAGACTGCTCGGTACGTCATTGCGGTGGCGTCATTTCGTGCCACAACCCATTCAATCCTTATTTGAAACGTAGATTCCCTGCTTACATCCCCAGAATCTCTGAGCATTTCTAGTTATGAGCTGTTCGTTGCCCGCCGGCACGTCATCAATTCATCAAGCTGTTAGAGCCTGGTTCCTTACTTCAGTGTGATGAGGCATACCGTCTTTAAAGTTAAAGTATTAGCGTTTCTCAATGAGCATATTAAACCTTATGGCTTCGATGCTGCAGTGGCCATTCCTTTGAATTTAAACCCTGCCCTAATATCCTGAACTACTGAATAAGCTCTGGTGCGCGGGTCGATCCCCTGTCTGCGACCCACCCATACTGTGATTAACGTGTTGCGGCAGATTCCTACCATTCCCGAAGCTGCGTTGGAAAGCCCTGGACGAGATTGATGCGGGAATCTGCGATGGCATGACATATGAACAGATTGCGGAACAATACCCACAGGAATTTGAGATGCGCAAGAAAGACAAGCTGCGGTACAGGTGCGCCATGGCTGCTTAAGGCTGGACAAGGGACTTGCACGCATGCCCCCATGTATCAATTTTGCCTCTATGACCTGGGTTCCATGTCGGCAACCAGGTATCCCTCGGGAGAGTCGTATATGGACGTAATTCAGCGCGTGGAGCCAGTGATCATTGAGCTGGAGCGCGAGCGCGAGTGTGTGCTCGTGGTGGCCCACCAGGTAGGGAGGTGGTCGTGAGCAACTGTGCATAGAAAATCGATATGTTGTTGCAAAGAGTGGTGTGTGGTAATTGCCGATGCGGCGTCGCTTGTCACGTCGGGATCGGGAGACCAGGCGAAGACGAGGCAGTGGAGGATCTTGTTCCCCGTATAATTCCCTGGGTCATGGTGGTCCATCCTGCTGCGGGGCCAGCATGGGGGTCGGGGCCCTGGTTCCCTGGGGATAGGGAACCCACTTCCCTGTGATTGGGGCCTTGGTCCTAAACTACATTACCCTTTACCCGGTGGATTTTCCATTCTCTCAGTTAATACTACCCTTCTCCATATGCAGGCTGTACTGCGGGCTGTATATGCCTACTTTATGAACGTGCCCCCGGAAGACATTCCTCGACTCAGTATGCCCTTGCACACTCTCATCGAGCTGACGCCGATGCCGGACGGCACCATGTCCGTGCAGCGGTTTCCTGTGGATATCGACCAGGACTTCCTTACCACGGAGATTCCCTGTGGCAGCACCGCGTGCGTGGGACTCGAGGGAGTGGGTGGCATTAGGTGTGTTGGCGGCGGCAGCAACGATGCCGAGGATTGGCAGGCGCTGGAGCGCTTCCCCTCGAGCGCGCCCACGGCGGCGGAGTTGTTGGCAGCATCGGGCTCGTCGTCGCCATTATCGTCGTCGAACGGCATTGCCACATCTGTACACGAGCTGGTCGGTTCGATGGTGCTGCCGGCATCCCCGGCGCCCCGGCCCCCTCCCGAGGGAAATGTGATAGAGGGGACGGACTTAGAGCCTGCAGAAATGACAGTAACGGTAGCGGCGGCAGCTGGCGAAGCCAGTTATAATTGCTAAGAACAATGACGGATAAGAGGTGCCATAGGCGTTCGGTAAGCAAACGGCGCAGGGCATGGAGGCCTGTAGACGGATGATGAGGTTCGGGGGATAGGAGAAGATGGGGGAGCTCAGGGCGGATGGGATCTCGGGGGTGTACTTGGGTCGCCGACAAAGGTGGGGCGCGCCCTCGCTTGATGTCTCTATTCCTGCTTATCCGGGCTGCACGTCCGGTTTTTCCCCCTGTTTGTACGGTACTTGGCGCAGGCTTCACCCCGCCTGCCGCCCCTCATGGCCCACTGGTCATTCTCCTGGGGTCTATAGGTTAAAGTTTTGGGGAGGTGTCTCCCTGGTAATTTCGTGTATGCTTTCGTTTCTTATTATGGGTTATTTGAAAGTACCTCCCATATACTTAAGATGAGACGTGCGCTGCTGAAGGTATGCATGCCAGGACAATTATCCGTATTGCACAGCCTCTTCCTATTTGTGGGTGCCTGCACTGGTGCGGGGACGGGAAGGGAAAACCGTTGGTTTACCTTAAATCCGCCAAACGCAATCCTTTAAATGAGCTACAGCGTCGTCCACGCGCACCTGAGTTAGGATGGGCGTGAGATGGTGTGGTGCTGGCATCAACACAGCGCGGAGAGGTGCAGCTGGGATATGTGGTGCACTGCCGCAGCCTTCACGGCTTGGGACTCCTGTTGATGATTTTGTTAGCAGCCTTGCCTTTCACGGCTGCGGCCGGAGGGCGGGGAAGTGAGACCATGGCCTCCTATGATGCCACATGACCGCATTTCGTGCCCTTGTGTACGTGCTCCATGGCAAAGCCTTTTCTTTGCGGGTTGGCTTGGGCTGTGCCCCGCGGACTCAGCGATCGGGCAGCTGCATCTGTTGCACATTATATGAGGGAGTGTTTAGATGACAGATGATTCACAATGGAAAACAAAACAGATGCTGATCGACTAAAGTTTGGCTTCCTCTTGCACTGGGTATATCTCTGTATCGTACGTGGATGTCTTGCGCAAATAAGAGCAGCGCGGCTAAAGGAATGGCATGTATGAATGGACTCGCAGCTCTGGTGTGGCTCTCGCGGCTCGTTCTGAAACTTAGCATCTTTTAAGATGGACTTGGGCGGTGGTGTAGGATGGCGTCCTTGCTCTTTTCGGGCCGGCAGGTCGGTGCGTTGGTTTTGGTGTGGGGATGACACGATGAACGCAGCCAGACGCGGCAGCGGTCGGTTGGATTAAGGGGCTTGCATCCTGGAATGAGTTATGAGGGACAGGCGGGCTATGTGCGTGGCGAGACACCGTATCCTGTGCTGCATAGGTAGAGTGCAGGCGCTTGTGTGCATGTACGTGTTGATGTGAAAGCACGTGCACTAGTGAATCAGCCGCACGACTGCGGCCGGACGGCCTAAGATATAGAAATGGGACGTACGTGTGAATTCATTGATTGAGGTCGCGTTATTATGGTACCGTGAGATTGCAGGAGGTTGACCGTGCACCAATTGCCCAGAGGGTCGCGCTGAGGGACCTGCTAGCTACCAGGGGAGTACGTCGCAAAACAATTCACCCTGCCTATCTTTTGGAAGGTGTAGTGACAGTGGTGCTGATGAGAGAGATGTTCCAACGGTATTTTTTCCAGGCTGGTGTGGTGGAAAGCACAGCGACGAAGTTGTTTAGATCTCTGTGTGAAGGTCTCGACATAGTAGTAGGAGATTTCCCCGGCTACGGTTTTCGTTGGAAGGTTTTTGGGTACCCGGTCCGCCACTTCCAGGCCCCTTGGGTTCAGCGAGGGCTGTGCGGCTTTGGAGATGTTTGTTGTCGATGGCTCTTTAGCTGGATCACTATGTACTAGCTACTTAGTTGTAAACATACATATGCACATTGGAGGTGATGTCCGCAGAAATTAGTGTCCATGACGCAACGTGCATCACTCCCGGAAAAAGACATAAGATGCACCGCACGCGTAAGGCCCGAGTTTGTGGCAACGTTCTTAGTCGTTTGTATTAGTCGTTAAATGATAGCTTACGTAATCCCCAACCTCGTTTGACTTGAAAGCTTCGCAAATCGGAAGTCCGGCAACTTCAGAAGTCTGCTTGCGACCTGGCACCGATGTAGAATTTAGCGAAGGCCTTAAAGTAGCCAGTTCTTTGGGGACTAAGTTCTGACTCGCCCAACCAGACGGCCAAGCCAGGCCCGAAAGCTAAACAATTTGTCAAGCATTGTAAATACTGCGATCGCAGCAAGGGGGCGGCGGCACATGCGTGCACCCCTGTAGGGCGACAGCAGCGCTAAGCAGGACAAAACCGAGGGGTTAGCAAGCTAGATAATAATCAATGATCTCAGCTTCTGATACCGAGGCCATGTTTAATGAGCTCCAAAAACAAGGAAATGGAAAATGCTTTTGGAACAAGCCTATTTGTAGGTATTGCGTTTTCAGAAGTGTGAACACGCACTGGACGTCAAATTAATACGGTATCAACGCTGCACATTACAAACATCAATACATATATAAATCGCGCTTCAATGACGTCTGGGTCATCTGTGCGTAGGCCCAGCTGTCGACCCGAGATTTCGCAAGGCACATTAGCTGTGCTATTGCCCATGGCTCACCGCTGTATACCTCTAACTTGCAGATGCCCCGAAATTTGCCGATGGAATTGCAAGTCCTGGATGGTCAGCCTGCACCGGCCAGTCGTTGGCACCGAAAGTCTAGCAACTCTACCAGCGGCAATGGCGGGAGCTTTGGACATCGGGCTCGTGACAAACGTCGCCGTACAGCAGCCGATCCCCCTGTGGACAGTGTCTCAACCACATCAGCTAGCCAAGTATGCGATCGTGCCGGTTTTTCGCACGCAGGCCGCCCCATTCCCCTCGTTCAATGGCAGCTGAACTCGGTTTCGGAGCACCAGTCGGAGGCCAAGCTAATGGAGCCGCATGGTTCCACAGCCCAGATAAGGCCCCAGCCAGCCTCCCCCGGCGCCTTGTCCGCAGTCTGCCAGGACCCCAGCTTCCCAGCCGTTGATGCCTCCGAAGCGATGGCACTCAATATTGGTGACGGCGGCAACTGTAGTGGCCCCACTCATACCCTCTCCTCCAGCTACCATTTATGTTTCCGCCCTCACACCTCCAGTCGCTCTAGCTCCTCACGTAATGCACCGTCGCAGCCGCAGCCTGCACAGCCATACCCCGCCCTCACAACGCAACCGCCTTCGTCTATCCTCCTGCTCTCCTCCGCCTTCTTCCCGGTTGCGTCAGCCCTCGCCAGTCTGTTCACCAGAATGGTTGTAACGCATCACCATAGGACTAGTTGATGGGCACAACCCAGCCAAAGTTGTCGTCAGCGCGCTCAGTCTGGATGTCAGTAAGGTTGCTGTACATCTCCAGCGCCACCTTGCCGGCCTGTCCCGGCTCCGTGTACTGCCGGCGCTGGCCTCGATACGTCATAGAGCCCACGGAGGACACCACGACGGCCGTGCCCGTGGTAAACAACTCATCGGCCTGACGGAGGAGGGTCAGGAATTGGCGATGATGAAAATGGTAGGCATTAGTGGGACTGGGGATTGAAGGGGTTGGGTTTCCCTTTTCTATCCGACACCCACCTCCATGGCCTCGTGCACCGACACGGGCTCCTCACGGACTTCGTAACCCCGGCTTCGCGCCAACTCCACAATAGACCTCCGGGTGACACCTGGCAAGATGGTGCCCTGCACGGGTGAAGAAGGAAAGGGGAACGCGATTGAGCGCAGCTAATAAGTGGCTTATGGGGAGTTATCGGTTTTTAGCTCCTTGCGTGAAAGGATTTGGGGGACGGCCAATTTGGGGGCTAACGGTAATTGGAGAAAGGGGTCTTTAACGAGATAAGGAAAGCAGGAGATGCGGTGGCGGTGGAGCAAGGTGCAGGTGGTAACTGGTTAGATTCACACGTACCTGCAGCGGCGGCGTCTTTATCGTACGGCCCTTGACCACAAAGATGTTGCAGGAGGATACCTCCTCCAGGTACGTGTCAGTCTTTGCGTCCAGGTACACCTGAAGTAGTTGTAGGGAATTGGGAAGCGGCCAGGCACATGATTTCCTGCGGTCGCTTGACTGATGATGCAGCTTCTTTCGTGTGCTACCACTCAAGAGGAGAGCGGTGCCGATGAGGCTGTTGTTTGATACGAAGACGGGCTCCCCCGTGATGCAGACTGGAATCACACCCGTCCGCACGTTCCTTCTCCGTTCATGCCCCTACATCCGCCTAAACTTTATCATAGTTACAAAGCTACCTAAGCGGGCCCTCCTCAAGCACCTCCTTTGGGAGAGTTAACCTCGGGAGCCCCGAGTGTTTCTTGCGCTGTCCTCTCGAAGCTAATGTGGTATGGAATTACCGGGGTGCCAATCACCTGGTTCCGTTTGCTCTTTCAATAACACCCCGCATTTGATGTGCATTGCTGCTCAAACCATGCAGTGCCACACCCTCGTTACCCACCACGTCCGAAAAGCCATTCTTCTTGGCCTCCAATTGCGTCACCAGAACCTGCAGACGAGGCGGCGGCGGAAAAAAAAGGGTGAGTAAGAAGAAAGCCGCACATGATGAACAGAAGGGACGAAGAATGGAACGTGGCCGCGCCAGGAAAGTAAACACCAGGGGGCAAGGGTGTGCCCCGGTACTGGTCGTCAAATAGCAAGGGAACGGCCCCTGGCCTCTCTGTTCCCAAGTTGGTGCCCTCGAAGCGGGGGAGGGAAAGCGACGTCAGAATTCCCGGTCGCAGAATGCCTCACCGGCGAGTAGTTACCCGCCGCTTTGGTGCCACCCATGCCGCCGGGTGCAGCACGGTGGAAGCGCTCCTCCACAATCAGGTCAATTGGCGTCAGCTGGCCCCCCTGCATGTAGATGCAGATACGCAAGGCTTAAGCCACTGAAACTGGGAACCGAAAGAAACATGAACCTCGCGACCCTAGCGACTGTTAGGACCGGAACCTCACGACCTATCCGGAGAAAATAGGATGACTTCGAATATCAGCGGCAGGGCTGGAGTCAGAGGAGCTGCTCGGTTACCTTAAAATAAGCGCCCACCGCCGCTGCGAAGATCGTGAAGGTGTAGGAGGGCGCGGGACCCAGACCGAGAATGGGGCCGGTGCCCAGCAGCAGCGGGCGCAGATATAGCGAGCCCTTGCCTATAGGTGGGACCTGAGAGGTGGGAGATGGCAGCGATAGCGAGATGGGCGGCAGAAAGGGCTTTGTCCTCCAGGGGTCACGGAGGAGCAATGCTCGACTCGGGGCGGAGCAAGTTTACGGTGAGGCAGCAAAGGTGCCTCGACTGGATGCGTATCTGTTCGAATAAGGGCCAATACCGCGGGTTGGAGACTGTTGCAACCTCCAATGCGGGCCCCCCTGTCCGCAACCAGCGATTGGTCCACAGCTTACTTCCACAACCGTGAACTCGACGCCATGCACACGGCAACGTAAGCGCAACGCTACAAAAGCCAAAGGTACTGTTCACGGGGCATTTTGCAACGCGGAGGCACCTTGCGGCGTCACATTGTGGGTAATGACAGCTTACGGGGCCCTGGCATTTGCGCACTTCAGGCTCCTCGCCGGGCACTGGGGGTCCAGAATGGCAGTCAACATCAACATGCCGTTCAGCACAAGGAGGGCCATGCCCTGACCGAGAACTTCAAAAAGTCCCCTGCTCCCCTGCAAGCCATTCCAACAAGCTGCACTGCATTGCTGTCCAAGACTTACACGGGTTTATACCTCGCCGCTCCCTCCCTAGGCAAAACGCGATCACAAGTTGTTTTTCGTCGCCGCCATCGCTGCTGCCGCTGCTGGTGACGACGACCCGACCCAATACGCTGTGCTGCCCATCCGCCCAACAGCTTGCCTGACCGCGCATCTCAACATACCCGTGTTCGTCTGGAACACAAAAGATGCAAAATGTAGCCGACGATAGCTAGAGTAGCTTTAAGTAGATCTGCCTCAGGCCGCCCCTGAGAGCACACCTTTGTCTGTTTTTATTCACGGTTCGTAACCCCTTTCCCGACAGCCTGACATACGCCCGGCCCAGCTTTCACCCGGTCGGCCGCCCCTCTCGACCGTTCCGGTTGCTCAGAGCAGCTCACATAGTCCAGGTTCGCGGCCACAGTAGACTTAACAGCCTCCACGAACTGCTCCTCAGGCACTGTCGGCATACTCATGCGGGCAGCACCGGCCTTGAAGCGTGCAGCATTCTGGTCTGGCCGGAAAACCACTACACGACCCTTGGCGCTCTCCTGGGCCTTCATGCCCTCGAAGATACCCTGCCCGTAATTGAGCACCTGGGCGCTGGGCATAATGGTGATGGGTCCGTACGGCACCAGCTTGCCTTGGCCCCAGCCCTTATCGGGTGTCCACTCCGAAACATACATCGTCTGTGGAGGCGAAAGAATGGCGGCGCGGAGTGAGGTCTAACACATATCCGTTGTAAGGAGTCTGGGGGAGGGCTGGAGGGCTGCTCTGGCGTCTTCAGAATGACTCAAGAGTGTGCTTGAGTACACCGCAAGCGGATGGGAAGGCAGAATCGCCACTCACCTCGGCCACATCCTTCAGGCCAAAACCAAGGCTATCCCAGTCGACATTGGCCTTTGCCCTGCGGTAACAGGCAAGGTGTCACCGAATGCAAACGATGGCGAAAAGTGACCGTGTGCGTACCGGCGCTCTCCAGGGACAGTTGCAGCTACTGCAACAGTATGCAGGCGTTTCCGAGAGACACTTGATGGGCAGCACCACGATAGGCTCCTGCAAACATAGATAGTGACCCCTTTTCTTTGCGGCGGCTGGGCGAATAGGCGGTGCTAATACTGAACATAGGGCGCAGTCTAAGCCTCTCAAAGGATTTCGTAGGCCGTAAATGAAGCCAAACTTACTGCGTCCTAGACTGCAGAAGAGGCCGGTTCGACATCTGCGAGGGGATTGGCTGGAGAAGTAAGGCAGCCTACCCTATAGTATTGCTTAGCTTATAAGAACTATATAATGAGAATACGTACCGTAGATAACAAGGAATTCCAGAGCAGAATTCCCCTGCGCATAAAGGGAGAACTACAACCCTGTTCGCAGGTGAGGGAGAAGCCTCCCTCCTGAAATATTATATACTTATCCCACTACTGGCGGCGCCCAAGTACCCTAATATTCAATATAAATCGACAAATCCCACTTGCAGCGCCTCAGTAGCATAATAAATGTTGCAAATATATCGCATAGCAAACGGTGAGAGAATTCAGATTGACGAGAATGAAAAGCACATTAAGATAATTTCACTGTGCAGTACAGGCCGTTAGCTAAATTGCACTATGCACTATACTATTTGCACTAGTACCACTGCGCCTTCCATTGTAATAAGCTTCGCTGCATTGAGCAAAGCCGCAACTATATATCGTTACTGTGACAACTTTGACCATGCATTATGAAACGTAAACTTGGAGTTCTCAACTAACCGTGTAACCAACTTAAGTTCCGAAGTACCCAAAGATCGGCGAGATATTAAAGCTAGTACTAATACTTTATGAGTTTTACTTGCAGAAAATATGCCTTGTAGTGCAAAGCATGCTGAGTACCGTGCTATGTTATGAAAGGATCTTTTGCAGTGCCGATCGGGACGTTTGGGCGCTGTTGTGGTTTTCCAGGTAAGCCTGGACCCGGCTGCAGTTGGAAGGTTGTTGCCGGAGGCCGCGTCGGTGAGGGTTGTGAGGTTCTGGAGCTGGTTGTTGTCCATCTGCGAGCTGAGCGACTGGGTATTTGTAAATTGTGTTTTTGTAGGCATTGGAGGAGATCTTAGCAGATATTGGTTAGCATGACGTAACTGCCCGGGTCCCGGGAAGTGAAACCCTGAGAAACACAAGATTGTCATCGTTTGCAAGCGTCAGGCCCGCGTTTTTGGAAACACTTATCGGTCGCTTGTACCGGTCGTTAACTTATAGGAGCCGTAAAGTGATCCCCAACCCCCATGGGTTGGGTTGTCAATCCACCAGAACCATCCTGTTTTCGCTTCACACCTTCTTGGGGGTGACATCTGCCTTCACATCCAGGGGCTTCACGGCCAAGTTCTTCACGATTTCGTTCATGCCAGCCTCCAGGTGGACTGCACTGCTACCAGGAGACGACATGAAGCCCCTCAGGCCCTCCCTGTAGACGTATGTGGAGTTCTCGATAGCGTTCGCCAAATGGGCACTGGAAAGGATCTAGTGGGAGTCTATAAGGGTGCGGTAAGCTCCTCAAGCCGCCCAATATTGGGGCTTGACCCGTCCACCCGTCTCAGAGGACGGGTCCGACGTCTTCCGCCTCTCCTAGCTTGCTGCTGCCCCTCCAAAGGGTAAGCTCGCGCTTGTAGCTGCCTATGGTCAGCAGCACTTCTAGAAGGCCACCTGAGCATACTGGGCATTCCATGCTGCTGATTGTGACAATCAGTCACCTCGGCGGTGCTGTCACCTCGGCGGTGCTGATCTATCTTGCTTCTGAACAGGCGAATTTCATCATAGATCCGAAGAAGCTCCCACGTGAGGATAGTACACCAGCAAAGGCAAGCACCACGCAGGTGGTGATCATCCGCTTGCAAAGCCTATGTGACGCTCCTTCGCCTCTTCCAGTTTCGTGGGGTGCCAGTTTTGACGTATAAATATGCAGTTGTATTAGATCACGTTGATGCGGTGTGCTTGAGTGCGGAATATCCCATCCGCGTCCCATCAAGTGACAGGCAACCTTCCTGTCTCCTCCAGGACACACATATACCTGACCAATTAGTCGCGAAATGGAAGTCGACATATGGGATATGCGGAAATAAACCCCAATCCTATGAATGCATATGCGTACGACCAAGTACTGTTGGCCAGTGACCTCCCGAGCGCCCAGCCCCGAACTCCTCCGGGAGACGACCAATCGTTACACGTCATCCACCTCCCACCGGTTGCCGCACCCCAGGCAGGTGACTAGTCTGCTGGCCCCCTGGCCGTCTTTGCTACCCCACGTCTCGCATTTGCCAATATCCCGCCGACCGCTGTCCAGGTAGTCGCAGCTGCGCCCTCCGCAGCGTTCGCACTGGTACTCAGAGGTCGCGGATGAGCCGTGCCCCGCCAGTGTCACACGTCGCGTCTCCCGCTCCTGGGCGCGTGCACACAAGGGCCGAAATGCGTGCATAGAACACGAGGAGCACATCTATCGGAAAGTGCACCCCCCCTTCATCCACAGCCTCCATGTCCTGGTGCTCCGTTCCTCACCTTCACCTTCCGGACGACACTGGTACGCAGCTGCCTGCCTCCTTGCCAAGCGCCGTGGCTTACGGTTCTTTCCCTACCTGCCTGCCTCCTTGCCAAGCGCCGTGGCATACCGTAATTTCCCTACCTGCCTGCCTCCTTGCCAAGCGCCGTGGCTTACGGTTCTTTCCCTACCTGCCTGCCTCCTTGCCAAGCGCCGTGGCTTACGGTTCTTTCCCTACCTCCCTGCCTCCTTGCCAAGCGCCGTGGCTTACGGTTCTTTCCCTACCTGCCTCCCTCCTTGCCAAGCGCCGTGGCTTACGGTTCTTTCCCTAGCCAACCCCTAGCACCCTCTACCCTCCACCCTCCGGTTTGCCGGCCGGGTTCGACTTCGCTGCTGACCTGACCTCCCCGCGGGAATCAATTGACATTCGGACTTCCGCCAAGCACCTAAAACCGGAAACGTGCCCATTTCCCACCAGCCTGATACCCGCCGTACGCCAACCAGTCACCTGCAGCCGTGTGTACTCCTCCCGCTGCTGCTGTGTAGCCAGTTCCCGGCTATCCATGCTCACCAGCTGTTTGGGACTCACTGCGCCCGTCAGGACACGGCGCCGCAGTTCCGCATTACGCTGTGGGGCGTCCAGGGGGGTGGGCCCGGCAGGTCCCAGGAGGACGGGGTGTAGGACACCAAAAACGCGGAAAACCCTAAATGGCCAGGAGGGGCCAACCCCAGTGGGCGCGGGGCCTGATACCCCCACGATGACAACTGACAGCAGCCGACGAGCTTCTTGTTCTACGTGAAGGGTTACCTGATGGCCTTCAGGCTACCACGTTTAATGTTTCATGGCCCCTACCGTCCGTGCTGCGCTGCTTTGCCGCACCTTAAGACTAGCCACCAGAATGCGAGCAGCAGCCTTGTAATCCTAAAGATGGGGGGAGGAAAGGTTTGAGATTGATTAATGGTTTGAGTGAGGGCGTACCAAACGATGCCGTGGAGATTGCAGACGGGGGTATTGGGAGAATCGGCGGACCAAATCTCACAAAATGCAACGGGGACGTCATGATCATCATCATCATCATCATCATCATCATCATCACGAATACCACAAGTATAACATCTCAAGTGCTGATCTCAGCGGGGGTTAAGCTTGAAGTCCTTCGAGCCTTCTCCCCGCCTAGGACGCGCGCTCCTGCAAGTCACCTTGACACCGCACCTGACCGGCGATGGATTCGTAATGCAAGTAAAGTTCCCGCTCAATAGCTTCAGCTGTGCCTGCATATATATGCAAGTTGTGCCTGGGTCATTCCACGGCAGTGGGAATTGTCGGAAGGCGGATCACGTAACTACTGTCAGCCCATAGGGGGGTATCCACCGCCACCCCTTTATGCATCAGGCAGCTCGCAGCGAGCTAAAAGCGTGGCGGAGAAAAACGTCCGGAAAGATCGGCCCCTCCCCTCACAGGAATTTAAGACAACCGCCATACGGCGAAATTTCCGGTACGTACTAGTGGTGTCCCCAGGTTCATCCTCCTCAGCGCCAACTGGCTGCATCTTGTCGGGGTAAGGCAGTGTGGAAAGAGCTAATTTGATTGTTTTGGTGCAGTTTAAACGAAGCGCTTGTTGAGCAGTTTCCTGTCTCCCTTTGTCCAAGTTCAACCTGGGCGAAGCAGTCGCTTTTGCAGTTTTCTTTGGAGGTGGGGGCAAATCAAGTTCTTTCCATATGTCCTTTCTCTTCATTTTGTGCTGCGTTGACTACGTGGGTGAGTCGGATAGGTCAACGCTATTGGTCAAGCTAGGAAAAGTAACCAGCCCACGTGCTACCTCATCATGACACTAAGGTACAGAACGAACCACTTTGAAAAAAGAGCTGCATGTTTAATTGCGTATTTGCGTTTTGGAAGATTTGCAAGGGTTGTGTACTGGGAATGTTATGAGTTACAGGTCTTCATCTACTATTACATTGGAAATTATCCTACTGTGGTCCTTCTTTAATCCACGCACAAAGCGCACGACATCGCCGCCACATACAAAGGCAGGACTATGTCTCCTCCGTCACCAGAGCATTTGCTGACAAAGCAAAATATAACATTTGTATCTGTTCAGCATCATCTTATATATCTCAATCTATATGCTAATCGCGCTTCAATGACGTCTGGGTCATCTGTGCCGTAGGCCCAGCTGTCGACGCGGAATTTTGCAAGGCACATTAGCTGCTATTACCAATGGCTCACCTCTGTACAACTCATAACTTGGAGATCCAGCATGAGATGCCCCGAATTTTGCCGATGGAATTGCAAGTCCCGGTTGGCCAGCCGCAAACATACTCCGAGCGGCCCTGCACCGGCCAGTCGTTGGCACCGAACGCCTCAGGCGCGGGGCCAAACTCTACCAGCGGCAATGGCGGGAGCTTTGGACATCGGGCTCGTGACAAACGTCGCCGTACAGCAGCCGATCCCCCTGTGGACAGTGTCTCAACCACATCAGCTAGCCAAGTATGCGATCGTGTCGGTTTTTCGCACGCAGGCCGCCCCATTCCCTTCGTACAATGGCAGCTGAACTCGGTTTCGGAGCACCAGTCGGAGGCCAAGCTAATGGAGCCGCATGGTTCCACAGCCCAGATAAGGCCCCAGCCAGCCTCCCCCGGCGCCTTGTCCGCAGTCTGCCAGGACCCCAGCTTCCCAGCCGTTGATGCCTCCGAAGCGATGGCACTCAATATTGGTGACGGCGGCAACAATCGTGTCGTTGGCGCTGGAGCACTGGTCTATACTGGTGGGAGGCCCTTCATGACGGCCTCTGCAACACCGCTGCATCCTCCTCCACTTCCACATGTAAACCGTCACATGTCCCACCACCACCAGGACGCGCTGCTGCCGCCATCTGTTCCCTCTCCCGAACAGAGCGTCTTGTCGACCGCGGCTGCAGCCACCACAACCGCTACAGCCACGACGCCTGCCCCGCAACCCTGGCCCGGGTTTGAGCCGCCGAGGCCGCTGCTGCCCCCTCTCCTGCCTTACCAGCACCCGCATTCGCATAGAGATCCTTTAGATTCGGGACGGCTGCAGCAGCAACAGCAGCAGCACCTTTTCCCATCCGGCGATGTGGCTGTAGAAGCTGGCGCGGCGCCTCCAGCTGGCTTCGCGGGCCTTGCAGGTGCTGGTGGTTTCGGCAGTGCACTGGCAGCAATCCCGACGGCGGGATGGGCCGAGCCTATACGGCAATTGTACGCCCTCCTCGATTACGTGGCCATGCAGGAAGCGATGGTGTCTGGCCGCCTGACGACACTGCGGGTGCACTGGATCAACCGGCCGCCAGCGCTGGCCCATCAGGCGGTTGAAGTGAGGAAAGGGCGCTGCGGGAATGAGGGCGGCGGTGCCAACATTGAAGTCCGGCACGTAATTGAGTGTGTTCCGATAATGTCGCTCTTTTGGGGTACCACATGAGATTGCGGGAAATTGCGGACGTTGCCCACTCTCCCTCTCCCTTGCTTCTCCCTTCCCTCTCTCCCCATCTCTCTCCCCCCTCTCCATTCTCCTTTCCCCTGTCAATTCAAAATTTAGATCACACACACACACATACACAGAGGCACACATCGCCCTCTTCCACCCTTCTCCTCCACTACATCCGCACGTTTCTTCAGCTGCCTGAAGCACCGTTCCTTACAACAACAACAACAACAACAACAACAACAACAACAACAACAACAACAACAACAACAACAACAACAACAACAACAACAACAACGACAACCTATTTTATTTTTGAAGCAGCGTTTGTCCGCAACATCAACATCATCACCACGGGCTATTCCTCCTCCTCGCGGCTCAGCTCTCAAATGCACACACTTCATCCTTGTGCGGCGCACGTGCAGGTGGTTACTGTGCCCCAGGACTGCACTTTGGGCTACCTGAAGCGGCTCATTTGTAAGGCATCAGGTGGCGCGGTGTGGCCGCGAACCGTACAGCCGATGCGTCAAGACCCAAGCCAAGGTCCGGCTGCCCCGCTCCACCAAGAAGGTGCCTCAGTGCCCACACAAGGCCCTTGCGTGCACTCCGTCGCCGCCCCACTGCAACCCCTTAGCGCCGCTGAAAGACCCTTCGCATGCAGCCATCTGCACGGGGTAAGGAGCGGTGACGCTGACGCTGGCGGCGGCGGAACAGACGAGTTCAACAATAGCGGCGCCGCTGCGAACTCAGCACGGCCGGCTACTGCGGCTGGCAGCGGGCAGCCCGCGCAGCAGACAGCTGCTTTCCTCACTGAGAGCTTGCTTCCCCTTAACCCCGACTGCGGCGATATTCAGGGAAGGTGGGATCCCGCCGTGCCGGCACCCAGTGTACCTCCGCAGTGTCAGGGAGTTGGCGTTACGGGGGGAGATCACCAGGGGGGTCGAGTTAACGCCGCCGATAGCGGTATTACCGGTGACGGGAGTACTGGGCAGGGAGGAGGTGGTGACGCCACTGGGCAGGGAGCTGGGGCCGGCGAAGGTGGCAGTGGCGACTCGGTGGAGGGCGACGCAAGCACGTTGGCGGAGGCGGGCATCCTGCCGGACTCTAACGTTGTGATGGTACGCCGTGGGGAGAAACACAGGGCTCGTCAGCGCACTGCCCAGAGCGAAGGTGTCCGGTGCACGGGAGTGGCTTATGGATGCTTGATGTGGGAGCAGCGGGGAGCAAGAGACGGGGAGAGAGGAGGGAGAGAGAGGGAGGGCGGACTCAGGGGCAATCACACGATTGCATCAACACAAGAATATGGTACTCATCTTTACTGCGCCGCTGCGATGCTGTTGTTGTGAGGTTTTTGTTCGCCGTTCTGCACCGCTGCAAACATCTTTGACGGCCCAAAGCGGCCCGGGACGAAACCCTCGCCCTTACAGGAAGCGGACCTTCAGCTGCCGCCGAGTCATCAGCAGCTTTTGATGGTGGGTGCTTTTGATGGTGGGTGCAAGGATGGCCCGTAGCTCTCTGCGTGATGGTTGTATGTTATGGTCTCGTGTGGCTTGTCTCTTTGCACTAAGCCTTCTTCCTTTCATTCTGGAGAAGAGTGATCACGCTGTCCCCGCAGGCGCTACAAAGTCAGGTCATGGCCGCAGCGGCCGCCGTCTCCACCGGCCTCCCTGGATTCCATAACCCGCTCCAGGGCTCTCTCCCTACCGCCGCTGCTGCCGCCGCCGCTGCCGCCGTCGCCGTTACTGCTTCTGTTGTCGCCGCTGCGAACCAGCCGTCGTCGTCCACGGGCCTTATGGGCCTCACAGCTGAGGCTGGAGGCGACGGCGAGGGTGACGGTGCGGACGGCCATGGCGGTCGCGAATTTCGTGGGACTCATAAAGATGGCGCCGGCTCGTCGAGAAGTCGGCTGCCAAGAGGAAACTACGGGGGAACGCTCAAGGAGCGGTTCACGCTGCAGGTGCGCGCTGCCAGACATCACAGCGAGCTTGCAGAGCATATTTGAGCCGGTGGGGCTCGCAGATCATGTTTTCTTTCTACATCCTGATGCGGTGAGGGAGGGGGGCTCTTGACAGTGTAGGGAGTGGGTTGCCGGACGTGCTCGGCAGACCCAAGCAGGGTCCGCGGGTCGCAAATTGTTCGCACCGCTTCCCATTCGTAATGCCGCCTGTGAGAATATTCGTACGAAGCATGAATGGAAGCGCGCCACCACTGCCGCCAGCACCCCATCATTGCCAGACCCTCAGTCCACCCCATTTGGATGCCTCTCCTCCACCAAGGAGATGTCCGCACTGGTTAGCGGCATAGAGGAGTTCGGTCTGAAGTGGGCGCTCATCAAGAAGAGCCGTAAGGAGCTGCAGAACAAGAATCAGGTGAGCACCTAGTCTTGAGGGCGGGAAGGAACTGCGATGATAAATTCGCGAGGCGCACACGGATGTTGTCCACCCGCGGCGTTTCATCTCCTTCCCCGGCTGACCGGGCGTCGGCCTGTTACCACGACGACGTGCACTTCACTGGGGACAGGTGATGGCCATTTTACGGCCTCACAAGATCGAGATGAGGAGGTGGGCGATGTGTTGAGATGAGAAGGCCGCCACTGCCAATGTCGTTTGGTCAACCCATCGCCCTCGTGGTTGCCATTCTCACCAACCTTGCTATCGCCATCGCCAGCACCCTACTCACAACCCATTCACGCTCAACCGCTCCACCACTGCTCCTGCCGCTCCATCACCACGGGCGGGGTTGCAGGGTGACCTGAAGGACAAGTGGCGCAACTGGCAACGCAACGTGGCGGTCTCCTGGTTGACCTCGCGGGTCACCCTCCCGGACCAGCTGCGGGGCCGGATCAACGCGCTTGTGGCGGCGGCGCAGCGGGGTGAACTGCCGACGCACACAACACCTAACCTGCATGTGCTGCAGCAGCGGGTCTGCGGGATGACGGCTTTCCAACAACACCATAGCAACCCGCAGCACGAGCTACAACAGCAACCGCCGCCGCAGCAGCAGCAACAGCAACAACAACAACAACAAAGTGGGCCCGAGGCGCTATCGCTGCAAGCGAGCACGGCATTAGCGGCGGTTGCTGCTGCGGCGGCGGCAGCAGCGGCGATGGCGACAGGTCGACCATCCACGGCGGGGGCCGCCCCGATGCCCGCTGATGAGGCAGCCAGCCGGGGTTTGGAAATGCCAGTGCCGACGCTTGATGCTGAAGCTGTGCAGGGCCAGGGACAGGCAAGGCCGTCGCAACAGCAGCCGCAGCAACAAGAACAGATGATTTCAATAACATCAGTGGCACCAGCAGCACGTTGCGGTCGCCAGCAACAATTCTCTCTACAAGCCGGGGCTGCTCAGTCAGGGGCTAGCGGAGGGCACCAGGTCTCAGATCATCCGCACCAGCACCAGCACCAAGGTCAGGAGGAGGGGAAAGGGGAAGACGAAGCGGCTAGGGCGGCACAGCGGCAACTGCAGCTCCAGGAGGCGCAGGCGGCGCAAATTGCTAAAGCCGCTCAGGAAGCCCAGGCGCAAGCCCAAGCGCAGCTTGCGGCAGCAGCGGCAGCTGTAGCGGCAGCGGCAGCGGGCCAGGTCGACGGCAGGTGCGGCGCTGACATGGGCCTGCATGCGCGAATACAGCTGGCGCCCCATGGCAGTGGACATACGGCAGACGCATTGAGGTGCATCGGGTTGCCGCTGGCATTGCCGCTATCTTTGGCTGTGCCGTCCTCTGACGAGGTCCCGCGGCTGCTACTGCCGGCACCAGCTGCAGCAGTGGCAGGTATTCCAGTGCCAGGAGGACCGCCAGGCAATGCGTCGACGCACGTCGAAGGGGGCAGCGGGGCGGCAATAGAGCCGGGTGGGGACGTGCAGCAATCTCACGAACCCGCCCATCAAGGCTATAATCTAGCTGCCGCCATGGAGGACATAACGACCCGTGGGTCAGTGCCGGAAGCTCTCGTGTCCCAGTTGGGATTGGGCCATGGGCACTTGGGGCCTCTGGAGCGGTAGTCCAGGCTCGCAGCGAGAAGGTGTCGTCAAACACGTGGCGCATGGCGTACCGGTTATGTCCCATGAGGCTGTGCTGTTGGGATTGATCATGGATCCCTTGGTGGGCCCCCAACAGCGGCCCCATGACCAAGCACTTGAACAGCCGCCGCAACTGCAGCTACAGTCTCAGACCTCGCAGTTGCGCGCACAAGCAGATCTCGGGGGAACACCGCTGCTGGCGGCGCTGAGACGTGATGATGCACTGGGGGCCACGGGGTTGTCTGAGCCTGAGCGACAGCAGCAATTGGCAGTGGCGGTAGCGGCGGTGGCAGCTGCGGCAGCGGGCGCACATCCTCACCTGCTGCAGCATTTACAACCCCTACAGCCCTTGCAGGCCGTCACAGGCACAACTATCAGCACAGGCTGAGGTAGGAGGAGCCTTGCCGGCCGTCATGGGCATGGCGGTACCATCGCCATCGCTCCAGCAGCAGCAGCTCAATAACAAATAATGTTGCTGGATGCGAGTGTGAATGGATATGGGTGGTCGGGGGAAAGGGAAGGAACGCCTGACGCAGGCGGAGTGGTGGCTGATGGTTTGCCTGTCATACCGTGTCGTGAAGTAGGAGTGTTGTACGTTGTTGGTACTGAAGCTTGTGAACCTTCCAATTGGATATACTAGCCGAGTGCGTTCGGTCACTGCTGGGCGGTCACAACAACATATCAACGGCGTTCTGTTATTATTTAACTTCCAAATTTTGATGTGGTGAAATAGACAGGTAAGCACCCAGACGAAAGCGTAAATGGAAGCGTTGTGGGAGCTGCCCATCACCCAAAGCACAAAGCATGTTGCGCGTTATACTCTCCCTGTGCTGTTTGCGTCGCCCTTAAGTACTGCTATTGGCGCGTGTTGAGGATTATCTAATATTTTTGTCTTCCGCTGGAATGCGCGGGTATCATGGGTAGCCGACAGCTGTTGTACAGGCTGCGGCTTTCACGTCGGACCCTCAGTGACCTTCCGAGGCCGAAGCACGTATTGCACGACCAGACGACGACCACAGCATGCAGCATTACGGCACTTGTCGCGGCCTTCGCGGAGGGGTCTGGGGTTACGGGCTCGTTAGGGCGGGGAGCGAGCTATCTTGGACAGCAATGGATCCACCCAGCAACCTTGCGACGTTTCCAATATTTAGACATCATAGGCTCCTGTGGGTGGCTGCTAGAATCTTCTATAACGGTGCTATCTTGCGCAAAGGATAGTATGTTTTAGCTGCCGGGGACCTCAGCGACATGACTATCCTGAGGTTGTTGGCTGCGGAAATTTCAATGGTATATATGATAAAAATATCTGATGCAGGGGAAATAACAGGCGAAAACAAATATTGACAGCTACCAAGCCTCCTCGACGAACGGAGGTACGGTGATAGCTACATCGTGGTTATCTAGGCCGATTCTCCATCTATTTGCTTGTTTTGGATTTATCAATCTTTAAGGTTTGGTCTTTGCGTACCGGATACCGTATTAGGAAATGTTACCCGTGGGGGAAATTTCCCCTACCCCTTTGGCCAGGCCAACTTTTTGACTTTGATCTCTTTTCTTTCTAAGATTTTGTTTTGATCTAGAATGTTTCCGGTCCTGGCTACGATCCCACAAACTTGCCAACATTAATAAAGCGATTGGCATACCCGAAGTAGGTGTTGATTATTTGTGTTGAGGAACATCGTAAGGTTAAATTATTTTATGATTTTTTGTGCTCACATGATCTTTATTGCAAAGCCCAAAAATTCGCGTGTCTGTTAGGAAGCACCCGTTTTGCAGTCTATATCCTCTGCAAGCGGAGTGGATATCAAATTTCATCAAGTTAAATGATACTATATTCTTCATGATCTTTCTTGGAATTGCACGGCATCAGTGCGCAATACATATAATATTACAACTTCACATATAGCAGGAGTTGATTTGGCGCATCTGCGAGCAAGCAAGGCTATAAATCAATACTCATACAAAGACCAAACGATAATATTGATGCCAGTATGTTCGTCCCTAGGGAAGAGCTGTAAATAAGATAAGAATGCAACGACCTCCCTGTTGGATCCTGCAGGATAGGTTTTCTGAATCTTTTATATATTTTATGTTAATATGCTTGTATAATTCCTTAAATATTCCATGCGATGTGGGAAAACTGGAGGGTGAAACGGATCATCATTGGTTAAATATCAGTACGGAAATAGGTTACCTTTGCTTTTTGCAAGTAGAACACAATTGTGGCATCGATTATTTTGCCTGTTCGAATCTTATGGATTTCAAGGTTTGGACGGAAGGGCCATGGGTTGCTTGCTTAGCCGGGCCAAAAGCCCCACCGTGGCACATAACTTTACACTTTTTGGAAGGCATGACGACGATCGCTTTCCCCCAGGTGGATAATGTAATCACTTATGGCACTTACAAAATGCTCTCAGGGTTGTTGTGCGTGCCAACAACCTTTCTGAGTTTATGTGGCAGGCACGAAACGCTGGAAGCACTATGATAAAAGTTGGGCTCGCCGCAAGCGACCTCCGGTTTTGGACAATTACTACAGTCCTGTTGACGCGCTGCTACGGCGGGCTGAGCCAGGTGCACAGTGCATAATTACAGGACGAATCGTGGCGATGACCCATGCACCATGTACCAAAGCCATTCTTCAACGCACAACGTATACGTGAAAACATTTATGATTAGTCAATACGTGATGTAACTTCTCATCTCTGCCATGTCACCGTGCAGGAGAAATGGCGGTTGTGGACGAACGGCATATCCGGGCGGCACTTCAGCACGCAGTGCAGCCGGTCGTGGTACTCACTGTCCCCATTCTGACACCAGTGGAACTGGATGCCGAGGCCCTCTCGGGGCCCCTGGAGTCACTGCTCACTAACCATGTCCCGCCTGCGCTGGACTCCGAGCCTGGCCGCGCCACATTTCGGTTATCCCGGGGGGGGGAGGCCCCGTCTCTGGTCATGAGCACAGAACAAGGCTCCACCTCTCTGCGCTGCGTTCTTGCGAACAGCGCTGCGCTACAGGCTTTGGGGCTGGAGGATGAGCAGGTGCATCTGGGAGGGGAGGGAAGGGGAAGTCGAATAAACGAGGCGTAACGCTGCTGCTGGAGGGTAGGGGAGAAGGTGCATGCAGGAGGGGAGAAGGGGAAGGCCAGAGCATCTACCATCATCGCCAGGGAGTACTTGATATGTTCCCACTCGTGCCGCCTTACCCTGCTCGTGCCGCCTTCATGCACTGGGCCTTGACGGATCTCAATGATGCAACCATGAGGGGGGGGGAGGATGGGCTGGGGCTCGTAGAGTTGACCATAAGGACTATTGATTTGAGATTTGGGACATAGGATTTTATGATTTTGGAGGTTAGGTGGTTTGCGGTTTTCGTTTGAGGTATGATATCATCCTGGCGTTTGAACAAAAGAGGCCGCGGCTAGATGCTGGTGCAACAGATGCTTGTTGAAGGTTTAAGGGCGCTTTCGGCAAAGCAAGGGCATACATGACTCGATTTCAATTGGATGCTGCTCTGTTCTTCGCAAGGGAAGAGCTTGTCAGTGGATCGCTCAGAGGCCGGGGCTCTTGCACAAGTATTCGCCCAGCTTCGGGGGACACCCCCTTCAGTTGTCACAACCGGGCTAAGATTTGAAACCAAGTCAATACCCTCAACACCCCCCCCATGACAGGAGGTGCTGGGCTTCCTGGCCCGCAGCTTTCGCTCCGATAGGGGCCTGGTATCACTATTCCAAGACACGGTCAAGTGCGTGGGTGCCTCCTGCCCGGCGTGTTGGGGTGCGGGGCGAGTCATCCGCCGTTGGCAAACCAGCAAAACCAACTCAGGGCAGCTCTGGTCATATTCCCTTTTTGGCGCTGTGTGCTTAGGTTAGGGGTTCTTGCCCTTTTGGCTTGTTGGGCACCTGGGTGGATGCTCCAATTTCAGATTGAAGTGGCAAACTTCCCTCCGCAGGAGGCTCTTAGCTGGCCATCTGACCACGGCCAAGCATTTTGTGCCGGGCGACTTCGGCCGCGACCGCTACTTCCTCAGCATGCGGGTGTGTTTATGGAGGAAGGGGAAAAGCCCTTTTGGGGAGCAGACAGCGCATATCTTCGTGATGACAGTAACTTACGCTGTGCAATCCTGTGCAACTACGGGTTGGAGGGTTTTAGGACAAGTGTTCGAGATTTCTCGGATATGCGATGGGGTTCGGGCGGACGTCCCATGCAGGAAAACGGCTGAACGCAAAGTGGTATGGCGTATCCATAGTAGTGGGTTGCACGGGGGAAGGACGCTGGAAGGTGGCGTCACCGAAAGGGCTAGGGCTCGAAATTATTTATCAGAAGCTTGGCACAAATTGAAAAGGTAATTTCATTGATGCACAGCCACAGGTAGAGCATGTCATTCATGCATGATAAACTCGTGATTGCTTGTGATAGCCCTTGTATTAAATTGCACAGTTAAAATGTAAACCTGCACCAGCCCTGCACCGATAAGTAACGCCACACGCACTTGGTCATTATATCCCCCGCCTAACCGGGTTAGTGTGCTAGAAAAATACTCTTTTATTTCTTATCCATGTGGATATAGGCATGGATCGCTGGTGTCACGGCCTTGCAAGAGCCCGTGAGACCCAAACGAGCTAGGAGGCTTAAAGGACCGCGCAACTTAGCACGCATGTTTTTATATATTTACTTTGAACTAATTTGAAGTGCTACAGATTAGTAATAAAGCATGCTGGATTGGTTTCACTCCACAATCATTTGGCATCACGATTTCCAACTTGTGACATCATGATCATTATCGTCATCAGGAAATGTATTTAAATAACTATTCCATTCAAAGTTTTTCCTTTGAGGTCAGTTCCGATGCCGGATTCCGTGTCGCTGCTCGACGCGCATCCATAACTGGCCGCGGTGCCCCTACCCGTTCCTACCTGATGTAGATATCGCCCTTCGCCTTCCGCACCAACAGTAATGTAACCGGTCCAGTCAATCACCAATCAGGAATCAATGGAGCAACATCCGCAACAGCCGGCGGCAGCAACTGCGGCACCGGTGGCATGGGGCCCACCATGAACGGGACTATCTTCCCAGGCATGCTTTTGGAACTTGACGTCCCGTACGAGGGCAAGGAGCTCGCAGCCCGCTTGCAACGTGATTACATGATTCTGTCCAACATCCCCTCTATGGTCACCATCTTCGATATGGACGGGTGTGTGGACACGAATGTACAGAAACTGCGATGGTACAGGGATTGACGACTATGCTTGTCGAACAGTCTCTACCATAATTTCTGAATGGCGGGGGAATCTCATCCCTCCCATGCCACGTGAGAGTGCTTCCCAACGTTAAAGCTTTCCTTTGGCCTGAAAACTAAAACCAGGCGTGGAGTTGATGGATAGTGCCACGCAACTTGAAGTCAACCCCTAGGGTTTTGGATCGTTGATCGGTGTGATCCTAGCTGTTCCACCAATGACCACTGCCTAACAAGCTGTGACCTTTATCTTCAGGCACGTGCTCCATCAGAACCGGTCCTCTGTTGGCTACATGGGTTACCTGGTGGGCCAGGGGCTCAGCATGAGGCAGCAGTCGCATCATAGCCATCAGGCCCTGTCCACAGATATCCCGCAAGGAAGTGGCAGAATGCTCAAAGTCCCCTGCCTCCGCGGCAGCTGCGCGCCCTTCTCCTTTCTGCGACCCAGCTCACCAGCACCCTCCAGGGAGGCTAATATTCACTCAGTGAAGCAAGCAGCAGGCGCACAGCAGCAGTCTCCAGCGCCGCTTGAATCCTCCAATCCGCCGATTAGCGCAAACTTGATGCAGAGAGTGCAGTCGCTGCTCGTGAGGGACATGGCTGCCCCGGGTGCTCCCCCGGGGAATTGGGAACCTGGGCTGAAAGGCACGGACCTGGCGGCAGTGCCAGCGCTTCAGCGTCTGTTTCTTTTGGATCGGGACAAGTTGGTGGATCTGATGGGGGCACTGGCTGAGGGGAAGGTGAGATGTCGTGGTGCCGTGAATTCGTGATTTATATGCGCCCCAAGCATATGCTGTAGATAAAATGTACGATCTGAGTTGAATGAAGGTGACGCTTAGCAAAGTCAAAGTGTCGTAATGCACTCAGACCCTCATGCTGGATGGCGTGCGGTGCGTGCCGCTTTCCTAGGGCGTAGGCGTAAGAGGTGTGCATCTGGAACTCGTGAGAACTGTAAACTTTTTACGTCCCCGTCACAGAGATTGCGACTGTATTTTTTCTTGCGTATGTATCCTTTTCCCTTCATCTGCCAGTGCCGGCGTCTAGAATGGTGCCGGGCCCCATCCGCCCCGCATCTCTAACTTACGCTTAATTTGGTTTCCCGGCTATGCTTGTTGGGGGGGGCCGTTGCTTCCAGGAGTGGCGCGGGTTGGTGCGCATGCCGTGCACTCTGCTACCCGAGCATGCGGGTGAGGATGAGCATGACGAAGATGGGGACCTGAATGGAGAGGAGGAAGACATTGGGACCGGCGGCAGCGCCCCGGGGGCTCAGCGACCTGACAGCTGCACCAGCCCCGGGCAGTCGTGTCAAGACACGCGATTTCGGGCTCCTTCAGAAGTGCCTTCTCTGGTGAATTCCCTCTCGGCGCGAGTAATGTTCCAGTCACCAACAACGGGTATGGGATCGAGTCAAGATGCCTACCCCGAAAAGGAAGGCAATGCGCCACAGGTTGTACACAACCCACCATCGAACAAGTTGACCACAAAGTCGATGAATGCACAGCAGGGTCCAGTGTCAAGCAATTGGAGGGGGCAAAGTGCATATGGGGACCTGCAGCAACAACAGCAACAGCGGAAGCAGCGGCTTCACCGTGTTTCTCGGTGCCAGAGCACTAGCTCTGTGCTCCAGCAACTGAGGGCAACTGTCAGGCAGCAACCGCAGTATATACATCCAACACAGCATTTACAACAGCAGCCAGCACAGCATCAACAGGATCCATCAACACCACAACAACAGCGCGCTTTAGCAGTACGTGGGAACAGTGTATCGCAGCTTACCCTATCAATTGCTGCGGGGCCAGGCGACTCTATCGAAACACCTGATGGCCCCAGCCCAGTACGGGATGCTCCGGAACCCGCAGGAGACGCTCCAGAAAGCTTGACCCAGCAAGGCGCGAAGGTGCAGATTTCTGACGGGGTCCTCATGGTGCCCCTGCCAGCAGCAAATGACCCATGGGTCAGTGGCACAGCCGCTTGCGGCAGGGGGCAGCGGCCAGAAAGCCACGGTCGTGGGTTGGACCGCCAACAACACTCGAAGGAGGGCAAGATGGAGGAGGAGGAGGCAGAGTGGGAGAAGGCGGAAGAGGACGCGCGTAGACAGGAAGAGGATGCAGCAGTAGGAGAGGCGCCGGTGTTCGCTGGGCAGCCAGGACTGAGCATGCGCCTAGACAGCCCACTATCGCCCACAGATGCAGGTGCGCAGGGGGGCAGGGGGCGTATCACCGGTGTCGCTTAGCCCGGAGCTTGTAGTCGTGAGGGGAACAAGAGACTCGAATCTGGTTACGGGAATCTCAGTCGGTAGGTGGAAGGGATGTGAAGTGTCCACCTTGCGGATTGTTATGCATTGACTATGCACTCCCTAGCGAAGCAAAGGCGGGATGCTCTGCGTTACAGGGTAAGGTTTTAGATTACGAAATGAGTATCTGCTTATTAAGTAGTGAACCAATAACTGCGAACTAACAACCGATTAGCTAATAACCCGTGCGTCCTCCCTCGGAACCATCCATTTTCCCCCGTGGTCCACCCTGCCGGGCCCTATGCTACCGGTTTCCGGAGCGCAGGCCGCACTCTCTTCCAGTTGTTCACCGACACCTCTGTGGGCACGGTTCCTTCCACTGCCATCAGCCATTCTGAAAACGGTTCCGATTTGTTTGAGCAGCCAGATACAATGGCCTACAAGCCCAAAGACACAAGCAGCTCAAGAGCCAGTGCAGCCAACGCCGCTGGCAGTAGCGGCAGCCAGATCCCGAACAGGCCACCGATATCATGCATTCACCACAGCCAGGGTTTCCCATTCAGGAGCCCGATCCGCACTACCTCCTGTTCGAATCCACATCCCTCGGTCCAGCTACCTGCAGCCCAGCGCATGCTGGTCGTGGACACTTTGGCATCCAGCGGGTCCATGCCATTGAGGGAGGATGTGATGGCGGATGCGGGGGATGATGCAGGACAGAATACCCGGGGGGCCCAGAGCTATGGCAGAGGCAGTGCTGAAGGTATCCGGGAGTGTTATGGCGCTAGAAGGAGCAACAGTAGCAATGACCCTCGCAGCAGGGATCGCTGTCGAGGCGGAGGCCGGGCCGCACAACGCACGGATACCTTTGAAGAGAATGCAGCGAGGGGAGGAGCTGCGTCGGTGCAGCCGCAATCATTGGGCATGGCCGTACTGCCACAGCAGCAGCCATCTCCACCACGGCAATGGCAGAGGCAGATGCAGGCGGCAGGTTCAAGGTCGCCATCGCCATCCGTACAGCAGCAGCAGCAGCAGCAGCGGCAGCGGCGGCAAAGCCATTCGCAGGACCTGTCACTGACACTGCAGCGGAGGCAACAAGGGCCAGATTCGGGACTGCAATCACTATCGTCATTTATGCCGATCCAGCAGCAAAAGAAGCCGCCACGGCATCCTCAGGACCGGCCTACGAGCGGCTTAGCAGCAGGACCAGGACCAGGACCAGGACGAGGAGCTGATTACACCGATTGCGTAATCCAAAGAGTGAGGAGGGTAGTATGGTCATGCGGGGAAGATGCGCCAACGGGGATCACGACCGCCTTGAGAGGCAGACGCGCCTTAAATACCAGCATGTGCTTACCGCGGCTATGTAGCGGAGCAAGCGAGTAGGGCGCTAAACGAAACCGCACCTAAATCCGCCGCAGATAGGGGTATGGTGAGATCAGACGAGACGTGTGAAGGGGTTAGCGCGTCCAGTCCTTCGGGAGGAAGAGGGAGAGGGGTACGGGGAGGGATGTGTGAGGGTTTGGGAGCCGGAACAATATGGTATTCAGACTGTAGCAGGGTCCTGACAATGCCCCCCTGGGGGTATTGACTGTGAGGAGGCCCCCTCTGTGGAGGGCTTTTGGACTTTTGAGGTCGGGAGCTCTGCTTCAAGTCCCCATATGACCCAACGGCCACAACGTAGGAGCGGCGAATTCGTGAGTGGGGTTCGGACGGCTCCGCGCGATTCCTAGGATGCCGTGAGGTCCACCCTCCGCGGATCCGACCCGATCCACGGATCCATAAATCCATGGATTCATTCCATTGACCACAAACCTGATTGAACTCTACCACCCATCCACCCACTCATCGGCTCCAGAGCCCGAAACCCCATGCCATGTCCCTATTCGCCGCAGTCGTCCACGAGTGTCTCTGCCGTACTGGAGGCATGGTACGAAGAGTTCCCCTCGGCTTCTTTGTCGCTGGTACGCCAGGACAGCAAGCCGTGGAGTGGACGAAACTCTTCCGCATCCCACATCCGCACGTCCAACGCGGTCAGACACGCAGGAGAGTCCGGTAGGTCGTTGCACTGTTGCGGTGGCTACGGCGGCATGTTTTATGGAGAGGATGAGTGGCCATATGACAGAACACGTGGCTGATCTTGATCGCAGCTATCCCCCTGTCCTCAGTTGCCTTCGGGTTGGTGCCCCACCTGCCCACCAGCTGTGTATCCTCATGACGCAGGCCTCGGACCACACAACACGGGGCCTCAGTTGCTGCGGGAATCTTCTTGTAGCACACAGCAGAGTGATGATGGTGACGATGGCGGGTTCAACCGTCGGGAGCCGTCCAGTAGCCCCAAAATGGCTGGTTCCAGCGAGTCCAATAGCGCTGGTGACGCCGACGTCAAAATAGCCGGCGCGACGGGCGATGGGGTCGTGGCCCTCCAGTCCTCAAGGGCAGAGCCCAACAGACAACGACCCGGAAGCCTTTGTGCCAGCCCACTAGATAGCGAGCTCAGCAGCCAGCTCCTCCCGTTTTTGGGGCCCCCGCCGGCGATTTTAATGGGTAGCACTGGCGCTCCTGCAAGTTTTCCGAGAGGGCCCACTGTGTCCTGTCCCCGGCTTCCGGCGCCAACATGTGGAACTCAAGCGCACTGGGGCCGAAAGCGGGGGCTCCTGAGAAAGCAACGTTCCCAGGAGCATGCTAGGTTTGGGGCCATGAGTGATAATCGCCGGGGTTGCAGCTTCAGTGCAAGTGCCAATCGTGATGTTGTTCGACGGCAGTCGGGAAATGCAGGAGGGGTGCAATCGCCACGTCACCGGGCGCCCATGGTGCCCAAGTCCGGATCCAGTATTCCTTTGGCCCAGCCAGACGCGGCGCCTACGCCTTCGCCGAGCCTTGAAGGCAGGAATGCCCCCACAACAACCACAACCACCATTCCCACGGGGAACCCTGCCTTCGCCATTCCCACGCCTAACCCGAGCGTGTTATCGATCCACGCAAAGATGCCACCCACGGGGCCTGGCTGGCTTCTGTCGCACGCCTCCCATCTCTCCCAGCTCGTGCTGGAGGTTGGGAGTGGCAGCGGCAGTGGCGCCGGTTCCATTCTGCACCGGGAACTGTTGTTGCTAGGGACTGGCAGTGGAGTAGCGCCCGTGGTCAACGTGTTAACGACCCACGGGACAGTAAACAGCTACGCCATGCTCCCCACCGGCGGAATGTATTCCCGTGAGGCCCTCAGCACGCTGCCCAGGACAGTCTCTTCGGGATTCGACCAGGGTAACCATCTCGCCGTGGCAGCAATGCAAAATTATTGGATGCAGAACGGCAGTACTGCAGGCCTAACTGCCGCTGCAACGGCACAAACTGAAACAAACTGTCACAATGCCGTTGGTGGTTATGATGGGGCTGGTGCATTACGCTTCGGGCTTCAGCCCCCGGAGATGAGTCCGGTTGCCCTAGCTGCCCTTCCCACCTGGCAGCGGCCGCCCTGCTCCCGCTTTCGTCTGCCCCAGCTGAGTGAGTCTCTGGCGCCTGTGTCGTCGACGGCTGCTGCTGGCTGTAACATCGCCGCCGGCGAGGGGGGTACTGCCGCCGGCTGCGGCAAGGACCTGATGGCATCTACCAGCCGACGTGTCGAGTTTGCGAGTGAGGCGCCCGCGAACACCCGCGGCGTAGTTTTAGGACGAGCCAGCGAGGATGCCGTGTCAGAGGAGCAGACACTGCCGCCGTCACCATCGGCAGCGGGTACGACAAAGACGGCAATAACTGGGCAGCTATCCGAGGTCGATCCGACTGGGGGGGCGGCGTCAGCGGCAGCGGGAGACTCCATGTTATCAGGAGCTACGCACCCGTTGCTGGTCGGTCGTGCAAATTCGGACTTGACGGAGGGCACGAAGCGCCCGAGACGAGACCTAAGCTTTCGGGATTCACAGCTGCTGGCAACGAGACGCGGATGCGCGTCGAAAGGAGTTCCAGCCGCTGCGCTTTCCACGGCGGGATGTTCCATGTCGACGGCAGCGGCACCCTCCTGCTCACCAGTCGCCGGTGTTGAGGGCGTCGCGGCAACCCCTGACAATGTCGCGCCATCGCGTACAGCCTCTGGATTCGTCGCATCCTCTGGCACCGCCAGCCGAGCTCGAGGACGTGGGAGTTGCGGCCACGTGGGTGGTGGAGGAATCGGCCGCGGCAATAGCTGGCTCGGAGCTTCCAAGAGCTCCTGTCAGGATTTCATCGCCGCAGTTAGCGGTCTGGAGCCGAGCCGCGCGTCTGTGTCGCATGCAGCACGAGGGGTCTCCCGCTCAGGACCTAATCACCCGCACCACCATCATCAAGATCCCCGGGCGCGCATGCGGGCTATGCTGCGATCCGTACTTATCGCGAGTGGGGGTGGGGGTGGGGCTGGTCGCTCCCGTTCCAGTCTGTCATCATTGAACAGCAGCATTGGTCGGTGGCCCCCATACCTCAGCAGCTCAACGCCACCTGGGGACGACTCCGTCTCATGGCTCGACACGGGAGGGACACAGCGGCTTGGCGGTGTGGACTACGCACTGCTGGGTCCCGGAGCCAACACACTACACAGGGCATCGCCGGAAAAGTCCTTGACAGGCATTGGGGGCGGGAGTACAGGCCCGATGGCGCCACTGGGGGTGACAGGGACGCCATTGCAGCAGCAGCAGCAGCAAGGCGCGGCGCTCATCACCGGCCACTGCCCCGGGGTTCCTGCAGGTCCCCCGGGTGGCGTCACCTTCCCCCCTGCCGTCGATGGCGAATGCAGCAAGATGAGCTCGGTCTCGTACGGTCAAGTTTCAACGGCTCAAATTGTACGGTGGCATGAGGTTCACGTGAAGCCCGTGGACGATCCCATCAGCGGGGAGAAGGTCATCATGGTCATTCAAACGGACGTGAGCAATCAGGTCCACGCTGAGGAGGTGCTGACGCGCGTTCTGGAAGCGGAGCAGCGCCTGCTGGCGGACATCTTCCCGCGCCATGTCGTACGGCACATGACAGCCGCGCGCAATGCGACGGCGGAGCGGCAGCGCAACGGGCTGCAATTACTTAGACACATTCAGGTGTGGGGTTTCACAAATCCGGTGCGAACCCTGACATGTTGCGCCACTCAATGTTAAAGCTGTGCCGCGACCCTCCTCCACGGAACATCACATGTTGCTGGGGCACAACTTAGGGTTCGTTGGACACTGCACACGACCTTTGACGATCAAGTCACACAACGTCATAGCCGGGTTTATCCTTGTTGTTTTATCATCTCGCGTCACCCGTATCATGCCGTATCATGCCGTATCATGCACCGTTGCCGTCGGGATGATCTCCCCCACATTTTTTTCTCAATCGCTGGCCCCCGCAGGACCCTGCCGCAGTGGCCACCTCCCATGAGTGTATCACCGTGCTGTTTGCAGGTCGGGAAGTTGTGAATTAGAAAGACAAGCACCATCGATTAAGGGGATGTAGGGATCGCGAAAGACACCAGGAGCTGAGTTACTGCAGGCATCGTAGTTGGAACCCCATGTGGCCAACCCGTGTTTATCTGCTGTGTGACAGTCCCGGGCACAAGGAGGGGGATTGCTGGCTGGGTGGTCGCTTAGAGATGTGTGCTCAGTGGCACATGGTGGTTAGAGCGCACAGTGGGGAGCTGGTGGGTGGAGCCATTGTCCGCTGTAACCACAAACTCACGAACCGACAACTGCCAACTGCTAATACTCTTGGAACTCCAGACATCAAGGGCTTTACGGAAATGTGCAAGGAGGTTGCCCCTGCTACCGTCATGATCTTCCTCAACGATCTCTACACCCGACTGGATAGGTGGGTCTGTGGATCCTCCTCCCAGACAGCTGCGCGGTAAGGCCACTGATCGGTATCATTTCCCGACCCATATGCCAAACACTCATTGTGCAACCTGCCCTCCCTCACCACCTCCACCCCCACCCCTCCCTACCCTTTGTGGATCGGTGTTGAAGTCTGACAGACGTGTACGGCGTGTACAAGGTGGAGACCATCGGCGACTGCTACATGGTACGTGGTGCATGATACCTGGGTGATTGTACGGCACGATTGGGGTTAACCGCTGCATCCTTGTGTGACGTGGTATGGTGGTATATCAACCTTTCGAGCTAATCCACGCCCATCTACTGCGGGAACTGACCCCTAAGAACCCCTATTCCTTCCCGACCCCCTCCTAGGTCGCCGGGGGCTTGATGGCTCGTCACGAGGACGGCTACGGCCAGGCGGTGCGGACCCACGAGGATGCGGACCCGCTGCATGCAACCCGTGTGGTGGCCTTCGCCAGGGCCATGTTAGGAGAGGCAGCCCGCGTTCGGCTGCCTAATACCGGAAGGAAGGTGCAGGTGCGGAAAAGCCACAGCGAGAGTAGCGCGCAAGCGTACTGCACGTCCAGGGTGGTGGGAAAGGGCTCGGATCGGACCTTAAATCGCTGGTGACCATTTTGAAGACTGTTGTTTTCAGGCGAGGACATGGGCTTCGGTTGCCTGCTTGAATGGATGACCGGGCAGTTAGGTTCTGAAATATTTTTTCCTGACTGCTGTGGTTTCGGGGCATCAATCTGACCTTTCTGTCCACCCGGTCCCGGAATGATGGACAGATGCGGATCGGAATCCACAGCGGCCCGGCGACCAGCGGAGTGGTGGGGCAGAAGATGCCGCGATTCTGTCTGTTTGGGGACACTATCAACACCGCCAGCCGCATGGTGGGTCGGCGCGGGCCTCCGTGGTTCTGTGTGGGTGCGGAGAGCTTGGCGGACTGCTGTGCGGATGAGGGGGTAGTTCAAGGCTTTAGGTAAGGCACCGGCACCGACGCGTGAAGCCATTTTTGATCATAGGGTCTTCAGGTAGGGTTGCTGCTGGCCGCACCAGCCATTGCCTGCCCTCAGCTTCCTCCGAAAGCTATCCTCTGTGGCCCGGCCTTGAGTGGCCTCGCGCGCACAACCCTCCCCGACCTCGCGGCGGCCCGGCTGCGTTCTTACAGTTGCAATACGTCCCTGTCAAGGTTAAGGTATTCGTAAGGCCTAGACCTCAACGAAGGGGCATAGGATCCCGTGGGGGGATTGGATTGGATTGGGTGTGGCTATTAGATGGGTTATGGTAAGGGGTGGGGCTGGCGAATCTCAACCCAGAGTAACCGGCGTCCCTAATCAAAGTAAAGAATGTCGCAGCTGGGCCAGTACCCCACACTGCACCCAGCAGCCCCAGCTTCCAGACTCGACTTTTCCCTCCTCTTGCCAATCCTCTGGCTTCGCAGGAGAGCACGGGCCGCCCCGGCTGTATCCACGCCTCTGCCTCCACTCGGGCTCTGCTGAAGGCTGGAGAGGAGGAAATCGGTTGGGTGGCCACCGGCGGTGTAGAGGTGCGTGACGTCTGGGAGGTGCTGCCCACATATCACCACATACCGGATCACTTCAAGCTTTTCCATCCGCTTTGGAAAGCCTAAGCGTTAGACGGACAGACGGACAAAGACAGACGTAGACAGACGTAGACAGACGGACAGACGGACAGACGGACAGACGGACAGACGGACAGACGGACAGACGGACAGACGGACAGACGGACAGACGGACAGACGGACAGACGGACAGACGGACAGACGGACAGACGGACAGACGGACAGACGGACACAGACTTTCTGACGACACAACTTGTTCGATTGCTTTCTCGCATTTAATCATCTGAGAGCCAAATACTTAAATAAATTTATTCGTAATGAAAAAACAAACAGTTTTCAGCGACATAGTTAATCTGCATGAAATAAATTGACGCGCGCGTTTTATTTGCTTGTGGGCAGGGTTGCGTTTCCATCCCTCACCTACCCCCCTCACCTACTCCCTCACCTACCCCCTCACCTACCCCCTCACCTACCCCTTCACCTACCCCCCTCACCTACCCCCTCACCTACCCCCCTCACCTACCCCCTCACCTACCCCCTCACCTACCCCCTCACCTAACCCCTCACCTAACCCCTCACCTACCCCCTCACCTACCCCCTCACCTACCCCCTCACCTACCCCCCTCACCTACCCCCTCACCTACCCCCCTCACCTACCCCCTCACCTACCCCCCTCACCTACCCCCCTCACCTACCCCCTCACCTACCCCCCTCACCTACCCCCTCACCTACCCCCCTCACCTACCCCCTCACCTACCCCCCTCACCTACCCCCCTCACCTACCCCCTCACCTACCCCCCTCACCTACCCCCTCACCTACCCCCCTCACCTACCCCCTCACCTAACCCCTCACCTAACCCCTCACCTATCCCACATTACAGGTGAAGGGGAAGGGCCGCATGGAGACCTACCTCTGGGCCCCGCAGTCGGAGGGAGCGACCCGGCAGCGACGAGACATGAAGCAACGCGCAATGGTGCTGGGGACTCTGCCAGATATCCGCGAGGCATTAATCACGTGTACAGCGGCGGAGTTGGAGGCGGAAGCGGCTGCACTGACGGTGACCGCGGTCCTGACGGCGCCGATGCGCGCAGACAACCAATTGGCCGCATCCACCAAAGCAGAGGAAGGTGATAATGCCAATTACACAGCGGGCACCCTCGTTTCTGCCACTCCCACTGCTGTTGTTGCTGCTTCTGCTGCTACCGCCGGCTGTATTGCTGGTGCTTACGCCGCCAGCACTATTGGCGGCGGCGGGTCAGTGCTCCCGATCATCAGCGAAGTGACCTCGAATGCGGGAAGCTTGAAGTCAAGTACCCAGCAAGAGTGTGGTCAGGGCAGCAGCACTGCGATGCCATCCATATCATTGGTGGCGGCAGCGATGACGTCGCTACCACATCCACCACTGCCGACTGCGCCAGACTACCCACGTAACGGCTACCGACTGGGCCAACAGCCCGGCTCACCGCGGGACTGCAGTCCTGGGGCTGCTGTTGCCGCTACCGCAACCGCTGCCCGGAAACCTTTAATGCGGACCTACTCTGCGTTGGAGTCGGTAATGAGCGGCACCATCTCACGCGGTGGATCGGGGCGCCGTACAGATAGAAAGTAGTGGCCATAAAGCCCTGCATAAGATTGACGGCAACGGTTGCAGCAGTAGCACTAACAGTAAGACCGGGTGCCGGGTGATCGATAAGAGCTGGGCAACTGACGCGTGCATATTGGCCGGAGTAATAGGTAATCAGGGGATTACTCTAGCCCCGGCAAGGTCTGGGATCCGCAGGGCGGTATGGATAGGGGTATAAGGATGTTTGTGGCAGAGTGGTCCCATATGACGTTACGTGATGTGACGTGGTGTAATGTGATGTGACATGATGTTATGTGCGTAAACGTTGGTGTTGCTTGTTGCTCTGCCGCGTTACGGGTATGCCTTGTTGTGCCGTACATGCATGTTTAATCAATTTATTTGCCTGCAATCAGGCGAGAGGGCAAGCGAGCTCCAGGATCTTACACGCATCACGTGTCCGCCGTTTCTTCCAACGTATCTCTAGGGAGCCAGCACTCCTGAATCTGCACCGCGCACTGCCGCGGCAGCGGACCCCAAGTCTAGTTGCACCACCTAGTAGCCACCCACCAGCGGAGAGATGTTTCTAGCTCAACATGAAAGCCCCTTTGGTCTTTTCACCCTGACTACTTTCTGAGTACGACCGTTTCCCTCCTGTCACTTCCTGCTGATTGGGTGGGGGAGTTGTGTACATAGTGTGCGCGGATCCCCGTATGGGGCAGTGGCGGATGGAGTGTGGCGGTGGACGTAGCTTCTTGACAAGGAAACCTCTGTGTATGCGTGGGTACGAGCGGGTGAGGAACAGGCCCAATGGCGGGCGAGTAAGAATTAGTACTGCTTTGAGCTGCCTGAGTCACGCACCAAACACTCGATCGACCCTAAGCGGCCCGCAAGGTGCCCTCAGCTGCCTTGATTGGCCGGGGGCGGCGAAGGGGCAGCTCTCAGGAGGTATTGAGGTATTGAGGAGGATATGTGATATGAAGTATCGGTCCCCTCTTGCTGTGCAGCGCGGCATGGATGCGAGATTATCATGCGCGTGACGAATGAGGCATTAGTGAGGTAGCAATGTGGTGCGATTGCAATGTGGTGCGATAGCAATGTGGTGCGATAGCAATGTGGCCACCGAGTATTTCCGGAGGCTGGATTAATTGCCGTATTGCCAATGTTCGCAAAGTTGGTGGCTGAGAACCGAGAAGGGAGCTGAAGAGCGAAACTAATTACTTCGTTTGGGATGTGATTGACTTGCGCGGATCACATTACTCGTTGTTGTCTACATAGTGCGTGGATTAAGTTGTGGTCCGGTGCTGCATAAGGAGAACTGATGAGGAGTGGGGCATGGAGGTTTGTTGCAACGAAGAGAAAGGCCCAGGGTCACGGCAAGAGTGGATTTCCTGACTCTGTGACCAAACAATCTCAACGGACTCTGCACACCGGGGACGCGAGAGAGTTTGACAACTTACTTGCGTGCTTTCACCTAGCTCTGTTTACTTTCGGTGTTCGTTCATTTCATCAGGCATTCCTCTACTACAATTCCATGCTCCCGATGCGGCGCCGGTACGCACCGCCCTGGGTACGACATACACATACATATGTTGATTTGCTTGTGGGTAAGGCAGGTCAAAGCCGTTCAAGGCCACCGCATAGCTTATTCATGTGATAGTGAAGTGGCAGCAGTAACTAGCCCCCAGCAACAAACGCAACCGTGCACAACTGCCAGCAGGTTGCCTGTTAGCCTCTTGTCGAGACGAAACTCATATTGTTTATCGCCCGCGCCTCTGATTATTGGATCCAGTCAACACATTACGTGAGGAAATTCTTCTCCCAAGTTTAGGGGCCTGCCTCGCCAGACGCTGAGTGCATGCAAACAAAATCATTTGCTGCTGTCTGGAGGGTGTCACGGCTTTGCTTGATGAAGTCAGCGCACGATACGAGGTGGCGAGATGCTCGGGGATGTCTTGGGACAACCCGTTGAACAGCGAGCAAGACAGAAAGTACGGGACACTCGCACCGCTGCACACTCCGTCGCGCTTCGTAAAATGTTTTTAACATGGCAATAAAGGTCTCTCCACTACGTGTTTTAGCATGGACAAACAGGGAGCTGCAAAATTACCATAGAGTCCATTATATAGACACTGCACTGACTGGCGTGATATGGTGGACGCGCACATGTGTGATATGTTCAGCCGTGGGCAAGCCCCGGGAGCCGGGGCATCCGTGCAGTCACGGAATATCCCTGCGCCATTCATTGGATCACACGTAGACGAGCCCAACTTGATAAGTATCCACCGGGGTGAATGCATACAATGAGAAACGACGAGCTTGTACGGAAAGGGTACGGCCTGCCCCGATTGTGTTCGGCGTTGTCCATGTCATGATGTCAAGAGGTCTGCGAGGCTTGTAAATTTTTTTACGATGCATCGTTCTGCTTAAGCTTATTATATTATGAGCTATAGAGTTACATTGCAGTTTATCAATTTCTGCGTGACCGTGCCACACCGTTTTCCTCAGGCTGCATCGACTTTCACCAGCCTAAGTTCTTATCAATGCACCGAAAAGTTTTCACCAATGCCAAGAAATAAAGTTGCGTGTTACTTAAGAAATTCTGGTCTTTCGTAGACGGTGCAAGTCGTTACGGTCTTTTGGTTGTGACTCCTTACGCTCCTATGGCCAGCGCACTTCACATATATGCGAATTTGCTGTGGCGGGATGGCAAGCCGGAAGCTCGAGTAAAAAAGGTTGCCGCCCTACGGCTTTTGCAGGAGCTGCATTACAGGTTGCATTTACATGAGTTATCAGAAGCTTTGGTATCAGGGCATGGGTCAACAATTCCCACGGAGTTGCTGGCTCCGGACCAGCTTGCGGACCTCGTGTCTGCAGACAGCTGCTTTGTCTTCAATGAGGGTACCGGTAATATCCTCCTTGATGCTGCATCTCTCATGGCAGCAGGAAAAGATTGCTTAAAATCGCAAATCGACAGGGTCTGGGACACATCCTCGCCGCTGTCTTGGGCTCGCAACCAGTTGGTAGGTAAAACGTGCTTAAAGTTAAAATAAAATTTCTTCGTTTTGCATAACTTATTATTGCCGATTAGTCCGCCATCTTTCACGCTCTTGGCATGCGTTGTTGCTGCGGCACACAAGTTAATTGCTCGTGTCCGTTTTGTCACTTTCCCGGATCTTCATCAAAGGCGTGGTACATCATCTCCCGCCAGCACATTGACATGCGCCCTCCAGACCTCTTCCTAGCCCCCGTGGAAGATGCAGGTAGGAACCGGGCAATCGCGAAGTACATCTGATGTCCCGGACTTGGATAGACGCAGATATTGCGCCCTTGGAATGGAGGAGGGCCTGAGTACGGTGGTAGCTTCCGAGTCCAAGCTTAGGCTAGATGACATGGTCCCGTCCATAGGGAGACGGAAGGACCATAGCTTTGCCTCTGGTGTCACCTTAGGGATCTTGTAAAACATCACTTGTCCCTTTTAGTTACCTGCCCGCATCGCTTGTAATGGTTGCGGACCCCCTCAGCCTGTTTTGGCTTGTCCGATTACCCATCCGCTGGCCCTCATTCCTCGGTTCTGCTCGCATCGATTTCCGCCAACTAGTCTGTCACTGTATCAACCCCTCATCGTCTAGAGTATCTAAGGCCGCATGTAACAAAACTGAATCAAGGGGCGTTACCCTTGTTTCGTACTCCTCACCAACCCGTGTTTTACTTGCCGACGATATCTTGTATTATCGATTAATAATCGATCAGTGCCCCTCCCGACATTATACTTTGTTTGTTGCCAATCTCACTGCCACTTTGTACCACATTGCCAAATATGTTAAAACAGCCGCGGGGCGCGTTCTGAGGAGCACCCATGCCAGTGGAGCCACACGCATCATCTGTACCAACTGGTGTGCCCTCCTTCACTTTCTTATCCATGTAGAGAACTTTATGGCGGCTGCTTGGACCGCTCGGATGGATTTCCGCGACCACGCCGATCATCCCTACAGATCCCTCCACCAGTTGCTAGGGGGAGAAACCAGGTTCGAGCTGACTCCCGACCAGAGCTGCATTCGGCTGAACTTTCACAAGCTGCTACAGCAGTCTCCCCCGCCCCCGCCGCCGCCACAGCAGGAGCAGCCATCTGCATCACGCCAGCTGTTACAGCAGCTGCGCCAACACCAACAACCTGGGAACATCTCCCTCCCGGGTAATGGGAACGAGGCGAGGGTGACATCAGAGACTGCTGGGGTGGAGTGGGGCCAGAGCGGCAGTGACGACGGCCATGGCGGCGCCGTGTACGGTGGCCGTGAGGCGGCCGCCGCTGCGGCGGCGGCAGCGCTGCAGCGTGTCAAGTTGTCACAGCGGTCCGACACATACAGCCCTGCGATGGGACATTTGGGGACTTTCTCTAACGGAGTGGTGGGCGGCAACAGGGATATCGAAGGCGGGGTTGAAGACGAGCATTACGAGGAGGCGGAGGACTTCGTTGACGTCGATGATGATGATGATGATGATGATGACGACGACGATGGGGAGATGGCGCGAGGCTCGTCTGCAACACGAAGTGGGGGCGGCGGTAATGCAGCCGTTTCTACCGGCGCTCGCTATGCCAATGGCGATGAGGCAGGTGCCGCCACTAGCGGAGGCGGCGCCGGGGCCGCAGTCACGATGACCCGCCCGATTTGGCCTCTTCGTCCCGACCTGCTCCCACAGTACATTCGGGCTGTGTTTGCGGCGTCGGGGTCGCCCCACGATCAGCTGATGGGAGTGGTGGCGCTGGCGCTCGTGGATGCCGGCCGCGGCACAGGCCCGGGTACCAACCGCGGCTGGCAGATGCCACAGCAGGGGGCCACGAATCCGGATGCTCACCGCTTCCGCTTGTCGTTACCTCAGTTGGTCGCGCACGTACGGGAAGTGGCACCGCATTTGCTGCCATCGGCACCGCCACATCCAGGTGGAGGCTCTGCGTCGCAGGGCGGCAGCTCCTCGGGCCAAGTGGGTGCGCTGATGCAGCGACTGTGCGAGCGGCAGAGCCGCGGCTGCTTTCGGTTGTTGGTGCCGGGAAGTGATTCCGCAGGGGCAGCGGGACCCGGTGAGGGCCGTCACGGCGGTGGTGGCAGCGGCGAAGAGGAGGGCGAGGAGGCCGTGGCGATGCTGGATTTGGATACCCTTAGGGAACGCGTCGTGGAGGCTCTCACGGTGGGTGTTCTCGCATACAGCCCTAGGGAGCCAGGAGTCTAGATTTGGGGTCTAACCCGTCCGCTTCGCAGCCAGTGGGAAGCTTTCAAGACATTAATTCCGTTAATGGTGCTGTTGCAGGCTGCCGCCGCGACGGTTTTCTTTGGCAACCGGCCAGTGGACGATATTCGCCGCACAGCCGCCATACACCTCGCCACGCGTACCCGCCCCTTCGCGGGCCGAGTGCATTGCGTGCGTCTCTCGACTCTGGCTCGTGCGCTGGCTGAGCAGTTGCCGCCCGATGTGTTCGACCCGACGAGGTTGAGCGGCTTCGAGCGGTTGGTGGGTTCTGAAAGCTCAAGCAACGTGATGCACGTGTTCCGGAAGGTTATGCCGGGGGGTCTGGCTGGGCTGTCTCACGGACACGGAGAGGAGATGGGAACCTTCGTCACATTGAACCTTGGTAAGCTGCTGGCGGCGGCCGGAGTCCGGGAACTGGACGGGGTGACGGCCCCACGGACCGCTCGCGAGGGTGGCGGGATGGGTTGGATTGGGCGAGGCGCATCAGATGTGGCTCCGACGGCTGCAGCGGTCGCGGCGGCAGCGGCGTCGCGAGCGGCAGCTTTCGCAGCTGCGTCGGCGAGTGTTCACTCCGCCCGGGACCTGCACCCGCCGCCGCCACCACCACCGCCTTCGGCGCCAGCGCACGGCGGCAGTCTGCCGCCACCGCCGTCAGATGCCGCGCTGCGCAGGGCAGTGGAGGCGCTGTTCCTGGTGCCCGATGGCGGCCGTGGCGGCGGTGGTGAGTACGCTGCGGCGGCGAAGCGAACGGCGGCACTCAGTCTGGTGAAGGCTCTCCACACTCAGCAGGGCGGCTTCCTTCCCCTCAGTCGTCTCACTGACATCGTTGAGAGCTCCATGACGGGGGCACCGGATCTCGAGCAGCTGCTGTCTTCGGAGCCAGAACTCTTTGAGATTCAGGTACTAAGGCTGAGGAGGCAGAGGCGCGGTTTTGCAAAGGAGATGAATGACAGAAAGGGGGCAGGTGTCCGCTGGCGTAGAGAAAAACAAGAGGCTTCTACAGGCAGGGGACAAAATAGGGGTTTACAAGGGACCTGATCGCACAAGGCTCCGGCCGGTGACACATTCCGAGGGCTAAACGCTGCAGCTTGTGGGGGTGGGGAAGGGCACTCTGGCACCAAAGGCAAGGTGACTTACGGACAATTGAACCCCTACCTGACAACGTTGCCTTCTTTTTGTCGGTCCTGCAGGAGGCATGGTACGGAGGTCCCCGCAGCGTACGGCTTCGAGCGTCTGCGGTCATGGCACGGGTGGGTGTGTGGCGAGTGGTGGTGCGGGTGTGCCTGTGAGGCTCCCAAATTAATCTCATCTCATCGACCCGGAGGAAGATGCCGTCAAACTCCTGCTCACCCAGCCCATCTTTCCCGTCTCAGTGACACGGGCTGCATGAGTACGGCAGGACGGCCTGAACGACCAGCTGGCTGCTGGGGACCTGGGTTTGCGCCTTTGCTTTTTCCCCGCGTTTCCTCGCTCCGTATCTGTTTCCGCACCTCACGTGTGGCGAGCTCTGCCCTTCCAAACTTGATTTGAGGTTGTTTTGTGTTTTTTTATTTTTCCGAACCCACCCACAGGCGGCTGCTTTAGGCAACGCCGCGGGTGCTCCAACTGCTACCACAGCGGCAAACGGCTCCAGCCACAGCCACGCGCCTCCTGGCGCGTCCTCTGAACCGCTGCCCCGTCGGCCCAACGCTCTAAACTGCCCGTACTACATGCGCCACGGCACGTGTGGGTTCGGTGCAACTTGCAAATACAATCACCCTCCGCTGACGCCACGGCAGCCCGCGGAGTCGTCGCCGTCGCCGTCGACCGCGCCAGTGGTGTCCACCGCCACTGCCGCGGCTCCAGGCGCAGGGCCTCAGCGCGCCCCTGCGGTTAACTCCTTCCGCCAGCAGCAGCAACCACCGCAACCACCGCCACCGCCTCAGCCCCCTTCCAACAGCCACAATTCCGTCAGCGTTGCTGTGCAGAACTCATCCACCGCGTCCACAGTGACTCCTGGCGAGGGCAGCGCCGCCGGCAGTGGCGGCGGCGGCATTTCTGTGGCCGCTGCCGGCTCGCGGCTTTCTCCAACCACGTTGGAGGTCAAGGTCGTCACAGTCGCCTGTACCCCGGCTCATGTGGATATGTTGCAGCACTGCTTCGCCGCGCCGCAAGTGGCGGTGGCGTGCAAGATCCGTCACGCCGCCTACACCCACCTCGGGAGCGCAGCGGGTGTGGAGGTGGGGCAAGTGTGTTTGGTGCAGCTGTACGCACCAGCGGTGATGGCAGCAGCAGGCAACACAGGTGGCGGTGCCGGGGCGACCCATGGTTCGGGGCTTGATGCTTCGGGTGTGTCGGCTAGCATCCCTGGCGGGCCTGCAGCTGGCGGCGGCGGTGGAAATGGGGCTGCTGGTTCGACGCTGCGTTGGCCCGCAACGGTTTATTTGGTTGATACTGCGGCGGGAGAGGACAAGACGGGGATGTTGCTTCCCAGCTTGAGCCCACTGCTGGAGGTGAGGGGGTTGCCGCTCCTGATGCTGTTGCGGGCGTTGGCGGCAGTAGAAGGCGCGGGGGGCTAGGGCTACCAGTCTGAGGTTCAAGCTCTGTTTCGCTTTGAGGAATAGGAGAGTGAATAGCAGGCGATGCGCCGCACCCCGTATCAGGGGGCAGCAGGATCTCGGAGCCAGGAGTAGTTACGTGTCTCGCAAGGGATGCATGTCGCGGTGAGGGCGGCGGATACACCCCTTGTCAATACCTGCTATTTCCCATTAGCCAAGGCCCTTTTGCTGACGCGTAAGCCGTCACTCGTCATATAACTTTGTCACCTTCCTTCTGCTGCAATTACATCTGCTTCTGCGGTTGCTGTCGTTGCCGCAGTCTGATGTGCCCAAGGTTGTCTACTGTGGCAGCGAGGTACGACCTGGGGCAGGAGTGGGGATGGGGAAGTATGAGGTGGATGAACAAAGGGACATGGTGAACGTGGCTGTGTCTACCCCTCCAGGTGCCTGTACTTGTTTTGTCCCAATCTCCTGCTCCATTCAGGATGTGAGACGATGATGTAATGAATATGTATTGCAGGTGGTGCCGTACTTGCCCCGCATCTCCCCGCTGCACGACATCAGCGTACTGCATGCGGTACTGGTCCGGGCACCCCACGCGGTGCTGGGCCCGGCAGCGGGAGCCCCAGAGGCCGCGGCTGCGATGGTGCCCCCATTGGCGACATTGTTGCAGCAGCACCGTGTCATGACGACAGTGGGTGCAGCGGCGGCGGCGGTTGCGCCGGCCCATTCACCGTGAGTGAAGGATGACCCGTGGGGTGTGGGGGCCAGAATGACATGGGCGTGTAGGTCCGCGGCCAGTCCTGTTCTGCGAGTTGTAAGCTGCAGCGAAGCAAAACTCGCAATATGTCAACAGGTCTTAGGGTTCCAGCTTGTTCCTGCTTTCTTGAGCGCCTAAGATTGTATTTGTCATTTATTAAATCTGAACTTCGACACCATTCGTTCGGTTCGTGTTCGTTCCGCATCCTCTCACCTTCCCTGTTGCATGTCGCACCTTGCAGGCTCTGGGCCGTCCGTCCACTTGCCGATGAGTTGCGGCAGCAGGCGGTGCTTGAGGTGGTGCATCTGGCATCTCTTTGGACAAGCCTCATGACGCGACTGGCCGCGTTGCCGCAGCAGCTTAGCCAGGCGGCAGGTGGGGTGGCTGGAGGGACATCCGTAAGAGGTGTAGCTGCTGTTATTTAGGGACCCTGTTCAGATAGTCAGGGCCTGGCTGGGTGGCGTAGTCCCTCACGTGGTTTGACCTTCGGGGAGGCCGTACTGCTCTGTTGGCAAATCCCAGGCGAGGCCTCTTCTCTGCATCCAGTCGCTTGCCACATTTCCAGCTGCAATCTCACACACCGGCACACCCACCCACTGAATAATCCTACGTTCTGTCCGGCCCTTTAGCTGACCGCATATACGTGGAGCACTCAGAGCGCTCAGCTGCCGTGGCGTCAGTCAGCGCCGCAGCCGCGGCCGCAGCCGCAGCTGGCCCACCGCTGATGCACTCCGCGGCTCGTGCGCCGCCGATGGCCGTGCCGGCCGGCGTGGCTGTGTTAGTACCGGCCGTACCGGTCGCGGCAGCTGGTCCTGGAGCGCCGCAGCAGCGAGCCGTTATGAGCATGCACAGGGTTGGCTGGTAAGGCGGTAAGCTGGGCAAGAGCTGCGTTGCGAGTGGGTTTCTTTCTTTTGCGGCGGGGACGGGGTGAGAGAATTTGAGCTGAAAGGGCTGTGTTTGAGTGCAGCCATGATGTTGAGGAAGAGTCTGCTTGGGTATGTAAGTATGTTTCTGCATGACATTGTGAACTAACATTAAAATGGGGTTGTTCAGGCTGTTGAATGGACGCGTGTGCTTGTCAGACAATGCATAGTGGCAGGGAAACTCCTCAGCAAGGGCGGAGACAGGTCACCCGTTGACAGTGGCAAACCTGAGACGTGTGACGTGTTTTTGTAACCCTCCCCCTTCCTTGGGTATATGGTCATACCTAATGCGTTGGGCCGTTATGCGGCTGGTTCTGTCAGGTTATTCGTGATTCTATCCTTGGATCGGAGGGGGCGTAACAATGGAATGCGACTGCGGATTTCCGTGATTCATGGCGGCTGTGTTAAGTCATAGTTCACCGAAAAGCTGCACGAGCTAACGGATTTGCTTCTGCATGAGTGCCATCAGGGGCGTTTTTGCGGCAGCTCGAGACAACTCGAGACCCGTTGCGAAGGGAGACGAAGGGAGGGAAGTGAATGAGAAAGGTATGGATCCTTGCCAGTTAGGGTGTCGAATAATGAAAGGATTACGGGGACGGAAGCGCGTTGAGGGTGTGGAAATACCATTGGAGGCGGGCCTGTGCCGAGGTTATAGCCAGCGTTTGCTCCCATGGGACCGGGGTGGAGTGAGAGGCACGTAAGCGTCGAACGCCAGTGGGTCGTATTTTTTGTCAGGTGTTGGGATTTCCGGAATATACGCTCCTGGCTGCCCCAAAGTTGTTCCGGCTGCGCGCGCGAATTGCGTCAAGTCGGTGGATGTGTTCTGGAAATTTAGCGGCGCGAATGAGGGCTCTGGGCCTGCGCAACTTGGCGTCCGAGTCCTTTAGTCAGGGATGTCGTCTTGCGACATAACCTGAGAATCAATTTCGTCGATTTTGACGTTCTGGTTTTTTGTTAGTTCCTACAATTTTGAGGACCCCCCTGTCCTGCCCGGGCACTCAGGCGTGGGGCATTCCGTTGAGGCTTGGCAGGGAAGGAGAGAGGGGAAAACCAGGAACATAAATAGGTTTCAATGTTCTGTTAATTGACTGGCATAGTTGCTTGTGGCTTATGACTGCTCTTTAGTGGCGGTTGCGAATGCCGGCGCGACTTAGCTTTAGAGGAGTGTCATGCTCTGCGAGAATAGCCATCTGACAGTAGTATGTTTACCCTTTTCAGTCCTTGCTAGTTGTAGCAGCTGGTGCGGGGATGACAAGGGTTCGGGATTTTTGAATGTTTGAAGGATAATGCAGCAAGATATATCTGAGCCGGAGCGCGGTGATGGTAACTTTTAACATTTACATGCATGATCGGTTTATACTAGTCGTATGGCCATTGCGATTGTTGTTTACTTGCTGGTAAATAGTTGTCCAAGCCGCAAACGGCTTTAGTTCACATTAGTTATTTTTCAACCATGTGCTCGATCATTATTGATACATTACAAACTGTTACATCTCTTTCGATTGAATATGTGGCAGCCGAGGTTTTCTTTGTTACATACAAAACTTTCCCTTCCTTATGCCATTTCTACCATCTGTATGCTTGCTAGACACGCTTACACCTCTTGACATCGTCTTCATGTTTATATCAAATATGACCACGCGTCGAATAACGCTGAAATGAAAGGTTCAATGACACTCAGTGACATATACACTGTGTGCACACCTCCCACGGGGTTGATGGCACACGACTACAAATACACACGTACTGGTCATTGTTATCTAGTACATGTATTCATGCTGCAACTATACTGCATAACCCGTACATTGCAGCCTCACCACTCTCATTATCATCATGCAGGATCCATACAAGCTAACATTTCCCACGCCTACCATCCATGAAATGCAATTGGCCAGGAGGGAGTTATCAAAGATGCATCAGCACGGCCGACCCCTCAACCATCTTTAAGATTTCGTTCAATTAATCTTCTGCTTGCGCGGCGTCGGCGTTAAGTCAAACTTGGTCATGGCATTGGCCGCCGCATTTGTCATCGGCGTAAGCACTGCTTTCTTAATAGTCTTGCTCACAGGTTCGATGCGTTTCTGGAACGTGGCATACTGCACTCAGAGAACGGCAAGATGGATGCAACAGAACGAATGGATCAATACACAAAATGGCACATGTATCCATGCTGCGGATACAGGTTCAACGGAATACTAATTGTGAAGCACAAAAGGCCCCTAGCCCCTAATCTTCAATCAATTATGCATCTTACCTCGTCTGGCTTAGCCAAAGCACGGCCGTATGCAAGGATGACGAAGCCGGCCACAAACCGATCCATGTTGGACAACAAGAAGAACATTACGCTTAGAGGGCCAACGACCATCACCGCCCGGATTCGACGGTCGAATTTCTCGAATTGGGTCTGTGGAAGGGCAATTTCGCATTTGCCAGTGGGAAGGCGAGTATCAGTCATATAAAGAAGTCCATTGCAACCTAATTTCAAGTTATTCCAAGCTGCACCATCAGCCCAGCTCTGGAAGTGCGACCAGTGCATAAGAACTTACATGAGCCTTGTTATATACATCCGCCACCACGGCATCAATGGGCTTCTTGTACACCTTGTATGTCAATGGCACCGTGAAAGCCCCCAGGTGCAGGAGAAGCAGAAGTGTAACCGCATCGAGAGCGCGGCCTGCCGCTGACAGCAGCCATAGGCCCAGGCCAACCTGGACGTGGCGCAGAAAAGCGGAAGGGCGGCATGGTGCTTATCCAACAAGCAAGTGCAGGCATTTTTTGGTCCCGCATGGCATCTACCCTTAGGAAGTGACAAGGCCTGAAACATCCCCACTGTGTCTTTGTGATCATGGCATCTTTCTCCGCACGCACCACGCACCTCCAAGGTGTGCAATGGGTCCAGGCCCTTAAGATGGCGATCAAGCAGCGCAGCGGCAGCACTAGCAGCGCCGCTCAGCGCAGCACTAAGCACATGCGTAATGGATGAGTCAGTCCAATTGCAGCGCTCTTGGTAACGTGGCGCAAAGGCGCCACGGATGAAGTTGAAGGAGAGGTAAATCAGCAGCGTGTAGCAAAGGCCTGCAGCGTATTCGCAGGCTGGTCAACTTATTTTAAGGGGAACCCCACCGAGTTTGCACATGCAGCTGCGCCGGAACCACAGGACTCTGGGATTAACGGCATAAGAGAAAATTACAGTACACTCGCCATGACTACAACATACTTGACAGCAAGGCGAGCATCAGCGTAGGCCCAAATGATGGCATACCAAGATCGGTGTTATTAGAATACTTACACAAAGCAACTGACAATATCAACCCCCTGGTTAATAGGCAGATGCAATCTACACTCAGACATTTAAGCAACCAACTAGCTGCAAGCGCACCTGTAATGAAGGTAACTGAGCTGTTGAGTATAGCGCGAACAACCAACCACGCCAGCAAACCGCAGACGAAGTAAAACGCCGAGCGGACCTGCGATGTGCAAGAACCAAGGATGCCGCTGATGTTATGGCACATACAAGCTCCGCGAAATGTTTCAACCAAGTTCCATACCTTGTTATTCCACAGGATCGTGTCGGAGATGAAGGCATTGTAATCCAACTGCGATAAAGGGTACATCTGTCGATAAAGCTACGGAGTCAACGCAAGACCGACCTACAACCCGACCTAGCTCAGAATAGCGTCATGTATCATTCATTCCCCGCACCATGTCGCCCGCCGTAGAGGCCATCATCGCTGGAGTAGCAGGCGTGGGTGGGTTGACGTTGAAATCCAGCTGCAGCGAAAACCGGACGGGCTCATATCATTAAGGACGGGAGAACCCCTCACACCGACAGCGACATTATCCTGCAAGTGAATTTACTATGGTATACCGATACTATACGGTAACCACCTGTTTGGCCGGATTGACCTCGGGAGAGGCAGCAGGAGCCTCGGGAACGTCTGGTGTCGAATCCGGCTGCGGAGAACCGAAGGCTGTCTGTGTATCACAGCAAATGACATGAAGGTCATCAAGTGATATAACACATATGCGCTTTAGGAAAGAAGCTGCCGTAAGATGTGATGGCAAGTTGCCGCCCAAAGACGTGCCGCAAATCGGCGTACATACATCACCCTGAATAAGCATATTATTCTCACCTTCATCTCTGTAGCAGTTTGCTTAAATGCGCTTGAAAGCGGACTATCGGAGGAGATAACTTTCCTTGCGTTGTCAAGTAACTTCCCGGTTGCATCTTTACCGGGCAAATCGTACTCTGTCATACTGAAGCGTATTCAAAGAATACCTTGAGAAGTCTGCAATCAGTCCAAGCGATACAAACCTGTCAGAAGGCGCGAACGTCAGGCAGCATCGCTGAGGAACGTTACGAAAAAAGGACGTTACCAAAGTTGTTCAAATACTTATGAATGAATTGTATAGTAATATGCACAGGTATGAGTGGTCGAACAACGCGAGTCTCCGGAAGGCAGTGCTTTCCCGGACCAAACATGCATAAGCAAAGCATATTTAGTTGAATTCCTTTCTTCGTAAGTTGCTCCAAGCTTTTGGGGAAGTTAAAGCCACACCTTTAGGGCTGTCTGAAGGCTCCGATCTTCAGGGTGTTGCGGTTTCGAATTGTCTATGTTATTCTCTGCCCACTCGAGAGATAAGATGTTGCCAGGTAGACAATATTAGTACTACTATTCCTGGCACATGTTAAGGTTAAGAGTTTTGGCCATCGATGATGCACGACAGTACGGCAACCGGGGTGGAGGGAGTAGGCCAAGAAGCGAGCCAGGCCTGATGCTTTCGTCCGATCATCATGTTACAGACCGATTTAATAGCATGTTGCGTATATTATAAAAAAATCAGCCTAATTGGCTAGCGGCAAACGACATGCAATTCAAGCCTGCGCCTGATCCAGGCATCCATATCGGTTAATGCTCATTCGAACGCTCATCATAATGTAAACGCTCATGCTAACGTACAGGTAAAGGCACAAAAGAATTATGTCTTGGCTAGCAACTCTCTTATGGCAAACCTCGAGGCAAACTTGATCATGAAAACAGATACACATATACACTCAAGCTACTATGTTGGACGGTACATAGTGGCCACTTCCATCTAGCTTAGCTTTCAATACCCGCTGTCGACTTGGGGCTTTCAAAAGTCGTCTGTAAGGATATGCATGACCGCGGTCGTCCGAGTTGGAGAGCCAAACGATAATACCTGTAAAATGGACACCCAGCAAGAAGAGACATTGCGATGCATGGCAAGCGAATCAAATGCTTTGCATCAATACGTTGTCAGCATAAGCCTGGATCCAAAGCTCTGCGATGTTAACTAATTTTTCCTGGCCAGCGCCATCCTGCTGCTAAACCGCACGCTTCCCACCCTCAATAGGCTCAATTAACGTATTATGGCCGTTCACTGCCAGCTGCGCCCTGTTCCATACCGCGTCTTGTGCTCTTTGCAAAGCTATAGCCTACGACCGGGGAAGCCACATGTGGAGACGAACCAAGCCCCTGCAATCACACCTTTGCCGCGCTGTTTGACTGGGTGGTGCTCATAATGCCGCGGCTGTTGTCACCGTGGTGCGTATCGTCTATCCCTTGGAAAGCACGGGCAGGTGTTGTAGAGTGTGGCGAGCGCGAGGACTGCGCCAATGTGTCGCAAAAGGGTGACGACCAATAGCCCCCATCACTCAGCTTCCCCGCGGGACTCGGCTCTGCGGTAGCGCAAGACGGCTCCATGAACAGATGCCGGGTGTTGTGCAGCGCTCGGAGGACATCGGCAGAGATGTTGGCGACGTCGTCAGCCTGGGTGGCGGTGGTGGTGTTCCGTAGGAGTTTTAATACATGCACCATGGGAAATGCCTTGCATGCGCCTGCAGCTGTTCTGGACGGCAGTGGAATGTCTAGTACCTCGGTAGCTTGAGTCAGCTGCTCAAAAACCGGCAGCACCATGTCTTGGAGCACGCCCATGAGCCGCTCCTTGTAGCCCTCCAAATCCGCATTGTCTGGTAAGGCATAAAAGAAGGGCAGGTTCACCAAACACACAGAAATATAGCCACGGACAGGTAGGGGCTGCAGTTGCACGCCCGTTGCTCCAGAGCCACCCCTGCTCTCACGCCTATTTCTTCCATATAAAGAATGTCCTGTGGATTTTCTGCAAGGGCAGAGCAGATGCTCGGCCAGATACGAGAAGCGCACAACGACACATCACTACTACGGCCCGGTACAGGAATGCCACCATCGCGATGTGTTAGGGATGTGACTCTTTTCTTAACCAGTTCAAGCTTGATGCATGACTCTCCGGGTATACCACTTTCCCCACTCACGTTGGCTTAGGAGCGACATGCGAGCAAGGGCTCCTTCCAGTTCAGTCCGCAGTGCCTGGTTGTCCTTGCGGGCAAGCTCCAGCAACTGCATATTTGGCAAATGGGTCCGCCTTATAAATCAGATGTGCCTACGCCTTCTCCATTAAAGAGTGGGGACGATGTTCCCACGCGGTGACTTGAGGAAAAGCTGACAAAAAAACCGTTGGCACACCTGTCGGTGATCGCAAACTGCATCCTCATTCCCTTGCATAATTGCCATAAACCTGTCGAGGTCACACATGTTGAGCTCTGTCTGCATATCTGCGTCCTTTGCTAGCGGCCGCACAGAAATTTTGAAGTCCCCCTGAACGCTGGGGCTGAATATTCGACGTAATATTGAAAAACATTTCGACCATGCAGATAGCATCAGCGATGCCGGTAAGCTGACTGGAAGGCTCAGGAGCCAACCGATGCTGGTCATGGACATGGGGGCACCCTGAAGCTTGTGGTTTGCTTCTGCAACTTGATGCTCCATATCGTGTGAACACGCTCCTCGTACTCTATACCAGTATACAGTAACGAAGATGCGGATGGTTTTTAAGCTGTCTCTGACTCAGCGAAACGAGAACGACGGAGCTTCAAGACCAGTAGTAGGCCGGTAGTGTATAATCCACGCGTTGTAACAACCTTGATGCATGATAACATTCCATGAATCGGGCTTTCGGCAAATACAACGTACGGCCATCGAATCCAGGAAACCTGACAGCCCTAGAGTCAACCCGGAGCCCGGTCCTTTGCATCATCAACATCATCGACATATATGTTCATATTTAGTTCGCTCGGTCACCGATGAATGCCTTGTCGGATCCCGCATCCATGACCGATAACATCGGCCATGGAGAGCGTGCTCCGCTAAGCAGCACTGAGAAAGTCTTTCATGATCCAAACCTACTACATTACATTGCAATATATCTCAAACCTCGCGGCAGGCTTGCCTTCTCTACGCTAAGCAGGGCCTGCACTGCTAGTGTTATGGTGCCTGACTTTTGGGACAGCATTTCTGGAAGTATAATCGAAAGAAATGGCGCAGTAAAGAAAGCCTCATGGTCATACAGCGAGGCCGCACAATACGGCAACCGCCTGGGCTGCGTCTTGCGGCAGTACGGGCGGTTCTGCACGCGCCTCCACCTGGCCGATTGCGCCTGGCTGCAGGTGACGGGTCTTGAGGATCTTGCACGGTGAGGCTTGCGCGTAATGCTAATGTCACGGGGTTGGGCATCGGCCGCCAGTATCAGCGACCACCCTTTGGCAGCCATGTCTTTCGCGGATATCGCCAGTAGCTGGAACCCAGGTTGCGGCAATCTCTGATTGCGTTACAAGTCTGCTTTTTTCTCTCGCATCTCGTTGTTCGCCGGTAGACCTATTGCAACGCCATTTCCGGCAATGTCCCAGGGGTCCCATACATCTCAACACGGTGTGATGTCCGTCCGTCACACCCCTCTGCGTTACCCTGCCGAGCATACCTCTGATGTGTTTGTCACAGTCCCGCCCCTCTTCCTGCGTTACCTCAAGACACGGTCCCCTGATTCCACCACATTGCTTCACTGTTTCCGCACCCGCACTAATTTATCGGGCACACGCAGATGTAGCAACCTGGTGCATTTGGACATGTCCGGATGCAGGTACGAGGTTTGTTGTGTCCTATGGGGTGAACGTAGAGGAGTGGAAAAGCTTTTTTGTTTCATCATTTTTGCGCAAACGTTTGAAGAGTTATATATCTGCACACATGGGGTTTGCCGGCCTTGGCAAGTTGTTCCTCCGCGAGTTTGTGAAAGCCAAGCACTCTGTAAGGCAGCCCGCTTCGCAGCGGAATGACGCGGACCAACCTAGTCAAGGGCCTATGCCTAGCTTTTAGTTCCACCCAGGCCAATGCCCTCAGGAAAAGCATAGGGGATCAAGGAAAAGGCCCTTCTTAAGGACAAGGCGCTTGTGCAGCATGACCAACGAGGTTGCAGCAGTTGGTCCATGGTGCTACGTGTGCTCCTCGCATGGCGGCAGCAGCTGTGGGGGATCGCCGCTAAGTGCATATTTCACAGGCCGTGGGCAGGCAGTACGTGCAGGGGCTTAATGTTGGACTAAATGTGGGACTGCGTGGTTGACGTGTCAGTCGCGGTGGAGTCGACCTTCCACTACGTCCTGTCCCCGGCGCAAGACAAGGGTGGGACAGAGACCTGGGGTATAGCCTGCCTTCTGTTCTCGTATATTCATCATCTGACAAACATATTATTTGCTCCAGCGTACCCCCCGCCGCCACACTCGCGTGCGCCACCCACACGAGGGTTGGCTTGGTCAACCATACCCCCCAATCCTTCCCCACCTCAGTCAGCGCCCTGCCGACCCTATCACCCCAACTACCAGCACAACTTCCGAACGCGCGCGGCTCCGTCCCTGAACCGCGGTCTGCTCGCAAATCTCCAACAGCGTGTACTGCGCCCCCTCTCAGACAAATATTTTGGACGGGGAGACAGCGGCTTGCCCCAGCCGCCATCGCCATGAAGCTCTCTCGCTGCCCGCCCCGCTCCAACTCCCCACCAGGCACTACTCCGTAGACCTGCTCGGTCACGTCGTGCGGCACTGCCCCTCCCTCAGGTCATTAATGGCAAGGTGAGTGGTGGAGAAAGTTGGACGCCTGACTACAGGGACCCAACGACAGCCACATGATTTTTTGAAAGACAACATTCTGGAGGCGGGGCCCTATGGATTGGCAAGGCTTGGGGTAGACAACAATGTGACGTACGCTCTCTCAGAGGCCTTCGGATCCGGACCTTCCGAGACCAAAAGTGAACAAAATATACACAAAAGCAGAGAACCAGAAACAGTCAAACACCACGTATCATCTTGAGCAGGGGGAACTCGCTTAGGGAACGGTGCTATAGTATTGCGTCCTTGCGTTGCTGAGTCTCCTAAGAAACGGGGCCTGGCATAGCAAGGGAGCAACGTGTCGAAGCCTGCACCTGCCGCCTTCCATTTGCTAAGCAGCTGCGGCCCTGGCTCTGAAACCAGTAGGCCTGAGCAACGGAACCAAAGAAACTGCTCCCATATGACTACGGTACATGGGAAAGGTCGGTTTGCTCCGCCTCAGCTCTTTCAAGTTTGATTCGGACGCCCGAAAATTCCGCTAAAGAAGTTGAGACGGTTTCCGACACCGTCTTGTGAGAACACACAAGCAGCAAGGACCCAACAGTTGGTGAATATCGGGAAGGTGCAGCGGCCGCGGGAGAGAACAATCTCACGCAAGCGTTACCACAGCAGGTCTTTTCGGGGGTCCTTTTCGGGAGCACCCACGGAGCTACCCGCTAACTGGGTAGGCCCTAAAATGTTCCGGGGTCCCCCGAAATCTGCAAAAGCAGTTCCGGGGCACAGAACTGGTACTTCATAGGAGTGCTACAATAACCTATAGTGGGCTCCCATAGCGCCAACCTATCGAGTCATAAGGTTCTGAAGCCAGTAGTTGTCCCAGGAACTGGACCTTGCTTTCCTCAAAAACGTCCCGGGTAAATCCGAGGAGAAGTATTTTTCTTCAGGGGGGGACATATGTTTCCCCAGAAAAGTCGCGCTTTACGCAGCCAAAACAGCCCCCGAGGTCCTCGGAGCGGGTCCAACACGTTTACGGGCATTTTCGGAAAAAGGCTAACGTTTCCAGACTCCGTCCGGGGTGATGTTCCATGCGCCATACATGACGGCCCGTTGGCAAATTAGGTAACCGCACCAACGCTTCGTCTCTCTGGTCCCCTGACTAGCGGCAGCCAATAAGGTCGGCCTGGTATCCGCAGACACCCGAGCAGACAGACAGGCAGACAAACACTTTCCACACTAGTTCTACCCCATACGCGAGATACAACGGTTCGCCTTATGGCCACAGCCCCGTGCACATAAACTCGTATGGGTATTAGCTCGTGCCCCATGAGCCCGCGTTCTGGTTCTCCCTCGTCTTTAAGCTTTAGAGGCAACACTTAAGGGGCTTAAGGCGTTAGGCTTCAGGGGCAACAAGTAGCTGTTGCCCTTAGGGTTGCCATCGTCATTGCCAAGTCGGGCTCAAGGGGAAAATGGCGTGTGCTGGCATGACGGAGGATGATGTCAAGGAAACCCATAAGAGCATAAGATGAACGCACTGGGACGCAGAGATTAGGGGCAGGGGCAGGAGTTTGGTCGTCCAAACCTCGGGCCTCGGGTTGGCTGGATTCTTAAGGGCTATGTCCCCATGCAGGAACTGTGTGCGGATCTGCGAGCCCGAGATCATTCAGGTAAGGATGCCCTCGGTGATTATGGTGGGCGGCACCTAGTAGCAAGCGAAGACGCAGTCCCCAGATGGGCGCGTGCGGGGCGTCATCTGCTTCTCGCAGCTGCTCGGCCGCTTTCCTACGCGTCTGACCTGCGGTCTGCTTCCTCCTCCGCCTACCTTCAACGCTCCACTTCACCCCGGGCAAATCACACAGGCAGTCACATATCCCCGCGTTGATCCCGTCCGCCCGGTCTCTTGGGATTCGCCCCTGGCAAAGTCCTCCTTGGCATCTTCGCAGGTGGCACAAGGGCCATGAGGCTTATCCTGCCCGATTGATTCCTTCATTCCGCCCTTCCACCCGCTGTCCCGCAGGGGCTGTTCGACCTCCCCGCTGGCCTGCAACTCAACTTGGAGCACCTGGACCTGCAGGCAAGCAGTGCTGGGTAGGAGCTGGGGTCGTCGGCTGCAGCACACTGCACACCTGGGCTCGTGAAAGGATGAGTCAGCCTTTGTGTAATCGAGAAATGGGCTCGATGCACTTTGTTTCTTCCGTCCTGGTGCTGCTCTTTGTTGTGGCGTTCTTATCGGCTACATACCTTCTGGGCACTATTCGAATACGCACACATACGCACACAGAAGGGCGGACGGACGGCCTGGCGGCCGGGCGTACTCCATGACGCGCTGTTCTCCGACAACCTGATTCATTCCCTTTCGCGCACGAACCCCGACGGAAGGACGGAAGGACGGAAGGACGGATGGACGGACTTAAGTAGACATGGACGAATCCCGCCGCCAACGTTTCCGGTATTGCAGGGCGTGCTGTTCACTCAGGACGCGGTCATCCAGGGCCCGAACCTAGGCAACGACCTCGCGAGGGCGTTGCAGCGACTGACTGTGAGCCGCCTGGTTAGCCTGCGGCTTGGGTGGTTAGGAGAGGCCAGGTGTGTGTGTGTGTGTGTGTATGTATTGTATATGTTGTGTGTGTGTGTGAGGGGCACGGGTGGCGGGCAGGCCCCAACGAGGCTGATCGGCGGTGCACCAGGGAAGGAGGGCGTCATGCCTGTTGTACCCACAAACTCAGAAGGTATCAACTTACCCTTCGCGCACTCCCCACCGGATGCCGGTCAGCAGATGCTCATGATAGAAACAGTTTACGGGTGCCGCTGCCGTGCACGGGTGCATGGGTGTATGTGTGTGCTTTGGGTAAATGGTAACAGTGTCGCAGTCACATATATCGCTCTGTCTTTGCGGCGCAGTGATACAGATACCGTTCGCAGCAACTGGGATGACATGATGGACCAGCTTCGAGCGAGTGCCCGCACGCTCCGACTGCTCGACCTCGCAGGTGGGCTGGACTGGGCTGGGCTTTTGTTAACGAATTTTCGAGGCATATATCCATAGGGCCCCTGGGTTGGCTCTGGATAAATTACATGATAAGAGGGACCCAAACGCAACAACATGCGGGGTCCAAATAGCAGCTTGACCAAAAAGCACACTTGTTGCTGCAACACGCTAGGGCAATGAGTTCGTCCCGTTGGCTCACGGCAGGTTTCTGCTTGGGGCACTCCGTCGGCTCGGCGGGGGAGCGCTGCCTGCAGTCGCTCAGTGCTCTCCGGGTATTGTGTTTATCCAACTGTCGCGAACCGGACCTCGGCATCGGGCTGCAGCGCTGTCCCACAACCCAGCTGGTGTACCTCAACTTAAGGGGCGTCAGGTCAGGATGGCTCAGGCCGGGAAAGAGCCGTACTGCATTCACTACCATTTTCGCGCCAGGATCACCCCCACATCCTTTCCCTCGCTGGGTTGACTGGTGGTCAAGGTGTGCACGGAGGATTTGATGGGTGTGGATCCTTGCCGTGTGTGCGTCTATTTTACGACTAAGACCTAAATGTATTTGTAGAGGCCTTTCTAATACCCTAGAAACCCTAAGTCACCATGTATACGTGCACGTGTATTATGTAGATATGTGTTAAGAATCAGCCACAAGGAAGCTTACTCCGTATGTGTGTACCTGATGGGCCGCAGTGCTCTGCAGGATGCCAATCTGGCGCCTCTGCTGGCCGCGAATCCGGGGCTGCGCTATCTCAACGTGGGCTGCTGCGTCCTCCTTTCAGACGCCACGCTTCGGGACGTGGCCCGCCACTGCCGGAGTCTCACCTCCCTGGACGTATGCTACGCTCAACGCATGACGGCACAAGGTCCATGGTATCTGTCCGCGGAGAAGCCCGTCCAGGAGGGGGGCCTGGGGCTGATAGGAAGCTCTGGTCCGGGCTTCCACTGTGTTCGCTTGTTCGCTCAGGATTCCTCCCCGTAAGAGCCTTTCCCCTGTCGGCCCCCTTTCCACAGACATTGTTTTTCTGTGTTTGTAGCTCTGGTTTGGTTCAAGAGCGCTCATTCTTAAGTTGTTCGCTGTTTCGCGCCCCAATGCCCTTTTCCCACCCTGTAGGAGTGCGTAACGTGTGGAAGTCCCTTCCGCACCTGAATGAGTTTGGGTTTTCCGGGTTCGTGGGCCTTATGGATGCAGACATTGTTGACCTGGTAACCCGACTGCCTGGACTACGCATGATTGGTGGGTGGGTGGGAGCTCCCCAGGGCGGACAGAGCTTCTTTGTTGCGGGTCGGTGCGTTGCCGGTCAGGAAACATTGAGTTCGGGTTGACTGGTTTGGTGGGTTGGGGATTGGGGACTACTGAAGGCTACGCTGGGGTAGGTGGGGGAGATCAAATGCCTGAATGATGGCGCGTTGATTATTGACGCACCGGAACGGCACTGGAACAGCAGGTAATGACGGATGGTGCGTCCAAGCGACAGCAGGGAGAGTCCATGATGAGAGTCCCAAAGTGGAACCAAGTTGAGCACAGCATGCGAGCAGCAGGCTCTCGCCTGATAAAACATATGCACCAGGTACCAAACTATTCCGGAAGCGAAGCAGTACTGGAGTGAGAGATCTCATGCCAGGTGTCCCATGGCCTATTCAGCTATGGTACAACCGGCCGTCCACTACCATGCACTTAAACTCCATAGTGGGGAACACCTCTTCTATGACCTTTGATGCTCGCCGGTGCCAAACGGCCTGCAAAATACTGGCCGACTCGGGTGCTAATTGCAAGGGCACCACAGATGGGTTTTTATCCCTTGAAGCCTTTAAGAAGATGGCTCTTACACTCAAAAATAGCTTACACCCTCCGTACAGTGGTCAAGGGTAATATTGAGTTAATTGAAGGCTAAGTTGTTGCCAAACTATAAATTGACGACTTCCATGATACAGTTCAACTACTTGTTTTAAAGCAAGAGATACCAGGTGTTGAAGTCCATCCTGGCTAATGACTAGTTCGGAAAATGCAAAACGCAAGGCCACCATGTGTTTTTAAAAGTGAGAGTTCCAAAGGGGTATAGGTTACAGTGTGCATGTGTTACCTGTGCACAGGTAAGCGACTAAAATCTGGCATATTTACGCCTGGAAGTAAGTTAAGGCGACGTTCTGACATGGCGAACGGCTGGAGTGCCCAAAGACTCATTTTTGCGTTTCGTTCTTTGTGACTAAGAGGATGCGGCGGCAGTAGTTAGCACACTCTGGAGCATGCGGACACACCACCTCGCTCCTTTCACGTTGTGTTTTGTTTGGTGAATGATAATTCATTTGCGCCAGGCATCGGAGGCATTCCCTTCCTCACCGACGCCGCTCTGCATTCTATCGCTGCCGGCTGCCACCTCCTGGAGTCCCTTTACGCCTGCGACCTGCCCAACGTGACGTATGCGGGACTGACGACATTGCTGCAGAGCTGCAACCGGCTGCACCGGGTGGCCATGTTGAACTGCATCAGGCTTATGCCAGCCGACGTGGCAATGCTGAAGGACAAGTATCCTTACGTGTTCGAGGGAGACGTGCTTACCGATGAAGTTGTAAGGGTGGAAAACGAATTTATTAGTGCGGTCGGTTAGATAATGTTGTTTTTCTTCCTTCATCTGTGTAAAGTTGTAATAGTGACACAATCTGCTTACGATTACAATGGAGGTTGAAGTTGTTGCTCAAGTGCTCTATACCCTTGCAATCGACATGTACAGTTCATGTCGTACGATAAGTTCATTTTGCTAGAACCTGTATGCCCTCTAACATCCAACTAATAGATTAGAAATCAACGAGGGTAGAAACAAATGCTGAAAACATCCGCCGGCTATTAAACCAAACTACCTCCAGACCCAGACCTCCACACCGTCCCGAAGATCACCTACCACTCACATAGCCCTTGCTAAACTTCCCTTAATCAGTGGCATACTGCCTAAAACTACTCACTTGTGTGCACTGACAATGTGTGGGAGGAATAACCCTGCGCAGTGGCCATGTGTCTGGCAATACGTACTAAAGCGCTCCACAGTCCATGGACGTGTGCAGAACTCTACCCAACAAGGGTGCCCTTCCTAACAGCTAAAATGAAAAACAGGCAAAATGGCCCGACTGCATTATGACAGCATTCCAGACCCGCTGTTACTCCTCTGCTGTCAACCTGACTGGTATTCGTCAGCTATCGACATTCAAGCAAGATGGCGAAGGCATGATGCGTAGTCACAACGCCACGTGAACATAATTTCCATGTACGCTTAACTCAATTGCACGATCAGGTCAGTTGTAAGTCAGGAGGGCGAGCCAATCAGGCCACCATACCGTTCCGAACAGTCACGACTGCGTCCCGCTGCTGTTCAGGCTGCTGGGCCGCCAGGACTTGCTGAGCCAATGCCGCGACAGCGTCGCCATACTTGCGAGTGAATGCCGCCACGCATAACTCCACCTGATTAAAACACAACAACGGCGAAGAGTAATGGCGGAGACAAAGGGTTGTGACCCAACGCATTACGGATGATGCTGTGGTACAAATGAGGTCCGTAAAAACATCCTGTCGGTAAGTGTCCGCTAGACCTCATTCAGTAGATAGCCGTGTAATGCCACATGACAATTGTTGCCGCATTGACACACCTGCTTCCGCAACCTGTCCCGCGCTTCCCCGGGGCTCTCGCTTTCGTCATCCGTCTCTTCACCATCGTCCTCATCTTCCTCTTCTTCGGCATCAGAGCCGTCCAGGTCAACGCTGTCATCGGCCTGTGTGAAAGGTATGACCGTACAAAAAGAACGGAAATTGCAACAAACGTACTTCGATGGAAGTTTGAGAAGGCAGCCGCGCAAAACAAGACATGATAGGGAGTTTCATCCACGGCCCCTTTCGAGTTTGAATCCCCAAAAATACAAGACATCTGTCCCGTGAGGGCACCCATACTTACCTCCATGCTCTTATCCTGACTGCTTTCTACCGCGTCCCCGTCATCAGAGCCCTCCTCCCGGGCCTCCTGATTGGCAGCGGCCATAGCTGCCTGGAAAGCGCATACAGGGCAATTTCGACCTTGTGACATTCAACAGCATGGAACTTTTGGTTGCTGAAGCCCCTCCACTGCACCCCCTCCTCCCCAGTGCCGCATTCTGCGTTCGAGGCGTAGTAGCAGTACAACCGAATGGTCACGAAGACTGGTCAGTTGGCACGGAACATCCCCAAAACTGAACTCCATCTCGCATACAGACAACCAAACGCGCGATCCGTACTACCCACCTGCAACGCCGCGAAGGCCTCCGCTACCCATGCCTGCTGCAGCATAGTGCCCTCCACACAGTCGACGATCTGGGTAAGGACCTGGTGTACCGACCAGCGGGATAGAGAAACATGGATAACGAGGGTGGGGACACAGGTCAGGACGAGAGATCTTGAGCGAGTAAAACGTAACAGCCGCCACACCAACATGGCAGAGACTGCCTGCGCAGTCACCAACCTAAGGCATGGCCCAAAACACGATGTTTTCTTCGACGTAGCGCACTGAGCTAGAAATGCAACACAGGGCTGATTGCTGACGGCAGGTCTACAGCGCATTGCACCTCGCAAAAGTCGAGAGCGCCTCCTCACCTCCACCATGTCCGCGCGTGTGGCCGTCGTGGGCGCCGGCCGCTTAGACCCATCCGGCAATTGCAGAAGCCGGGCGGATGCTTCCGCCTGCGCGGCCTCGGGGTGGATGACGACAGTGATCGTCTGCCACATGCGGAGGAGCACGGCCTGTGCGGTGGTCGGGCTGCCAGCCGGGTCGTTTGGCGGCAGGGTACCCTGACTGAGGGCTAGAAGGTAGTTCCGCAACAATTTCGGTAGGGCACGACGCGCCATGAGGTGGATCTAGTAAAAAAGGGGCCGGAGATGGGAAAGCAGTAAGTGACTCGAGAGAATGAATTTTGCTGAGTATTCAAATAAAAGTTGGAAGTGGCTGCGCAAGAAGACAAACTCCTCTGCATAGGCATGATGAAACCACCTCATCCCGTTCCCTGAGATGACACGGTTCATCAACACTTCGCTGGAGTGCTTCAGGTCATAGATGTTATAACCAAACCATCCACCCTTTGAGCACATCCGATTACGAGACAGCGGCGAAAGAACACCGAAATACGCACATCTTCAAGGTAGTACTCCAGCAGCCTGGGAATCAGCACTTCAGATAGGATCGTGACCTGCGGGAACATCGTCAGCCGTCAAGAACCCGTCAAGGATCGAAAGAAAACTTGAGGTTCGAGCTCTTCGCATTGTGAGTTTTAACTTAGCAACTGAAACATGGACAAGATCGTACCTGCTGTGCCAGTGTAGGGCCCATCTTCGCAACCAGCTCCTCAAGGGCGCTGATTGCTGCAGTCTTGGCCACCAGCATGCTGCCCGTGCAACGGTACGCCGCGTCCCCATACACCAAGAGACTGAGGTCGGAGTCATCGCGATCCGACTCCTCACTGCCACTGCCGCTATCGTCGCCCGATGCATGCCCTGCAAGTTGTCCGGAAGACAACTGTCTGGTGTCATGGAGAGGGATAACCCAGGAAGCTAAAAATGGTTTAGTTTCTTAGCAACCAACCTGGCCACCTACCTCCGACTTCGCTCTCATCGTCCAGAGCCTGCGCCCGGGGAAGGAGAGACCAGTGTCAGTCTTGGAAAGTTATTACTTACGTTTTGAGTGCCAGGTTGTGAAGCACAACCACAAAACACGTATTCCCTTCTTTCAGCGCACACGGCATTTCCGCCGGAGTAGGGTACGTCGTTGTGACCGATTCCGTGATCCCGAGGAGACCCCACAACCACTACGGAGAGCCTCACCCGGAGGCCGACGTCCTTACTAGCCCACTGCGCCAAGAGCGGCAGCGCAGGGCCCAGCAAGTGCCTCGCCTCCGGCCCCAAGCAGGAGGCCAGGGGCTCAATTGCGCCAAGAAGGGGCACCAGCAGCGGGCTTGAGGACTCAATGTCGGCCCGGCAGAGCAGACCCAGCATCGCCACGATGTTGGGGACGTGCTCGGTTGCAGCAGCTGGACCAGCGGCCCGACACATGAACGCCGCACACTCGAGCGCACCAACCTAGCAAACAAAATCCAAGTGGATGAAAATCCAAGGGTGACACGTTGTTGGTCTGTATGTCTGTACGTCGTACATAAATGAATGGCGCATGGGACGAGAGGCAAATTAAAGTTTTTACTTCTCGTGTTGAAGGGTATCGGAGAAGGTAGGTGGGTGCTGTCCTTCAACCTGATAACTACTACCGTGCCCAGCGCCCTCAAGCCACCCCGGCCAAATAGCAGCATAGCGCCTCAAGCAGTTCTCCTGCCCTCCTGCGTTGCTCCCCAGAGACTGGTGCACCTGGACGCGCACGATGGCCTCTGCCTCCTCCTCAGTGACGGCACCGGACGCGACAGCTGAGGGTCCATGGAACGGCGCCGCACGAGCCAGCACGGCCATCACACGCGGCATCGCGACGTGGAAGCAAGGTGCGAATGCGCTCTGCGTAGGCAACAGGAACATAAACCAGAACGTTGTCTTCCGGACACCAACCAATCAGCGCCCCCTACACAGGTGCTGCATAAGACATATTGGGGTCCGGTTGCCAACCATAAGCCCCTACGCCACCGTCCCCCGGTGATCTGACCCCAATGGACCGACAACAGCGACACTCGGGGCACATTCAGGGTCTGACAGGTGAGGTTTCCAGAAGGTTCTGACTCACCCCGAGTACAACAGACAAGTGCGTGATGACGTCCATGCTGAACTCCTGCAGGGGAGTGGGTACCAGCGCCCGACCCCCCGGCACTGCGCCGCCCTCTCCGGCCGCGCAGCGCTCCACCTGAGCCAGCAGCGGCACAGACAGGGGCTCCAGGTAGGGAAGCAGCAGCTGGTGCTGCACCTTCTGCTGGGATGGGTTCTCGTCATCCTCCTCGTCGTCCGCATCGTCCTCCTTCTCCAGACCCTCAAGAAAACCGACCAGGGCGCGGCAAGCCTGGGCCTGGAGACACGGAGAGCGGGATGAGGGACACGGAACAGACAGGTGGTTATATGAAGCTACTAAGTGTCGTACGGCATAAAAAATATCTCTGGCGAGAGGGAGTGCATTTGCTATCACTTGGGTATTGAAAAGATTGCGAGATGTGCAAAACCCTTGTTAAACCTCGAATTACAAATAGACTTCGGGTTACCGAGAATGATGTGATGTGATGGCAACAACGAAGAATCCCACATAAGCATGTACTATATTAAATCCAAGAGCTAAGGTTACGTGAACGCGTAACAAGATAGCCTATACGGTCTAAGGGTACGGCACAGCGTAGCAATTTCATACCTTGACGCGCTGTGGACAGGAGGGGCTTTCGGGCTCCGCCAGCAGCTCCGCCATCGCCTTGAGGAGCGCTGCGCCCCCCGCTCCAAGCTGGAGCCCTGGACCAAGGTCGTCACTAAGGATGCCAACTGTGTGGCAGGCTGCCCAACGGACACGGGGGTGCGGGTCGCGCAGAGCATTCACCAGCAAGCTCGCCAGAGAGGTCACCTCGGCCGCCTTGACAACCTGTCCCAGTCGCATTACGTGGCGTGTGAGGTCAGCCCCCGTATCGATCGGCACCAGAACCCTAACCGTAGCCACCACCTCCCTTGCGATGCCCATTTCCGTAAAAATCGTTAACCTGTCCCACGTCACGGCTCCGCTCTTTACTCGTGCCCCTACCTGCCCAGGCCCCAGAGCACATTGCCTCCCCCCCCATCCTACCTCCTTGCACGAGCCCACCACCTGCGACAGGCACATAAGCACTGCGTGGCGCTTCCGCCAATCACCAGCATCCTGAGCCCAAGCAGCGGTCATGTCCACGACAGCCCGGAGCATGGCGGCGCTCTCAAGCTGCTCTGCGGCCCGAATGGCACACTCCAGTCCGTAGCGGTGCATTTCATCTGTTTGAATACAGATTAGACGGGGTTAGGAGAGGTGCGGAGGTGTATAGGGGGTTCAGAGGGTAGATGAAAGGGTAGCAAGAAGTGGGCATGGGAGTACAGAGAGGCTGTTCCATGTCTTAAAGATCACCAGTCGGGTACAGCCACTGGAAAGGACTAGGTGACCCCATCCGGCCACCAAAAGAGGGCATAACCAGCAGAGATCCACGGGGCGGCATCCCCGACTGCTTCGCCAGCTACCCACCCAGGGTGTCGTCCTCGTCCATGTCCGGAGATGCCATGGGGTCCTCAGCCCAGGAAGCGTCATCCTCAATGCCGGTGGTCAGGAAGTGCGCCAACATGGCCACCAGCTGGGCAGCGAGGGGAGCCGCCCCCAGCTCGGCCTGCAGTGCGTGAAAAATAAACAGATGGAAACGCTCGGGCACGTGCAGACCGAATCAGAAAGAGGCGAGGGAAGCGGAGTGAATAACGAGGAAGCCACCGGGCAACCGTACCTGCAGTTGAAACTCTTGCAAAGAATCATACAAATGCGACTGCCTGGCTGTCTGGTTGCTTTAATGTCTTCTGGTGTATAACGGCCACCAGCAGCACCACCTCACCTGCACCACCTGGGGCTTCATGTCGACCAGGGTCAGGACGAACTCCGCTGCCAGCCTCTGGAGGTCCCCTGGCAGAGAGGAGGCCCCCGGACCTGATCCCGCCAGGGTGAGCATCCCGGGGATGGCAGCCTTCATATGAGGCTGCCACAGACCCGGCTCGCATTCGGCGGTCTGGGAAACGGAGGGGAGGTGCGCGTGGACGGGCCTTGCGGGGGCGTGGCCGGAATGGTCTCCGGTGGGGGACCCACGTCATGGAGAGAGGGCAAAGAAGTGTTACTTGAAACAACCCGCATCACGTCATGATTTAGTCGTGTAACCGTTGTGGTAAGCCCCAAAACTCGTGAACAAATGACCTCCCCTAACCTCCAGTCCCCAACTCACGTGGATCAGTTCCGTCAAGACATTTTCGGCGGCGGTTGTGTTGCCCGCAGAGATGAGGCCCTGGAGGGCCGAAAGAGCTGCTGGTAGGGCCGCCTGGTAGGGCCTCAGGTCCTTTGGCTTGCGGAGAACCTGACGTAGGCGGAGATGGCGCGGCAGCAGGGCGAAAAACACTTCACCTCCCCCATTTCACATGCAAGATGGGCCGTGTAGACGGGAGGTACACGGGACGACATCCCGCTCATCACCATTCGTCCCAACCGCACAATCTGATGTTCGTTCCCCCCACATGTCGCCCCCAATACCTGCAGAAACTCCACCACCGCCCTGAGACCTGCCACCTGCACGTCAGGGTCCTCATGGGGACCCAGACAGCGGATGATAACGGCAGCAAGCTGCCCCGAATACTGCTTCAGGTGAACTGACAGACCGGCGACCACCTGAATAGGGCGGACCAGGGAGGGAGGGCGCCAGTATTTGGGTGCAAAATTTACTGGTCAGACGCTGATAAAGGTATCATCGCCAAGATGCCTGGAACTTGCCGGATGGTGGACTCCATGTGATTAGACAGATGAGGACGGCGGACAGAAACCTCTCCTCGCCTCCCGCCCCCTCATGAAGTGACAGACACGCATCCAGTGCACTGGCCGCCATGGCTGCAGTGCGACATCCCGAGTATCTAACCTGCAGCGCCGCCTCGCAGGTAGCGGTGGACGGCACCTGCGGGTTGAGCCAACTTTGGAGTGCGGTCAGCAGCTCCGGCCAAGTCTTGTCACAACCCGAGTCTCCCCCATCGAAGATCAGTTGGGCCAACGCTACAATGACATCCGCGGTTTGCTTCGCCACCGTACGGTCCAACTCAACTCCCAGACCTTCCAGTAGGCCCTGCTTCACCGAGGTCTGCAGGAGCCGCCAGACGGGAGGCAGTGAATGCATTGTGCGGAGAAATTACTGGTTGGAACTGTGCGATGTGTGTGCATGAGCTGGAGGCAAGATGCAGGACCTGGGCGAAAAAAAACATCCATTGACGTACATTCACTACTAACATATGGCATGGAAGAGCGCCGTACCTTCACAGCGCGGTTTAAAATTGTCCATGCGGCATCCTTGCGTCCAGGCTTGAGGAACTGGGAAGGTTTACACGTGTGGAACCGGGGCAACAAAGAGTAAGGAAGGCTGCCGAGATGGTTGCGACAGGAATGCAAATTGACTCCAGAGAGGCCGGAGGATGTGGGAGCAACGCAGAAGGAATGGTCGGCGGTGAGAGGGGGTACTACTGAGTGGGACTTGAAATTTTAAATGTGCCGCTGCGCACCTTCCGCAGAAAGACAGCACATGTAGACCTGATACGAGGATCGCTTGATGCGCGCAGAAGTTGCAGGAGATTGGTGGCAATAGCATCCGGCCGCTGCTGTTTGAGCTGTGCGTAGAGGTCCTCTGCCGTTCGGCGCGTAGTGTTGTCTTGCGAAAGCGTCTGGCTGATTAACTCAGCAAAAGTTTCAGCATTGGATAGAATGGTTTGAATCTGGACAGCGCTCATCTTTGCTTAAGGCGTCCAGGTAACCCGCGCCAATCGATATCTGTCGCAAAGACCGTAATATACAGCCCAACAACTACCTGGCCCCTTCAACCCAACCAATGTACAGACTTAAGTGTTGTCTTGTGAAGTTCTTATAGCATCGAATTGCTTGTTTTAAAAAATTCCATCGTACGGCCCGTATTTCGGCATCACAGCTCCTAATGCAGATTATCGAAATTAACCTATCCATAAACAGCTTCAGCACGATTGTACGGAAGGAAGCCAAATAACATAAACGAAGTAGTGTTTAGACCGCTGCTCCAACTAACGGAGGCTTTTTGGCCTTTTGCGGTTGTCGCTGGAACGCGCATCCGCGCATCCTTGAGCTCTCATCGATCCCACTGCGATTATACATATTAATTAGCTTCAGCAACTATCCTTTTGGTTAGCCTTTACCGAAAGTGTGCAACTGCGGAAACCCTTGTATACGTATTATTGCAAGCCCTTCATGGCTCAGCTCCTCCAGACGCCGCTGCCATCCGGTCGCGCATTTCGAGGCACAGTTATGCCAGTTTGCACTTCGTTGGCCGCAGCCATGCGGTGCCGAGGCAATAGCCAGCCGTTGCCGAGCCAGGGGCACACCTGCGCAAGAAGCACCGCTGCAGGGCCCAGCAATCGTTGCGGTCGCGTCCTTGTCCGAGCCTATGAGCAGGGCAGTAGTGGACCCTCGCGGGACCCAAGCTTGGACGGTTTCGTGGAAGTGAAAGTAAGCCTTATGCCGAGGACAGTGACTATATCCGTAACTTCCAAGTGTGATATATCTTCTTGGATTATTCTGGCCAAGTTCACGCTTACGGTTCGTGCGAAATACATGCGCAGGTGGACCAGGTTCGGGTAAATGCCGGAAATGTGAGTTGTTCGGATTCCGAATGTAGATTTCGATTTCGCCTTGCCCGGGTTCCTCCTTGTCTTAACGTTGCCAACGGTGCCGAGCTGGCTTTCGGTTGCCTTGACAGGCCGTGGTATACCTACGTATCCTGGACGGTCGCGAACGCGTCCTTCCTGTTCATATTGGTAAGCGTCGCTTTCGACTTACGTTTCAGGATTCAAGTGTTATTGAGCCACTAGATTGTCAGATTCGCGGGCACACTATCGGCATGTGTAGTCACGTACCACCATTTGACCGGCTCCTGCAGGCGAGAACGAAAGCAATGCCCTATTAAAGGAGATCAACAAGCAGCGGCAGATGCGTCCCCTTACCCACGACGTGATGAAGAATATTCTGAAGTAGGTGTATCAGCCTCAGTTACACCTCAGTGCGTACCTCTCAATGTCTCGCCCTGCCGGGTGCCCTGTGCCTTTACAACCACGCGGGACCGCAAAAGTTTCGGCTGACAACGCATCGCTGTTGGCCACCTCCTTGCGGAGCAGAGACGGGAAGGCGAACTGTATTTGCGTGTAAACATTTGCCCATGTTGTACCGGTGAAAACAGCTTTACATGGAAACCCCAAGGACCACGAGCATATCCCTTTCCTGATTCTCAGCCCAGCAAAGAGCCCAACATAGGGTATAGACTGATCCAGGCCCCGGTCCGCCTGCCATCTGGGCTAGAGCCTGGCCGTGGCCTGCACGAATATAACCCGTGAGTCCGCAACCCGTCATGCGGGTCACCACGTGGATATGCCTTAAGTGGGCCGCCCTCCGCGGGTGGGGGGTTATGCGCATGTACATATGTATGCGTCGGCACCGGCACGGCTGAGTCTGTGCACGTGTCGGGCCACAGGGAGATTAAATTTCGAGTAGTGAAGATTCGGATCACCGACATTGTGGCAAATACCTACTACGCACGCATCCACCTCGCACGTGTCAACGACGCAACGGGGCAGCCGGAGGCGGGCACCGAGGTGGACGTGGACGCTCGCCCCAGCGACGCCATCAACCTGGCGGTGCGCTTCGGCTCGCCCATGTACGTCGCAAAAAAAATTGCGGACACCGCGGGGGCACCGTACCCAGATCAGCCGGCGACCCCGAATGAAACAGCGACCGAGATTGTGCGCTCGGTTCGGGAGACGCTGGCCAGTTTTGAGGATCCCACCGGTGAGCTAACCTGTATATACGTGTGGGCCTACGTATCTGGAGGGAGACGGGGATGGAAATTCCTACACCATGTGGGGACGGGACTGGACTGGTCTCCACTGGTCTCCTCATACACTCATTATACACCCTCAGGTCGGTCGCCCCTCGCCCTGCCTCCACCTCTCACCACACCTGCAGTTATGTATACGCTTCAAAAGGATCTGGCTGTCAAGGAGGAGCGATTTGAGGACGCTCATCAGATGCAGCAGCTCATCTACCACGAGATGACACACAACGCGCTGCTCAGGCTGGTGGTGGCCATGGAGACCGCCCTCAGTGACGGGCGGTACGAGGAGGCGGCTAGGTACCGGGACGAGTTCCGCCGCTTGTCTGCCAACGCACAAGCAGAGCAGCGCCGCACGTGATGAGACAGTGACAGTCGGGCGGAGAGGAGAGAAAAGAGGAGCTTAGCAGAGAGCGACTAGGTCGGCTGGCCTCGCTTCACTTCACCCGGGGTGTGGCGTTATGACGGACTCACGGCTGGAGTATGGCTCACTGGCTGCCTGTCTGATGCGTGCTGAAATTGAAACAGGACTGCGTGATCCCACACCCCTGGCCCCACTGCTGACTGATTTAAATAGTCCTGAAAAGATAGCTCAGAGAGCGCGAAAGGCTTTGCTCCGTTTGCCGTTGCCAGGCCAATTGACAACAGTAGTGTCAGTGGCCCCGCTGAATATGTTCAGGTGAGGGCAGAGGGCGGGAGGTGAAGTGCTTATAACGCCAATCCCGCTTGCTGGTACTGCCTCATCGCTGCACAATTCGGTGGGTCGAGCTGGGCGGATCTATCCGGAACCATTGGGCGAGGGTTAGGATGTACGGCTGTTCCTTGGACGTGTTCATATGGGGTCGTGGCGGAACTTTTGAATTAGACATGCAGCAGGCTGGATTATGTTTGACATGTGGGCAGGACGGAGGCGTGTCGGGCCCTTGAGTGCTGAGCCCGGTCTCGTTAGGCAAGATTGGAAAGAATATCAGATTACGTGAGTCGGTGTTGTGGCGGTGACGCGGTGCCGAGTAGAGTCCGCGCTGAAGTCCGCCCTGAGCATCGGGGCAGAGGTCGGGGAGACGGAGGTGGGGTGTAGGTGGGACGCGGAGGGAGAGCGGCTTGTGGCTTCTGAGCCGCTGGGTTTGGGAGGCGAAGGCTTCACGGCGAACTCGGAAGAGGAAGAGCGTCGCTGCTCATCTGCCATTGCCCCGGGAACAGATATTTGCAGGTGGGGTCTTTTGACGCGGAAGTCTCAGGACGGCGAAGAGGGAAGCGGGAGTGAGGAGCCCATATGTGGAAGAAAGAGGTTACAGTTCGGAAGAGCCGAACACGAGAAAAGCGATGCATTGCCAGGCGGAGCCATACATACTGTGCTGCTTCATGTTGCTGCATTGTTATCTCGCTGGGAGCCATTTTGTTTCGCCTTGCCAAAGAATCTGGTACTGCCGGACGGCGGTTCGGGACATCAAGGGTGGAGTATGGTCGCAACATTTTTGACCGCCCGCCCTAGGTTTGTTCTCTACCCCTGCCCCTCTATCTCTCTTCTCTCAACCCTCCTTTTGCTCCAGGGTGGGCGCGGCGTAACCCTAGGCAGTCACACCTGAGGTGCTGCGGGCCGTCGTCGGCAGCAGGTCTCGTTGTATTTTATGCGGTGTTCCCAAGGTGCGAACCATATTGCGTTGAGAGAGGGCAACCCAGTATGTGGGTGCTGACGAGTGTCGTCTTTTGCATATTCCTGATCGGGGGAGTCCGGAGGGGCCAACACACTTGGGCTGGATTGGCGCCGGCGTCTGCAATTTTTGCGGCAATGTTAACCAAGTTGGGTATGTGGTCGACTCCCGGTACGGCCCGGGGACCGGCGCATCCAACGGAAGCTGCCCTGATGAAGATGTTACGATGTGTGCCTTATTTCATGACGGATCCGGGAACTTACAGGCCTGTTGATGTGGGGGTGACATGTAGAAATGTTATTTAGGTGTGTATGTACGGCATGCTGACATTCACTGCCACTCGTACAGCCGGTTGGTACGGACGCGCATTTGTTCGACGCAGCGGTGGTGGGAGCTTTTGGGTGGACGGAGCAGACAGGCAGAGAGTCTCAGGTTGAGCGCTGCAAACATCAGCCACTTGCTTAGGACTTTATGGCCGCTTGGACCAGCCGGCAGTCAATACGAATGTACATCTATCTATCACAAACTTGTAATCAAGTCTTCCTGTCTGATGCCCCTTCATGGATCCCGTTCTACATCCCAGCAGTACACTCGCCCCTCTTGGGCGGATAGATGATGGCTCGGGACTAGGTATGTGCAAATTTCTTATCGCGCATAGTCTGCCGGTGCGTTTCCCATTGGACGGTTACCGTTACCGGATGCTTGACAGCGCTCTGAGCTGTTTTTACACTGCAGATGTGAGGTCTGAAATGACTGCGGAGGTGGGCTCCTACGAGGTGGCCACCGCTACCGGTGCACCAAAATTTGACAACAAGGTCACGCTGTGCTGCGTACCTGACCTTATGTCTGTTCGGAGCATGTGTCGAAACACATCTGCCGGCACCCTCAGCTTGTCATCCCGATCGGAGACTGCCCCGCCTGACAGGGACGCACCGCGCACTCGATGACACATCAGCTGTCAACAATTCGTCCAAAAGTTATCACCAACCTATCCTCGGCTGCAACCAGAGGCGTGTGAGGAGCCGAATGTCGGCGAATGCAACGTAATTAAGGGATGCGACATCCCGGGGCAACATATACTCGACAAACAAACGCAAAATCCAGTATCCAACGGCTGTACAACTTATATGTGGGTGTACGTGCAACTCCATGCATTTCAGGTGCCGTGCATACACACACGCACGCTCTTAGCACCGACACAAGCACCCCCCTGACAGCAGCACTCCCCGCGCCACCACCCTTGGTATTCTCCCACCGCCTACCAAACACTCACAGACACACACACGAGTTGCTTTGACGCCCAATCACAGTGTCGGCTGAGGCCCTCAGCTTCCCCTCATTTCTGATTCAGGTGTTAGGGTCAATCGAATCGCCGTATCTCGCCCCCCTCTACGTGCGCCCCCCCACTCATGGTGGCTGCATGGTCATCTGCGCTTGGGGGCTTCACTTCGGGACCCAGAACCAGCCTCCCCAGCACGCTGGCCAGTTCATCCATCGACGCAGCGTCCGCAGCACCTCCTTGACGTCCCGCCTGCCCTCCCTCCTCCTCCTCCTCCTCTTGGGTTTTCGCAGTCGGGGGGCGGTCCAGGAGGTCCGCCACCTTCTGCGGCAGGGACTGGCCCACGATAGCACCCGAGGACCGCAGGAAGCACAGGAGGGCGCGCCAATGCTTGTCCGCGGCCAGAATCTGTTTGTATAGGTCGGCAGCGGGAGAGGAGGGCCCCGAGGAGATATCAATAGACCGTCTGGCAGCTTGTCGTCACGCTCGTGTTACATACATACACACACACAAACATGCACACCTGCACGTTGCCCACCACTACCAGCAGCGCCTTGGCTCGAGTGACGGCCACATTGAAGCGCTTAGGGTTGGACAGGAAGCCCAGGCGGTAGCGGGTGTCGAACTCCAGATACTCGTCGCTGGAGCTGCGGAGGACAAGAGGGGGGCCCAGGGTTGGAAGGGGGTTGAGGGGGGCCCGGGGTTGGAAGGGGGTTGAGCAGTGCAAACGAGGGAGAGCACAAAAGATGATTTCGGACTTCCAATCGGGGCTCCGGTCCTGGCTGGGCGAAGGAGGCGTCTCAGTCTCAGTCTCAGTCTCGGGGGAATGACGGATTTGGTTATCTGTATGGTTGTGCCCCTCCCTCCTCCCTCCTCCCTCCTCGTGCTAAGTCCTTTTGTACAGCTGCTGTAAGTGGCCCCGCCTTCAGTCAAACTTCTGGCGGTTTACTGGGGTCTGTCCGTTGGGGTTCGCTCACTCCTCTTTCCCGGATCCTCTTTCCCGGCTGCTCACCGCACTGTGGAAATGATGATAACACGGCGCTCCTGGCCCTGGAACTCCTCCACACTGCCCACCTGAAGGGAGGGGACAAAGGGGGAGGGGTGTATGTGCCCTCGGCCGTACATCACAACGAACCCGCACACTGCCCAACCCCCGAAACGAAGTGACGCAGCCGCGGAGCTACGAGCTCGTTCTTACTCATTTTCCGACTGTCATGTTGACGCTCCAACACGTCATTGCCATTCTTCCCTCCATCGCCTCCTCCACCCCCCGGGGTGCGACCTAGCAGCACCAGCACCAGCAGCAGCAGCACCACCACCACCACCATTACCAACTCCTCCTCCTTCTCCTCACCTTGATTTGATCCTTGATTTGATCCTTCAGCAAACCCAACTGTGCCCGGATGCGTTGGGCCTGCCGAGAGAAAACGTACGTGTGTGTCGGGAAGACGCAATCGGGGACAAGGTTACGGAGATGTTACGGACTATCAGCGGCACAAGGAGATGAGGTCGGCACACTCGGCTCAGTTCCAGACACACACATGGACGTAAAACCCGTGTGTGTGTGTTTACATGTGCACGGGGCTTAGAACTAAGCTGTGTCGTGTGCACGTGTGAGACAAACTCGTTACGGGGTAGGAATGCAACTGTATGCACGGCGGACGGAAAGCTGAGTATCCCGGAGGGGGGGCCCGGGTGTTCCATATTCCGCCCAGGAACCCACTCCTCCTCTGACGTCCATACACGCACATCGCCGCCAGTTCGTCCCCCCGGTGTTTGACCGAGGAAGGGTCCGTTTGTTTGGTCCTGAGTTGCTCACCTGCTTATTGTACGGCGTGATTATGCCGATTTCATCGGCTCGGACCCGGCCCCCTCGCCGCTTATTCATTAGCTTCTCCACGTACGCCTTCACCTGGGATGGGAGGGGAGGGGAGGGGGGAGAGGGGAGAGGGGAAGACGAATAAAAAACGAATGAGGGGGAGAGGGGACAAACGCATCTCTCTTTGCAATTCCGCTTGCAAACCCTCACTACGGAATAGACCCTCGCAGACCCACGGGTCACCTGCCGAATCTCCAAATCGTTCTGCCAGGAAGGGCTGTTGGCCTCCTGCACGTCCTTACCCACGATGTGGTGCATCATCACGGGGACTCTGAAAGCAGCAGTGGGCAGTGACATTGGCGGCCGATGGGAGAGATGGAAGAGGAGGTGGTGAGATGGGAAAGGAGGTGATGAGATGGGAAAGGAGGTGGTGAGATGGGTTCCTCGGGGCTCTCGTGAACCCGGGGTTGAGTGGTGAGGGAAGGTGCGGGGTGTGAGGGGTATGAAGAGAGGGAGCATCGATGTAATTGCTCTTGCGACTCCGCCCGTTCCGTCGTACCCAGAGTCACCTAGTAAGAGAGGTATCTGTGTGGGTTTTTCCGAAACCTGATAGGGCCCCCCTTCCCCCACCCCTTCGCTCAAAGCCCTTGCCAACCGAGGGCTCCGAAACCGCCACCACCTGGGGTTGGGCAACTCCTCCCACTGCAGCATGCCGTTGATGATCTCAGGATTGGCCGCCGGAATGAGCTCGTTGTCGTAAAAGGATGCATTGGGCACTCGCAGGATGTCCGGGTGCGAGCGGTAGTTGTGAAGCAGTTTGGTGATGTAGGCGGAGGGGTAGGAACCCAGCACGGGGGCGGATCTGGTCTGCTGCTTCGGGTTATCAATCTGCCGTACATAGGGCCCATCGGAAGCGTCCAACAGGCGCTCCATCAGCGACACGTCCAAGTTGCCGTACCTTTTGGCGAAAAAGGACAGAATGATGGGGCCGAGCTGCTTGGGGTCGCCTATGAAGGGTTTGCAGGGTACGAAGGAAAGGTGGGAGGGGGGGAAGGTGACGGTCCACTGAACATGTTCAATGCTTCATAATCAGAGACGGAGATGGAGTCAAAGGCTATAGGGCTGCAGAGGAAGACGGACTGTTGGGACAGAGGTGGGGGAATGCCCCGCCCTCCCCTCTCATCTTTCCAGATCCAGATCCAGATCCAGATCCTGAGAGATCCGGATGAGTTTTCCGAATCTACCCCCAGCTCCACACAGCACTCACCCGCCATGACAACGCGGACGTCGCATTTCGCCCCGGCCAGCCCCGCCAGTGCACACATGAGCAGGGGCTCCTCGGCATGGCCCGCCTCATCCACCAGGATGTGGGAGAAGCGGCTCCCGGGCACCCCGGCATGGACCAGCTGCCCGGGTTGGGGTTGGGGTTAGGGGTGGGGGTGGGGGTGTTTCGTGACAATGAATGTTTGCGCCATGATCCGGCGGGGAGAAAGGAGGGGGGAAGTCGAATAAAATGAAACCTGGTGCCGAAGGAATGAGGACTGGACGTAGAAGTCGGATGATGGTCGGAGGAGGGGGCCCGTACAGGGCGGGGCGGGACGTTACGTTCCAGTTACGGAACAACGAGTGAGGGGGGGGGCCGGCGGTGGTTGACCGGGGGCCGAATAAAGGGGAATGGAGGCCGGGGTGTGGAAGGGATGTGTACGAAAGTGACTCTAAAACCCTTAAGTGGCTTCTCTTTAAAAGATTCGGCAATGAGATTACAAAAGACAAGAGCAGTTCGGGCATCATGCTTTTGAGTTGGGGTCAGTGATGGGGGCCATGTGGATGCGACTGTGAAATTTCAAGTACGGCCCACATACACACCCTTGCCGCGGTGGCGCACGTGGCAACCACCACTCTTAGCCGGGGGTCCATCAGCATCTCCAAGGGGGGAACCAGGAAGGCCTCCTGCTCCGAATCCCAGTTGACTGCAGCCACGTGCCCGTAGGCCGCCCCCTTGAGGGGCCTGAGGCCGTGCTCGTCCGCCTGCTCTCTCAGGTCCTGGGGCAGGCTGTCCAGCGGGCGGGAGTACGCGCACAGCCGCATCATATGGCAGGATCCAGGTCCCAGACGCCGCGACATGGTGCGGGTGGCGGCGGCGCCGGGGGTGGCGGCGAGGCTCTGAATGAGCAAGTCCGCAGCCGAGTTGGAGGGGGCCACCAGTAGCAGGCGGGAGGAGGGCCGGGACAGGAGGAGCTGCTTGGCCGCCTCCACCAGCGTAGATGTCTTGCCTGCAGAGGCGGGAGGGGCAGTCAGGATTACCGTGTGGATACCCGTCAGACCAACGGATCCAGTGCACGGGGTGAGAGGGAGGGGGGAGGAGAGTGGGAATATGCACCCCTCCCAAATCTCAACCGCCAACAGAATGGTCACTGCAGTTGACATGCAATGATCGGGTAGAATCCGGATTTCTGGATCGAGACCGGCGGTCTGGATCGTTACCTACTTGCCTTCCTACCCCCCCTCCCCCTCCCTGGATCTCACCTGTACCCGGCGGCCCGAAGATGAGGTACGGCCACGGCGCGTACGCCCCCCGCAGTACCTCTCGTACAGCCAGCCGCTGCTCCGTATTCAGATCCTTGTGCTGCCACACCAGCGGCCCTCCGCTGGCACCGGGGTAGGTGTCACCCCCGGGTGGCTCACGGAGGGGCAGACCGGCAGGCGGCGTGGAGGGCCTTATGCCCGGAAGGACCAGGGAGGGGCTCAGGTTGCTGGGTTTCGCTGCTCGGAGGAGTGCGTTCTGAGGAGGAGGGGGAGGAGGGGGAGGAGGGGCAAAGGCGAAGACACGAGAGACAGGTTACTCACTGCTACTGTTGCGAAGCACAACTCACTAACCACCACAACCAACACCGGCTGGGTGACACGACTGGGTATGGATCTGGTACTGCGGAATGTTGGCGACTGAACTCGTCCCCCTCGTCCCCCGATAGGTGGCTGCCCCCCAGGAGCGGCCGTGAATAGACGCAGAAAAAGGCAGTGGGAAGCCGTCATTGTGATGTACGACATATTATTGGGCTTGCTACTGCTGGTGGGGGCGAAACAGTACCGCGCAGATATTACTGGCGATAAGGTGAAAAACACAAACCTCGATAGTTGACCGCTGGTGCTTGCATTGCTGGTGCACAATCCCCAACCCACAACCCACAACCCACGGCGGGCCTGAAGACCTAGCGAGCCCGCAACAAGTGAATGCAGCAAGGTCTCTCGCGGAGTCACCAGATTAGGCGGGGGGGGGTACCGTTGCAAGCAGCACAGGCGTGCACATTTTCTTCCGCTTTCCTCTCGCTCCGTGCCCTCGTGTGCGACACATCCCCATCAGGTTACCTCCCCCCACTGGCAGCACACACACGCACACCTGCATTGAAGGCGGAGCGGTTGACGGTGAAGCGCACATCGAAGCGACGCCCCGCGATCCACTCATTAGTCAGGAAGCTGTCGGCGAAGCGAAGGCGCACCTGAGCCGGTGGGGCCGCAGGGGCCGAGATAACAGGGGGGGCGGGAGGGCGGAGGGGGATTTCGTGAAGGGGTTGTACACATCCTCATGACGACCCCCCTGCCCTGCTGCCCCTCGTGGCCTCCTTCTTCACCCCCCTCTCCTCCCCCTTCCCCCCTTTCCCCTCTCCGTCTCTCCCCTCCCCCCCCTTCCAATCGAGTCAGGACCCTGCTCCTCCCTCCTCCCCCTCAATTGGCCCTTTCTGCCGCCCCCTTCCTGATGCCCCTCCATTCGCTGCTTCACCCGCCTTCTTCGCCCGCCTCTCCTCCCCCTTCCCCCCTTTCCCCTCTCCGTCTCTCCCCTCCCCCCCCCTTCCAATCGAGTCAGGACCCTGCTCCTCCCTCCTCCCCCTCAATTGGCCCTTTCTGCCGCCCCCTTCCTGATGCCCCTCCATTCGCTGCTTCACCACTCACAAAGGGGGGGGTCCCCGGTTGACCGCATTAGGGTAGGGAGCCAATCTTGGCCCCCACATATCCGGTCATTACTTGTGCCCCAGCCCTGACCCCTGACCCCTGACCCCTGACCCCTGACCCCTCCTTCGCATCCTCATTTCACAATACCCCGCCCCACCTGCTCTTCCGTAACTTCATGCACGTATCCCGCGTACTCCCTCCCCTTTGTGGAGTTGTGGTGCGACACAAGCAGCCGGTCGCCCTTGAGGACGGAGGGCCGGTTCTCAGCCAGCCCGGGGACCTGGAAGGAAGGGGGAAGGGTGGGTGGGGCGGGTGGGGCCGCGGAGATGGACGGAAGATGTCTGAATTAAGCGGCCCCCTTCTTGAGTGATGCATTGGTGCCTTCTGTGGCGGCCACCCAGAGGACGGTCGTGAGGGCGAAAGGCAGGTTAGGAATGCTTAACACGTTCTTGCGGCGGTACCTTCACCACCCTCGGGGCCTGTGGGGCCTCTCCATCTGTCCCATGTGCACATAGAAACACACACACACACATGGGGTCATAGGGCCCACCTTCAGCTCCAGCAAATTACTTCGGCCGACTTTGTCCAGGGTGACCTCCTTCATGTCGTACCACCGGATGTCGATCTCGTGCTGCAGCTCCTCCAGCCATAACAGCTGTTGGAGCTGCAGGGAGGGACGGGCCGGGGGAACCGGATGGAGAGGAGAACATCAAACGAACCGGTAGCTGTGAAAGTCATTGGGAAATTCCTCCAGTCCCACCCTATCATCGAGTCCTGCCGTGTACAGCCTCGCTCGCACAATGTTAGCACCATGTGCTGCTCCTCCTCCTCTCCCGCGATCATCAGCTACCCTCTCACCCTCTTGGCATACTCTGCCTGCCCCAAACCCGCCACGTGCCGCCAGGGGGGCACCAGCTGACGCAGTTTCTCCTCATCTTTCCGCTGCACCAGCGACCTCAGCTGCTCCGGAACCGTGATACTCCGCATCTTGACAGCGGTTTTGATACTGTCGTTGTAGCATGGCGGCGGGATGCCTGAGGTGGGAACACCCACCACCCCCACCAGCGAAAGGGCCAACAGGGGAGAGAGCTCTCGGGCAGGAGGACAATGCGTGAGGGCGTGCAAGTGCTTTCAGACGGGGTCAATAGAGGACGCGGGACGAGAGTGTGCAAGATGGAAATCTGCCTGCCTGCCTGCCCTGTAATAGCCTGAGTAAGAACACTATTTAGGACTAATTTATGAAACCACCGCCTTATTTACAAAACCACCGCTTCACCATCCACGACGTCCAAATTCAAGGGCTCCAGGTTCCTTGGTCGCCGCTTTTTCTGCTGCTCGTCATACGCCTCATCCACCTCGGGCGGTGGCGGCGCAGGCATGTCCAGGGGACAGCACGACCCAACCACCGACTCCGCCACAGGCCCCGAGGGAATCAAATCGAAGATGATCAAGTTCCTCATAAGCCCTAACCATTTGGGCTCCAGGACCAGAGTCACTTCATGGAAGGCAAAAGGCTCGATCCACATGTTGGTGCGGACCCGTGGGTCAGTGACGGGGCACGAATCCTCCAGCCGCATTGAGGCATCTGTGACGGGGTTCAGGAAGAACACGGAGCGCAGCTGGACCGGTTCCGGGCCGAGGTTGGTGATGGTAATCTTGTGGCGGGCGGTGGTGTTGGGGGCGACGGCCGGTAAGGGTCTTGGCAATGTGGTCAGGTGGACCTGTGGGCCAGTGGCCGAGGGGGTTTTGATGCTGCAGGTGGCGCCTTGTTGCTTGAGCCTGGGACGCAGTAATGCCCAGTAGATCCTTGCCCTGTGGGCTGCGCTCCCGGCGTGGGCGTGGAACAGGTCGGGGTTGGTGAACCTGCCGGGGGCAGGAGCAGAGGGGACAGACTGATAGACAGACATAAAGACAGACAAATGACAAGGGGGTCACCCCGAGGAAGATACAGGGTTGGAAGAACCCGAAATGGACGGCGGGGGTGCGCTCACATAACCCTCCTCTATAACCGTATCTGGCGCTGGTATGTCCCAGGTTATAGAGGATGCAAGTTGCCTAGGAGCGCTGTAACTCCGCTGCGGGCTCTCTTTGGGTGCGTCCGGTCATCGCAGCGGTACGGACATATGCAGGTTCCGGGTTCTGTACACGGTGCGCACCATTTTCCACAAATCTCGCAATGCTTGCACAGGCGGGCCACGTGGTCCCCGCCAGGGTCTTGCAACATTTTAATCAGCTTCTGGGGGGTTGCGGCCAACACCGCCTTCGCATGCCGCGCGCCGCGGATGTGGTCGCGCATGTTGTCTTCTGAGGTACAGCGAATGCCGCAGATGCTGCAGTACAGGCTCACCGAGACGCCGGGGCTCGGCTTGGTCAGTGCCGCCATTACGATAGCGGGAATGGCCGCCGGCGCCGCTGTTGCAGGGACCGTTTCCGCGGTGGCCAGCTGGGTTTGTTGAGGAGCAGAGGAGACGTGGGTGGGGATTCGGGGGGAGGGAGCCACAAGCGAGGGTGATGAAGTTGAATGAGCGGCCATATCGCAGTGGCTTGTCGCGAGTTGAGGGCGTGATGGTACAGAAGTGCAGGGACGTGCGGCAAAATGGCAAATGGAGAAGATGACGGAGACGGGATACCGCGAGTGGAAGAAGAGGTTTGGATTGGAGTACGACTTTTAAGCTTATCATGATTTTTCTACGTTGCCTTGCTTTACTATCTTCCTTGTACTTCCATAGCTTGATCGTCCTATATTTGTAAGTTTTGGCATAAGTCTCAGAGAGACAGGTGGCTCGCCGTGACAGGGTGAGGACAGGGCGCATATCCCCATAGCCAGGGTATAACGCGTGACGTTGCGAATAGTCGCACTCGGAATACACGTCGCCCAGTGTCCTCATATTACCTCCGCAGCAATGCCATGCGGAACGACGAGTTGTCCAAGTACCGTGTATGTCTGTGGACGGGCTCTGAACCAAGCCTTGATGGACGAATAGCGCAACTTCTTAAATACCGAGCACCGAGTCTTGAAAGTGAAAATATTGATGCCGGGACCGGCATCTGAATTGTGAGCGTAGAATTTTTTGATAAACACGTTCACAGCATGTTCATCCGTCGGAGCCGGACGAGGATCCATTTAAGGTTTTGTTCTACAGTTTGCAGCGAGCTTTTGCAACGCATGAAACGTTCCTAAGTGATGTTTCCAGTTCAGTAGCCCATAAGACTCTTGTCTCAAATGTGCCGTACAAGCTCGTGAAGCGAACCAGCAAACCCAGGCTAAAACTAATAAAAAAACTTATTTGTCGAATTATGATAGTTATTAGGATATACGTGGTTGCTCAGGCGGCTTATGATGAAATGGACCTCTCACATGAAGAACGCGACTTCGTTATGTTTTAGTGGCTATAAATAATTATCATTTATTGCTATTATTTCTTATGACATCTACGACAGAGTTATTGAATTTTAACTTAATCTCGTGGCAGTGTATCGAGTGTTTCAGCGACCCTGAGCGAAGACCTTGCGAATTTGAACTCTAGCATAAATGTACTCGGTAATCTTAAACCACATACAATATAATGCCAGTAATTAGTTAGTGGTTTTTAAGTTACTTAGGGTTTTTAGGGTTTTTAAAACCGGCAACCAAAGATCCAGACGAAAAAATTTGAATATTTTATCTAAGATCATTTTATCTTCCATATTGATTGATAAATTTAAACTTAATAATATCAATCCTGTTGAATATTTACATAAAGTTTTTAAGGTTATTCAGGATGAAACCAGCGCCTCTAATCTCAAACAGTACAACCAAATTTATCGACATCACCATATTCTTTTCACACGGAAAATAACTAGCTATACTTTAATCGTATCAAAATTAAACATGATGTAAGGAACGCCGTTTAATTGCATTGCAGAGTCGCTTTCTTGGCAAATTTTTTTATACAGAAGGCTGCGCTACGGCTTGACGGAAGCACAATCAAACTATTCCAAATGCTTCATTAGCTTCATTACCTCTATCCTGAAGCATGGAAAATTCCTATCCTGCCCGAGGGCGGATAGGAAAATTTCTACGCTGCGAATGGCTGTATTGGACGACTACGGGAACGTACGGGGCGAGCTACGCCGTAGGAACGCCCTAGCTTTAAACTTCGGGGTTGCAGAAACAGGCCTTGTACCACTAAATGAAAGCAAAACATTGAAGATAGGTGGAGTTTCCAAACGTTTAATAGTAGGTATCCCAGGTAGGCAGGGCCAAGGCTGGGATTCCAGTCTTATGTCTCTCCGGGCCTTCAAGGTAGCAGGAGCTGGCGTGCGCCTATGTATGCATGCCGGAACCTTATAATAAGAGCTCCAAAAACCAAAGAATCCTTCCTATTTCAACTATTCCAACTTCCTTCCGAAGTGGAATATACGCGTAAATGAACTCACATCTCCTTGTAAGTAATACAGTACGATAGCTCGACGGTGAGGGAAATACGATGCACACAACCCAAATACTCTAAAGGTTTTTCCCACATAATCGAAATAAATATTTGTTTTTTTCTCATGTTATAGTTTGTTGATTCTTAAGGCTGCGGTGTAGACTGTGAAGCCCACGGGTTGCCTAATTCATTATTGACATTCTTTGTATTGAACACCACCATGGAAAATGGTCCTAAGAAAATTCATAATCAAGTTATGGTGTGCTTTGCTTGCTGGATTATGTGCCTTCGCTTATGCCACTCTTTGGCCTGGATCCTCCTGGATCGGCCAGCGCATGCCGCATCTAACTCAGGAAAAACGGGATACTTTGAAACTGTTTATGAAAAGAAAATATCACAAAAGCATGGGAAGTTATGGCCAAGGCCTGCCGGCCTGCAACTTTGCCAGCACTGTGTAATCAACGGCGATGCAACCTTCACTACCGAATTGTCTGAATGGATATGAACCGTCTGAACGACCGCCTCTAGCTTGTCGAAGCTTGAAGCGCCCCCGCTTTGTTGGCAAGTTAGTGAAAGTGGACCAGGTGGGCATAGATAGCGACATGTTCGGGAGGCAGCTGCGGGGCAAGCAGGAATGCTTCACAGCTGCTATCATCTTACAGATCTTACAAATCTGCCATCACGCAGAAACGGAAATCAGATCATCTTCATCATCATCATCGTGCAGCAAAACTGCGGGACTCAATCACCCGCATAGTTCCGCCTCCGCCAACGCACCTGCTGACCAGGAGTTCCCTTGGACGGCATTCAACGGCGGTTCATCCACCCCACATCGAGTTTACCCCCTTTGTGACATCAGGTTACCTCACATCAGGAGAAAGGCTCCACCCGTCCGTCCATGTTCTGTTCGTTCCCTGTACCAATGCGGCGTCAAACCCTCCGCAGTACTGCCCGGAAGACAGGCGGCCACAGAACCGGAACTTGTTCTTACCATCCTACACCACAATTCTCCGTGCACCGCACAGAGCCGTCATTTGACAACCAGCCGTCAGGGATTGATTCGCGGATAAGGCAAATCCCTAAGCTCCGCACCCACATGCATTGATGTCGATGCATCGGGCCAATGACCCGGGATGCGGCAATTGGAACAATCGACAAATACTCCTTCTTCAACGCCCTCGAGTAAGGCCCTCCCAACCACCATTCGGTTTACTTTGCCGCACAGCTTATGCCCACAGCACAGCTGTGTCGCGGCTGCGCCCCGAAGAGGAAAAAAGGGCCCTTCGCTGCATCCCGCCGTACTTAATTTCCAAAACGACATTTTTAAAAATCGAGATCTAAATTACGAAGGGCTGAGATCTCACACCCGCTGCATCGCTACTACTTCCTTCGCAGCGGCGATCCAGATTCTTGATAAGCATCCCCCATCATGACGAGTGACCTGATACACCTCTCTCTCACATCGTATAAGAGCTGGTCTCCATTAAAAGACTCTAAACTACTAACTACTAACAAGCTCAAAACTTCCGGTGCCGCCGTTGGCAGACTACGCAGTGGCCATCACGTCCATCTTCCACCTTCTCGGCTGCTCACGGATAAAATCACACATATAGTTCGTCTGCTGCTGCTACTGCTGCTACAAGTGGCCCCTACGTGCCAGGTATGCACTAATACGCATACGCGCAGAGAGGCGCTGACTGTACCTCAGCGACGAAAGACCTCTTCCCCTCCCCCCCTCCTTCCCCCCCTCCCTGCTGCTGCTGCTCCTGTCCACTCGCGTCCTTACGGCTCCGGCTCTGCCAGCAGATCAATGAGGCCTCAGCACCAGTTGAGAGGTCGCCGCGTACATCACCGCCTTGACGATACCACTGCCACCCACGTACTGCACATGCGCCGAATGTGGCAGCATCGTCACCCCGATGAGCGTGTGTAGGTGTGTGGGTGTGGGAGGGAAGGCGCCCCAGGGGTGCAGGGAGGGAATGGAAACGCCTCTGCGGCACCCCCTCGTCCCCAACCTCAACGACTAACTTCCCTAACTTAACGGCCTCTGCGTGTTAAGGCCAGAGCCTTGTCGTCCCAAGCGCCATACAACCGCCATACCGCCACCAGACTACCCAACGGAGGTTGACATGCTGTGTCATGTGCTTCGTCAGTCTGACTGTCAGGCAACAGCACACCTCAAGGGCTTCAACCCCTACCCGCTTCCGTTTGTGGATGGCACGACTGACCTCACCCCACCTCATCCCGTGAGGGGTACCGGGACCTAGCGCGACCAAGGATGTTTCTACCCCTCAGCCCTTCCCCCCCAGCCGAATGGAGGGCCCCTCTACCGACCGCTGCACCAGCCAACAAAAGCTCGACCTGTCAGTAATGCTTTGTTGTTTCTTCACCCCCTCGGGGTATCACCTCCGGCCGCTCCCCGAAGCCTTTACTGACCCCCTCAAACCCCGCCCCCCTGACTAATTGGCTTCTGATCGCGATACGAATATGAACTGCTTCTTGATACCCTTTTCGATAATGCCATATGTTGTATGTCGTAGAGATAACAAATATGATCGCAGCGCTGCTCGGGCGGCCTCCAGGACAAACCGCGTGGCCGGTCGTGGTCGTGTCGGGCCAATGCCCCCCCGTCTAATGTCTCCCCTTGCCCTTGCCCTTCCGCTTGCCCTTCCCCTTCCTGTTCTGCTCTTCCTCCTCCTGTACTCGTGCACTTCTTGTTCCCTCACTCGTCAGTTGTCAGTCGAGACAGCAGTCCATGAAATGGGGCCGGCGGACAGCTCTTACCTCCGCACCCGCCCGCTCTAGCGCCAGCGCTGTCCGCGAACCTGCAGCATCACCCAGCGGTCCCGAAAGGGGGAGTCAGTCAGTCAGTCAGGGGTTGGGGCTGTCACCTCGGGGGTCCTTGCGGGGGACCCGGGGATTGCATAAGGCCCTGACACATGCCAGTGACCCCATGGAGGTGGACAACCACGTACTGCCTTTTCCCATCGCCGCATCCGTTACGACCAACCGACAAAGCAACAAACAAACGGTTATCATAATCAACATCATCAACATCGCGATGATACCACCCGCATGCATCAAAGTGGCCCAAGTGGCAACGGCGCATCACCCACCGGCGCCACAGTCCCATCCCGATCGCGTCCCCCTCCGCTGCTGCTGATGGCGGCGGCGGCCTGAGCGTCCGCGGGGCTCTGCTGCTGACCCAGCTGCTCCTCCTCGTCTGACGGCACCTCCGCCAGCGACATAAGCTGCGCCTGGCCCTTGAGGCGCTCCTCCATCTCCCGCAGCCGCTGAGCCATGACCTCGTACTCCGCGCGGAGACGAGCCTAGAACCAAAATGCAACAAGCCGCGCGCGAGGAGGGGTCGGTGTCGGGGGCTGTGTCGGGGTCGGGGAGGGGGCGGGTTAGTCGTGGCTGTCACCGGTTCCCTGCTCCCGATCCCCACCACTGCACCCCCAGGGAAACACAGGTGGACAGCCGTTAGCCGTTAGACCTAAGCCGTTAGCCAACGAAACCCCCAGTCCGTAGCCAACGCTTATTGCCCAATCATAATTAACTACCGCCCAATCTTCGCCCAGTCCCGCCGGTTAAGAGCTCGTCACTGCGCCCCATCATTAAAATCACCGCAAACCCGCCACCCCCCACCTGCTCGCGGCGCAGCTCCTCCAGCCGGATGCCCTCCGCTGCAGGGAGGGCCCCTGCTCCGCCCAAAGAGGAAGGTGGAGCCGTACTCCGGGTCGCACCGTTGACCGGCGTTGACCCGAATTGAACAGGCGGAAAATTGACCGGGTTGTTGGTGCCAGCTCCCAAAACGCCAATGATGCTACTGCTGGTAATGCTGCTACTGCCGGTGGTGCTGCTACTGCCGGTATTCCCAACCTTGTTAAATGACGAGGGCAGCGGCGCCGACGACACTGCCTTCAGTGCGCTTTCCAAGGCAGCTTCCATTCCAGCCAGTGCGGCCGAGAGGTCATCATCTTCAAGTGGGAAGGAGGTCAGGGTTTCGGAGCTGGAGGCGGCGGGTCCGGGTAGCACTGGCGGACCAACCGAGGCCCCGAGATCACCCATCGCGCCCCCCGACGGACGCACTGGCGGGCTCCCAGCCGCATTGGGTGCAGGGTGGGGCGGGGCTGCCGACGTCTGCAGATGTAGCTGTTGTTCTTGTTGCCGCTGTTGCAAGTCCGCGACTTTAGACGTGGGATGGTCACTTGGCGGGGAAGGAGTGGCCGTCACGGCGGCTGCACGGGCGATAGCGGGTTTGAGCGACTCCGCCGCCTCCGCCAGCTCCGCCACCTCAGCCGCCGCCGCTGCGATCTCGTACCTGGCTGTCTCCTCCTCGAAGAGCCGCGCCGTGAGGGCCTCGAAGAGCTCCCTGGCGGGTGAGGAGAGGGGGGTAGTTGGAGGGGGTTTCGAAAGGGGCGGGAGCAGCAGCAGCCTCACCCCTCGAATGGGCAACTGGCGTGGTGGGGAGCAAGCAGCAGCAGATATAGTGTGCTTTGGTCTTGTAGTACAAACGCACCTTCGTCGTCGTTCCGGCAGCGCCATGCACCTGGGGTCCGCCACCACCGCCTTCCTCACCAGCGCCCAGGTGCTGGTGGAAGTGACCGGCGGGTCCCGGAGCTCTGGAGGCGGACACAGACATCGAGAGGGGAGGCCGGGGGAATGGTGACGAATGGCGTAAAAGGTCAATGTACGGATATGGGATATGGGATGTGGGAGGGGGTTTTCAGCCATTTCGCAACACGTCTCAGATGAGGTGCCGGAAGGAGGGGCGGTTGACGACGAACCCCCGTCCACCTGTCAGCATGCTGGTGAACTGCAATTCCGCCTTCAGCGAGGCGGCCTGCAGAGCCGCCTGCAGCTGCAGCTCCGCCACCACCTCCAAGAACAGCTGTTGCCGCCGGGCCGCGTCCTGAACTCCGGGGAAGGGAGGGCGAGGAGGGCGGGGAGAGGTACAATGGGTATTTCCTGTAAGAAGTCCGGCATTGCCCTGAGTGCCTCAAGCGCTGTCCTGTTCACCACCTCAAGATGACAAGATGTTCGCCGTACCCCCCCCCCACTCCCCCAACCCCCCCTACTCCCCCCCTACTCCCCCACCTGCACACCCGCCACTGCGGTGTCGACCTCGTCAAGGGCGTCGCGGATGTCCTCCCACCTGGAGGCCGCTGTCACATTGAAGCGGCGAAGTGCAGCCTGAATGGAGGACCGGATGGGACGGGGGGACTCAGTTGGGGGAACGACATGCCACCGGTCACACACACACACACACACCAGGCCCTCCCCTCCGCGATAGCGCAGGACAGAGGGCAATGGTGCAGGACCATTATAACTGTCCCCACTGTTCGTTACAAGTGGATTTCCGTACAGCTCAGATCTGCATCTCACTCGGAAGGCCGCATCGGCCGCCGCAGCCGCCTGCTCCTCCACCTTCTTCGCGGTCTGAAGGTACTTTCCGAACAGCTCCCTGCGCCGACCGCCATCCGCCAGTGCGGCCCACCGCGCCTCCGCCGCAAAGCGCTCCTCCGCCTCCTCGAAGGTGCAGGTGCTGCGGACAGGCGGTTGGGCCTCCCGGAGGAGGGCGAGGAGGGCCAGGTCCAGAGTGCGCTGCTGGCGCTGTGCGGGCGGGCGGAGGAGAGGGCGGGGCAGAGGGACGGGACGGGACAGAGGGGCGGGGCGTCAGAAGACTGAGAAAGCGCTGAAGATGCCGAATGCCGGGACAACGGATACGAACGTGGCTCGGGGGCAGAGGGCCTTGCGGCGGATGGAGGGCCGCTCGTTCTCTCCACCTTGACTTGCAGTTGGGGGTACACCCCCCGGCCCCGCCCTCTTACTCCCTCCCCAGCTAAACACACACGAACAGAACAAAGCGCCCTACCTTAGCTGCCTCCTGTATCTCAAGCTCCTTCAAGTAGCGCTCTGCGTCCGCCTATTGAGCGGGGAGGGTGAAGGAGGAAGAGGAGGGCATGTCGTAGGAACCACGAGAAGACATCAGCTCAGAAACGGCGAAGAAACCCCGGACTGGATGAGGCTCTGTTTAGTGGCCGTGTCTGTTACCCCGGCACCTTCCCTGCATGTGTATATGGCTGGTTGGCAGCCCCCTCATTCCCCCTCTGACCGACCTTGAAGGCTGTCGCGAGGTCGGTGGCGATCTTGGCGGCCAGCCCCGTGAAGCTGAGGCTGTTGCGAATGACGCGACTGGCTCCGTCCACCAGAGCGTCTCCGCCCGAGGCGGCAGTGGGGGCAGCGGGCACCGGCACCGGCAGCCCCGAGGACGAGGTGGAGGGGGGGGTCGCTGACGCCGCTGCTGCCGTTCTACCAACGGAGCCCTTACCGCCAGCACTCGCCTGCGGCGGCTGAACTTCCGGCACCTGCCCTCGTTCATTCTGTTGTCGGGGTCTTCCGAAGAGGCCTCCGAGGAACCCCCCACTGCTGCTGCGAGGTGACGTCGCACGGGGCAGCGGCGCCGCCTCCGCCGGCACTGCGGCAGGCGGGGTATCGACGGAGGACTGAGCCGTTCGTTTGCCGGTATCCGCACCTCCGAAACCAAAGATGGACCGATACCCGGACTGTGGGGAAGCCGGTTGCTTCTGCTGCTGACCTATAGGCGGCGACACTGCGGCTGCAGTGGAGGGGACTGGGTTTTGCTGCTGGGGCGGGGGGGAAGGGGGGGGACGGCGGAACAGCGGCGACAGGGCGCGCTGCAGAGGCGGCTCCTGTGCCGGAGGTTGAGGGGGAGGAGGGGGAGATGCCGCTTGGGCCTGCGCCGCCTGCTGCACTGCCGCCTCCTTGGTGCTCCCGTCCATGCTGCTGCCGCTGCGACTGCCCAGCAATCGCGACCAGAAGGACCCGCTCGCCTGCCATTGAACATGACAGGGGGGTAGAGGGCGGTGCATAACGTGCCCTCGCCGACCATACAGACACAGACATATAGACAGACATATAGGAAGTCAGACAGAATAAATAGACAGACAGACAAACAGACATGCAGTTCACTCGCTTCAGGAGGTCCAGGTCAGGAGGAAGGAAGTGGCAGTGGTGGCGGTGGAGTGATAACAGGTCAGAGGGACCGCTGACGCACATCCGACACACCTCAGGGTCTGAGTCGCTCTGACGTGCCGCCGCATCCGCCCCAGCTGCCGACTGCTCCCGACTGCCCGAGGAGCGCCGCCCGCCACTTCCGTTTTCGGTCGGTATGTTGCCTTTATTCGGACGAAGCAAGACGGAGAATGAAGAGCGATGCGGCGCCCCTCAGAGGGGGAGGGAAGCCGAGAGGACACGGGGAGAGGTGAGTTGAGGTGGGCCAGGAAAGATCTCAGGTGGCAAATAACCCGATTGGATCGCGCCGTTTTTGACTGGACTGTTTTCGGTTCCCCTGCCCCTCATACGACAAACACAGCATCCGGCCCCCCGACCCTCTCACCCGCCAATGCGCCCTTGGCGTTCTGTTTGGCCGCCCAGTAGTCCCGGTCCAGATCTAGCAGCCGCCGCTCCATGCGACTTAGGGTGCGCTCAGCCTGAGGGGGTCATGACACAGAGATGGGTGGTGGGCGTTGGAGCGGAGGGGGAAGGGGCACACAGCGATGTGTGTGTATGCGGGGGGGTCAGGGTGCTTCAAGAGGGCGCGAGGTGCGAGAGGTAAGGGGGCAGCATCCTGGTCCATAAAAGGTGCCGTACACCCGATTGTGAAAGCAGGGGCATAAAGAGAGCGAGCGAGCCCCAGTATGTGTTGTTGAAGGGACCCTATTCGCGTCGCACCACCTCCCACCTTAACCAGCATCTCCGGCTCCGCCTCCCCCGCCTGGACCTTCACCCGGAGCCCCTTCACCACCAGCGACTGGCGCTCCGTTGCGGAGGCCTGGTTGGAGATCTTGCGCTCCAGATCTCCCAGGCGGCTGCTCAGCTGCTCCCAGACGCTGTTGAACATTCCGGCAGCTGAGGACACGGGGGACGGGGACGGGGGCGCAGAGGGCGAGGAGGGCCCGGTTGCGGCAGCGGAGGCGGCGGAGGCGTCCCGCAGCGCTTGCAGGCTCTTGGACCTGGCGGGGTATAAAGGGAAGGGGGGCCAGAGATTACCCACGTCTGTACGTTTTTGCGTATGTACGTCTGTGTGAGATGGTAAGGCCCAAGCGTGGCTCCAGAATGGCTCCAGGGAAACACAATCAGATCACCACGCAATGCGCTCACGTCACATCTTCTGCTCCTTCTCACGCACAGTGCACCGGTGCATGGAATATTGCCGTATTGCCGTATTGCCGTATCGTGGCGCTTTACGTTCTGTTCTCTATCCGATTACGGAGTGGCCAAGTGATGTATTCCACTGGGGTACCAACAGTGGACTGCACAGACCGCGATTGCTCAACCTCCCCACGCCCAAACTGGCCGATCATCCCTCATCCAGGCAGACAGACAGACAGAGCACCCACTTGTCTTTCTGCGACCTGGGCTCAGCAGCTGGTGATGGCTGCTGTTGCTGTTGCGGTTTGCCGCCGAATCCGAAGAAGCTGAAGACACCGGACGCCTGGTTGGCGGTTGCGGAGAAGTCCTGTTGCAGCCCGGCGAGCCGGGACTGGGCATTGAGGGGGGGAAAAAGGGGAGGGGGAGAAAGGAGGGGGGAGAAGGGAGGGGGAGAAGGCGAATAAAAAACGAAACCTGGTGCTGATACTGAGGGAACGAGGACTAACCGTGAGGGTCAAACGATGGCCGACGTCGTCCAAAGTCAGGAAAGTGGAAACTAGCTGTGACGTTAAATAGGTAGTCGCCAAGGCCACGAATAAAATCAGTAAAAATAAGAAGAGAAGCCGTAATTATGTGAACTATCAGCCGTATTGCTGCCGGCGAAGTGAAAAAAAGTGTTAACTCCGAGGCGAAGCTGACGTAACCGCTGGCGCTGGCGCTGTCATGCGAGTGCTCCTCCCGACCCACCTGTAGAGTGAACCTACACACGCCTGCACCCGACCAACCCATCCCCCCAGCCCGGCCAGCTCGGAAGGGAGGGGGAGAAGGAAGGGGGAGAAGCAGGGCGTGAAAGCCACGAATTGAGGGCCAGGGCCGCACGCCGAGGGAGGGAGAGAGAGAGAGCGATCAGCTGTCCTCAAGAGACCCCCCCCCGCCACCCTGACGCCCCTCAGTCAAACGTCCACATCCCGGAGTACACCCCCCCCCGTTGTACCTGCATCTTGCTGAGCACCTTCTCCTCCTTCTGCAGCTGCGCCGGGTCCACCTTGCCGCTGTCCAACTGCTCCTTCAGCCGCCTCACAGTGGTGGTCTGCAGCTCCGTGGCGGAGGTCTGCCTCATTATGCGGGCCTGAGGGCATCAGACAGGCGGGTCGAGGGAGGGCGGCCGTCGGGTCACGCGGGGGGGGGGAGGAAGGGAGATACCCGCACGAGGTAGCCCGACCCCCCGGCTCCTCCCTCCCTCCTCCCCACCCCCCGGCGGCACAACCACAAATGGTAATTAAATTCAGAGCGATACCCCCCTTTAGGTTCCCCCAAAGGTTGTCAGACCAAAGGAAACGCGTCAAAACTAACTTACTGACCTCATGAAGGGAGCTCGGCTACCCACCTCGAGATCGAAGAGACGGCCCGTCATGTCCCGCCACATACCCAGAGCCGACCCCAGCGGGTCCACACCGCGCGGGGCGGAGACGCCGCTGCCGCTGGCATCCGCCGACCTGGACCCGCCTGACGTCGGCGCCGCCGCTGCCACGTCGCCCAACCACCGGCCTCTGTTGCGCGCCGGCCCTGCCGCGGAGAAGGAGGAGGAGGCTGCGGCTGCTGAGCTGCTTCCCGACGTGCTCGCCCCTGCGGGAGCTGCCGTCTCCAGAGCGACCTTGATGAACCTGATGACCAATGGCCGTTCGGGAGAGAGGGAGCACCCGCAGGACATGAGGGCCGAGGGAATGGTGGCCCCAATATGAGGGTCTCCGCTTCGAACTGTTGTGATGGAAGTTACGGGACGCGACCCGCACCTTTCGACCATTCGGAATTTGGTGCCTATTACCCGGGGTAGCTAGTGACGATATGTTGGTTGTACGCTGCCTGATTGATTCATGCCGTTGCAGTAGTACTGGCAGTGGTGTTGGTGTTCTGCCCCTCCCCCTCCCCCTCCCCTGCCGAACTGCCCACCTGTGCTTTAGGGCCTCGAAGGCGCTGATGCGCTGGAAGGGGGTGTCGTTGACGAAACTGACCCCCCCGTTGTCGTCCACCTGGATGTGGCGGGGGGCGAGTAGGGACTGAAGCAGCTCCCACCCTGGAGGGGGGCGGGGAGGGGGGCGGCGATCAAGGACAAGATGTGGAACTGGATGATCAAATGCCGTACAGCTTGCACGAACATATCACCCACCAAGCCGACCCCGACAAACACTCTTCAGCACCCGCCACAACCCGGAACTCCCCGTTTGCCCTCCCCATCTGCCCCCTCGTGCGCCAGGTCGTGACCGGGGCTTCGCCTCCCCCTCCCCGTCTCCCCTACTAGGGCCCCGTGCGTCACACCCCACCCGCGCCGTCGTCCGCATCCAGCAGAGCGCAATCGCGGGACGACATATGCGTCCCCTTCCTCCAGGCCGCCAGGTCGTACTTGTACTTAGGCCCGTACGCCGCGTTGAAGTTGCGCAGGGCCCTGTCCGTACGCGTTGCGGGAATAGCTAATTGCAGCATCACCATGCCTGAGGAGCGGAGGGCCGAGGGCGCCAGGGAGGTAACTTGGAGTCGGAGGAAAGACGATGGGGTTAACTGCGTCAGTACCGCCCCACACGGCGACCCGGAGGCAGCCCTACTCCCCTTCCCCTTTTCCTCTCCCTCCTTCTGCCCGCATGGCCCGCCCCTCAAGGCCCAGCTCGGGCGGAGCCCCCCTCTCGGCACCACGGCGCAATGCACCCCTTCCTCCGTCGCTCCTACCCGCCGACCACGTGTCGAAGCGGTCGGGTTTATGCTTTGCCCACAGCATGGGGCTGATGGCCATCTTGATAAGGCCCGCCTGTTTGGCGATGTGCGGTGAGTCGGTCGGCATCACGAACTGCTCGGGGGGACAGAAGTTGAGATCCAGGATGGACTCCTCGGGCACGTAGTTGGTGCCGGTGCGCAGATCCGCGCAGGCACCCAGATCGATCAGCTGCGGGCACCAGGGGGGGGGAGGGAAGCGCCAGGGAGGGGGAAGGGAAGGTGAGGCAAGGAAGGCGGAGCCCGCCCCTCCCCGCCCCGCAGTGCGCCGCCGGCGTAAGGAGGCCACTGAAGAAGGGGCGCGAAGGGTTGGAGCGAATGGGGAAGTCAGCGAATGGGGCCCCGTCACCAGCACACCTGACCAGCACACCTGACCCGATTCCTCCCCCTTCGCTCCTCACTTTGAAGCGGCGCACGTCCTCCGCCAGAATCATGTTCAGCGGCTTCACGTCCCGGTGGACCAAACCCGCTGCGTGGAAGGCCTGAGGAGGAGGAGGAGAAGGAGGAGCAGCAGCAGAGCGGTGGCCGAAGGATGCCTGACTCCCGAAGGGCGAAGAGTGGGTGGAGCTCTGGAGCTCATGGGTAACGAAGACGGCGTATGACCCCCACCCCTTCCCCCTTCCCACCCCCCGGGGAAATGTTGAGCCCTCCGTCAGGGCCCAGACAAAGGGCCCCGAAAGACCGAGGCATGTCAGACGGCTATCCAACCGACGAGCGCTGCTCTGCCTGCCCCCTCACGACTGCCTTCCCTAACCCAGGTCTCCCCTCCCCACCGCGAGGCCCTCGAAGATGTGCCGCATGACGGTAGGAAGCACCAGCAGCTCGGGAACCTGAGGAGAAGAGGGCAGGGGCGCAGGGGAGGGGGCCGAGGCAGTGCGGTGCAGCCGCGTGGATCGAACAGGAAGACCAGTCCGCCCCTTCCGACCCAACCTGCCACCTGCTGGGTTGGGTGCAGAGACGACGCGGTGTCGCCCCCAACCAGCGACCCAGGGGGGGGGCTATATGGTGCTATACACACACGCGGCGTGCGGCGACATCCGAGGGCCCACCTCTAGATCAGTGGCCAAAGCGCGAATCGTGTCCCGACGACGCAGGTAGTAAGACAACGTCTTGCTCCCCTCGTACTTCCACACCTGCATCCACCAGCAGGCGTACGGAATGATTAAGTGGAGCTGGTGCGGTACGGCGCCACTGCGCAGCCACGTCGAGCGGATGGCGGGGTGCCCTGACTGCGCCCGGAGTCAGCCCCAGTGATTCAGCGAGTGGCAATGGCGGGAAGCCCCCAAACACCTCCCCCTCCGGCCCCCTTCCCCCTCACCAGCCACAGCCCGGGGGTCAGTCTCCCGGTAGCCTCACTGTCCGCCACCTCGCAGTAGCCCTGGAAGTCCGCACAGTGACCCCGAGCAACCCGGCTAGCGTACACATTGAGCAGGTGCTCCATCTGACTCATCTCCTCAGCACCCTGGGCGCAGAGAGGAACGATGAAAAGAGGGAATAGGGTTGCGGCTGAGGGCCTTACGCCAACCCGTCTCAGTCAAGCCGCCGCCACCTCACATCACATTGAGGAGGAAGAGGTCCCCCCTTGCGGGGGCGGGAGGAGACACACGCAATCGGAGCTGTACGGGTTGCTGTTTTGCGACATATGTCCCATGGCGTGGGTCCACTCAACATTCATGTCGGGGCAAAAGCAAAGGGACATCAGCCGTAACATGACACTGCCTCCTACCGACACATTACAGCGCCGCCCCACTCATCCCCGGAGGGGCTCCGCAATCGTTAGCGGAAAATAATCCCTACCCCTGTCATTGTAGCTACAGCAAGGGCAATGTGCAGAGAGGCGCAGTCAACCCTTTCTGGAGCATTACGGCCTTACCTGCACCCTGGTCTTCACGCGCTTCAGCACAACTCGCTGATTTCCGGATGAAGTGCTCAAGTACCCCTATGCGATTCCGGTGTAAATTACGAATATGTGTGACTTGCTTGGTAACAGAGCTGTCTCTATGGGGACGGAGGCGGGCAAACTTACTCCAAACACCTGCCCAAAGGAACCTTCCCCCATGATGCGTTCGACAGTAATTGATTTGGGCAAGATCGGGCGGCCTCGTGAGGACAAGTCTCCGACGACACGAACCGAACATCGCCGAGCTGTGGTAGCAGGAAGCCTTGATGCCACTAACACAGAACGATTTTTCAATGATGAGTGGCTCGCCAGCCGATGGCACTTTGGTGTTCGCATTCGAGAAGGAGCTTCTTGGGCGGGGTTAAATAGTCATAAAAAGGATGGTTAAACGGGGGCGGACAACAGTTTATAGCACCATAACATATTGATATCTATCATGATTGAAAATGTGCCAGTCAGTGTCAACGCCTTAGCTCGGTCGTATGTTAACGACCATACGGAGTGTCAGAAATTAAAATCAGTCGCGATTCATTGAATGAGGTGGGAACCCAAATTATCCATAGGAGTTTCCTCAACGAATGGAAAGATCATTTCTTACATCTTCTGCGTTGAACCGACGGATTGAGCCCTACAAGAGGATGTTGGGCATCTTGCTTAGGCCAACATGTGTCAGCATTTCAATTAGCAATCAATACCTTACCCTTGCAGAACCTGCTGGGTGAGATTATGTTCGCGATAAGTGTCCAGTGCCTCAGGTTGGGGTTCAGCTGGGCAGTAGTTCTGAGGGCACCCACCGTATTGCAGGGCATTCCTTTTACGTAATGACCGCGTCCCTGAGCGCACTCTGGTAAGAATCCTGAAGCCATATATTGGGGAGATGGCGGGCGTCGTCCTCGGTGAGCGATACAACATCCTAGCTTATCAAAGCACGAAAACGGTGCTGACAGGTCCAGCATCCCCAGCCACAAAAATCTGATTAGTTTCAAAATCATAGGTAATTCCAGGTGAACTCTGGGGTGAATTTGCTTTTTGTTTTTTCGTTTCGTCAGGGATGGCCCCCGGGTCGGACAGGCCGATGTCGGGACAGTGTGCCGTCACGGTCGATTGAGGCCAATGCTTTCTGAGATTGCAATTTAATTGTTCTCCCATCCTCAGGGAGTGAGTCATATCCCGAATATCGCGACCTCATCGCGGCGCCAACTGCCACTGAGACGCTGTACCAGGTCCGTCTCGTGCTTGCGGTGGTGCTGATCCCACGTGCCGTGGAAACATCCTCCAAAGTGTTCGGATCACCCATCATGAAATTCTCTTGAGTCCTCTTCGCTTCTCCTCCGTTGCCCCTACCCTTGTCGTCTTCCCCCATCATCGTGGATCTGCATGACAGCTTGTCAGCACGCCCTAGGTCCCCCACTTATATCTTTGCAATTCACGCATACTGTCCATCACCCCACACTGCTATGGCTGAAGGTCATTAGGAGCTGTATGCGGCCCACGGGGCGGGGGTTTTCCCTCCGGTTGCTGACCACAGGTGCACATGGTGCTGCATTCTATATCTCCTGGTTTGCCGTACACATGGTGGGACCGTTGGACTCCGGACACGCCAGCGTCCTGCCGCATTGAAACTTCGCCGCCGGTTGGAGCCCTGGGTGGCCGGCAACGGCAGCCCATATCCTCGTCAGGACCTAATTCAGGTTCAAGGGGGAATTCGGGCGGCGGCGCACCCTGCAGCATGGGGACACTGTTCCTGCAGCACTACCTGGACAACCTGGGGACGCTGAATACGTTCGGGTAGTGGACGGATGCCTGAAGGGGCCCCTGGGGACTTGTGGCGGCTGCTGGTTAGCTGACATGCAGTCCAATTGACGCGATTAGAAGGGCTTGTTTTGCTTTCGTTTCGTACCGGTCCGAAGGAACGCACCGCACAGCTGTGATTTTGGCCAGTTCATGCATGGATCGCGAAATCCTTCCCGTTTGAATGAGGGGTTTCTTCGTCAGGTTCGGAATCGACGAACATTAAGAATTCGGTTTGAGCGATGTGCGAACATCAGGAAGATGTCGGGACTCATCACGTGAGCGATGTGACGGTTCCTGATCATCATACTGCCGCATGGGAGCCATTCGGCCACATGATTCTGATTCAGCTCGTCGTGAAGAGGAGATGGCGACAAACCCCATGGTGCTGTGCCTGTGGCCAGATATGTGGCCAGGGGGTCAGGGATTAGCTCCTTCATGCCCCTTTATGGGTTTATTGAACAATCGCTACAGGACGGGGAAGGGTCGGGGAGTTCGGATGAATAAACAAGGCACGTGTCTCTCTCACTTCCCTAGGCCCATCCCTTTACTCCGCTTGCCTTCAACCCTCCCCAGCTACTTATCATAAAGGACCACCTGTCGCTGTGCATTTATTGTGTTGATTGTGACTTATAGTTGTTGATAAGGTGTCCGTGCGATGAAGGAGTTGGACTGACAACCATAGCGCTAACATACACACTAACGAGGTCGTGCGATTGTTCCCATGCGACCGCCTTTGCCCCCCTCACACACAAACTGTGCTTAAGCTGGCATCATAAGCTGCTCTTATTAATTGACACTCTCCAATATCAAAATCTCCCAGGTTTCTTTAACGATTAATTCAACAAAAGTATATTTTGGTTCAGTTAAGAAAGTTAAGAAGCGGAAATGAGGAACCACCTGGGGCTACGTTCAAGGGAGACGTCAAAACCGCTGAGATGTGCGGGCATTTTGCCGACCATTCGGCAGTACCGAACACGCGACAAACAAGCTCGCCGCATGACATCTTCTCTATAAGGCATCAATAACACAAGATACATCTCCAGTCTAGCTGCCCTTTTTTGCCCGTCCTCGAGGAAGGTAAGGCAACATGTTGAAGGCCTGAAGGCTGTGTCGCTGCCCCCCATCTGGGTGAAACCGGTCGATGACCGGTTCCTTTGACAGCCTCCAACAATCACTCTTACATGACCCAGTCACTTGACACTAGTGCCAGGACAGCTGCCAAACAGACCCTCCCTCCAGACCGGAGTGGGAACGGCGGTCCATGAAAGAGACTCTCGTTGACCTCAAGGAAGCGAGGTGCGTTTTTTGCGTCCCAATGGCGTCTCGAACAAATAGGTACCTGAAGGCACGAAATGGAGGGGTAGCTGTTGGACCGGAAAGCGGTTTGAGGGCGACAGCGGGCGGCACAGAGCGTGTGCTCACGTGCGCGACCCATCCGTAACCAACGACAAGTTTCCGTGCACAGGGAGCTGCCGTACATTGGGATGACACCAGAAAAGAGCTGTCGCACCTACCAGCTTGTTTGGCGAGACCTGCAAGATGCGTCAGTTGGGGTGACAGCTGGGGACCCCGGGGCTCCAGGGAGCCTGAGGAGGCACTGGAGGGACCTGTGAAGCACAGCAAACAGCCAACAGCCAACCACGACCACCACCACGACCGTGAAATGAACGGCAAATGTTAGGATGCCAAGTCCCGAACCACTGCTTACTCATTACACAGCGACTCAGCCACATCTCTTCTCTATTCTCGCGGGGGAAACCGACCCACGGGTCTGTCGGCAACTACCAGTCGGATGCCTGCACCCGGCGGGGCCATCCCTGTTGAAGACCCAAACACCAGCAGCCCCCGGGGCCCACCGAACGACAATCTCTTCACCGCAGTCTCCACAGCGCTGTTACGGGTGGAGCCGATGCCCGGTAGTTGCTCGGATTCGGGCGGCCGGCTGGTGGTCTCCGCCCTTATGTCCTTGCCATGCAGGCGAACCTGCGGGATCGAAGGGGACAAAGTGGTCAGGAGACGCTCCCCCGTCCAGGACAACATAGCAAGACAAGCTCTTGCGCAGACGGTATTCCATACGCGCTCACACACACACACACACACGGCCCCACTTTCCCGGCGCTCACCGGACCGCTCTGCCCGCTAGGACGCATTGTGGGCGGTGGTTTGTGCAACCAGAACGAGGACGACTGGCAGCAGGCGCGAGGCGGTGATGCGGGGTTACGCCCCGTGCGCCGCAGAGGGACAGCGACTTCGGTCCGCAACTGCTCCCTCACCCGGGCCTCCTCCTTCAGCTGCTGCCGCCATGATACCACCGGGGCTGGGTCCGATGAGACCTGCCGGGGGGCCGAGTGGGAGGTGCCAGGCCACAGGGGGATCATTTGGGTATTGAGATCCCTGGAGCATAACACCTTCAGCCCCGCCCTAAACATGGATACTCATCAGATCGCGAATCCTCACCCTGGGGGGGGGGGCACATGAGGGGGTCGACCCTACTCTGCCCGAAGTCCTCGGGAAGCTGTCTGACATGATGGTGCGCTCCGCCCCCCTCCCTGCCTGCACCGCTCCCTCCACCCACCTGGTCCAGGAACTGGTAGTGCACGTCCTCGGTGCCATCGGGTCTGCGGCGGGTGGTTCGGGTAATGGTCGTCACCAGCTGCATCGGCCGCCCCTCCACCAGCACCTGACCTAGCCTTAAGGGAAGGGGGGAGGGGCAGTGGGGCAGTCGGAGGCAGGTAAAGGAAGGTGGAGGAAGGCGGGGCGAACACGGGGCGAAGTGAGGGCGGGTGTGGGTGGATCCACCCGCATGCGCGTGCATGGCCCTCCCCTGCCGTCTATCGGAATGAGGAAGCGGTCGTTACGAGGCACGCCATTCACACATACATACACGCTTGCGTCATCACCGATATCTTCCGTTGACCTTTTCCGTTAACCTTTTCCGTTAACGCCGGGCGGCCACTTCAGCCAACGACCACCCAACAGACATGCTTGTACACTCCAATCATCGTGGTCATCCAATCCAGCCTATCACGATCCCCGCTCTGCCTCCTCACACTCACTTTGGAATGACAGGCAGCTCGCCGACGCTTCCTCGCCGGAACCGACACTCGTACCTCCTGCACTGGCTGCCGTACTCCCGCCGCCCCGTTGCTCCCCTCTCCCTCCCCCCACTTCCGCCCGAAGAGCTCCCAACCCCGTGTCAGGTGCTGCCCTCCCGCAGCCTGATGGCTCCAGGGCCACCTCCCCAAGCAGGCACTCCAACAGGCCATTCAGCAAACGGTACACGGTCTGCAAAGCTTCCCTTTCGTAGCTGCCCGAATCCGTACTCGAGCTGCCGCCGCTGCCGCCACTGAGGCCGACGGACTGAGGCCCTGTGCTGCACCGGCCCGGTCTCGTCAGTGCGCCGAGCCGCTCCCATAGGGCCCCCAGCCGCTTCAATGCATCCAGCTGGGGCTGCCTGAGCGCCTCCGCGCCCTCCCGGCCCGCACACAGAGACGTGATGGCTCCCAGCACCACAGTCAGCCCGGTCAGATCCACAGCCGCGACTGTGCCTTCCGCCAGATCCAGATCCAGATCCGCCAGATCCAGATCGAAACCCGGGCGGTGCTGCTGCTGCTGATGACGTGGCTGTGTGGAGGGCGGCGGGGTGAGGTGGCCAAGGTAGTCGAACAGGGGTGGTAGCACACCTCGCTTCCTGCCACATCGCGAGAGAGATGTGCAACTTGAGGTAATGGCTATGCTCATACTTGATGAACTAGTGGAGCTTAGTTGCTGGCGAGCGCTCCCCCTCCCTCCGGGACCGCGCCGCCCCCCGGTCCAGTTCCAGGCGCTCCTCCGAAGTCACCGACCGGGTCCAGTTACCTGAGCTGGTCGCGAAAGCACACGCTGTTGGGCACTGCGAGGTTGTGCACCAGCACTGCGGCGTAGGGGGCGGTGGGGGGGCTACGCAACAACCTGGACAGCGCCTTCAGAGCGGGACCGCCCAGCAGCTCCTGGTGGCACCTGGGCAGGCCGGGGGGGCAATGAGTACGTGTATGGGGCGGGGGTAGTGTGTGGGGGGGGAAGAGAACAGATCTCGCCATCACAAATAACATGCATGACCGGTAAATGAAAGGAACGGTCGTAATGGGAAGATGAGGGATTGGGTAGAATACCGGTCGGTGGAGAGGATGGTTGCTGCGGCAATGTGCGGCGGGGAAGGGAGGACTTACAGTCAGGGTGGCCACTGAATGGACTGGCAGTCGCAGTCACAGATACGCACACGTGGGACTCCTGGCTGGGCTGGGTGATGCCCTGCTTGCGTGTCCACAGCAGCGGCGCACCCTGGGTACCCGGTGGCCCTCTCCCGAGCCCCCGGCCCACCTGACATCGGCAGCGGCGGCGGCCAGTACGGCGACACAGGCCCCTTGTATGGTCTCGGACTCCGCAGCGGCCGCCTCCGAACGAGCTCCACAACCGCAGAGCCGTACGGCCGCCGCCTTGCAGCGCTCCGCCTCCATCACTAGCTGCGTAACGGGGAGTCCGACGAGTCGGCGACGTACGCACAGACATACATACTGACATACAAGGCCGGTGTGGTACTGATAAGATGTGTCCGCGTCCCGTAAGGAGCGGCCCCCGCCCATCCCCCGCTCATGTGCTCACCCGTGCCTCCGCCTCCTGCGCCGCCAGCAAAGACAAGCAGCAGCTGCTCCGATGATGTGCGGACTGCGGGGTCGCTGTTGTCACCAGGTGCACCACTGCTTCACAGCCCATCATCGCCCCCGCCTCGGAACTTCCCCGGCTCCCCCTCCCCCTTTCCCCCTCACCCCCGACCGAGCAGCGCAGCTCCCCTTCCTCCTCGGGGGGCAGCGGGAGGCTGGTCAGAGAGGTGAGGGTCGTGTCGGCGTAATTGCCGGCGAAGAACCCCCTGCTGCCGCCCTGGCCGTCACTGCTACTGCTCCGTGTTCTGGTGCTGCGGATGTTGGGCTTACCGGTGGAGGCGCCCACCCATGAGGTGGCAGCAATAGGGTTGGCGGTGCTCAAGGGGCGGCCCAAGCGGCGGTTGAGGCGACGTAAGGCTATTTCGGCGGCCACTTCATCCCTCCCAGCGACTGCCGCAAGCAGCGGCAGGAGGGGCAGCACTGCGGGACCCGAAGTGAAGAGAGCGCCAACCCTATGAGTCGAGGGGCTGCCGCTAAATGGGGTTGCGCGGCAGACATCTGCAGAGGCGAGGGCAGGGTGGCCCGGAGCACCCTTTGCCTCATAAGACAGATCCTCTGGAGTTGCCGCCACCGCTGCGTAGGCACCTTGCCGGGTCACCAGCATGGCGATGCAGGAGAGGGCCAGGATCAGTTCCCTCTCCGTAGCGCCGAACGACTGGAGCAGCACGTCAGTGACAAAGGCGACCACCGCGTTGGCATCGTGGGCGCTGGGTGCCGTAGTTAAACCGCAGAGGCGTTGCATAAGGTCCTCTAGGGGCCGCTCCAGGCAGGGCTTAGGGCCGCAGCCTGGAGAGGGTGTATGAGGAAGTGCTTCACAGTGTGTGAGAGGCATTAGGGTGAACGTGTCGCTGGGTAGGTAGGGAAGATCTTGTACGCGTTTCGACTTGGCCTGAGTGGCGTGGTGCCTGCTGCACCGCAAGGTCTTTACTTAGTCATGTCGACACAAAGCGACACTCATGTATGAGTTACGTAAACTTGGTCGCATTCGATCTGCATTTTGCAACTAGTGTAGATGGAAACAAGGCCGCTATGACGAAGCGTTCAAACGACATGACGTGGGAATGTCATTGTGTACACTTAATTGTTTATTGGCTTCACACAGTTAATATAGAACAAATCTGGAGCCGCTTTAAAAGGCGCCAGTTTCCGTTGAAGCTGTCCCATGTCCGTCAAGCGTTAGCAGCCACGGCTGTATGCGAAACCGGTTAGCTTGTAGCATTGCTCGTATTTTCATTCCGCAACGTTATGAAAAACACGCCTCGGTCGCCAATTCAGAGCCACCACAGCGTCCGGTTAGACTACGCGTGAGCAAAATAATAACGGGCTATCAAAGTCGAATCAACTGCAGATTAAAGTGCAATTATTAACTGTATAACGTCTTGGCGCAAACAGTGATATCATGGGTATTTAATAGGTGCGTCTGTAACGGATGCTAACAAGATCCAGATTTAGAAGCGAATCGGCGGACTGAAAACCTAAAGCGTTTATGCTTTTTACAAGTTATAAGGAACATACGATAAGGTGCACATCAAAGGAATGTCTCATAAAACCTATCCTTAATTGTTCAAAAACCAGCGTCTCCTGCCGGGGCTTCAGTTAATCAGACAGGACTTAAATATACTCATGGTATCATGGAGAGTATCCATTTTGGCGTGGCTTTTTTCTTGGTTTATGGCAGGTGTGCTGGGGCTTACCGGAGCGGCGATGCGCCCGCCTCAATAACTCTTTGCAAACGAACATGAGGCGGCGGCGACTGATGTAGAATTTAATTCTTTAAAACTGACCGTATTTTTGATATCCTGTTTTGGATTTCTCGGGTGCTTCATCGTTGATAACCGAACAGCAGCCCGAGTGCGCGACGAGTTTTGTTGCACTTTTCACAAGCCTGGACTTAAATTGCCTTTACAAGATATATTAGTTACCTAGAGTATAGATACATATTACATGAGATGTATGTCGGCCCCCGGCAACAGACGATGCTCGCTATTAATTGGTCACACATTTGTGGGTGGGCCCCAAATTATGTGCCCCAAATAATTCCATAGCATCATCCTTAAGAGCTCTATGTGATGTATCTCGCGTCAATATGCAGCTCCTGCTCGACGTCTTACAGCCATTCGTACATCACTTGACAGCCGGTGGTACCAGGTAGTCTTACGTAGTGTACTTCTACATCACGTTCTACCCCTTTCAGGTGGCCGCATCACGGCGCAGAAAGTGGACCAGCTCACCTTCAACAGTCTCCAGGAATACCTCAACAACGAACCAAAGCTTTCCCTGACACTGCAGCTGACGAACCCCTCCTATGACATGCTTGCGAGGACTGACATGGTAGCCACCGTCTTCCTCCCCACCTCCGATGTAAGCAAGCCGTCTCAAGGTGTGATGGAACGCACGGCTGCGTGGTGCGGCAGTTGCCATGGCTCTGCCTGGAAACAGGATTGGGATGGTTTCGGAGCATCCTGGGGCCTTGAGCTGGGTCCTTGGGGCATCAGGCCTAGGAAGGGAGAAGAGTAGGAGCCAGGCCTAAGGTGTTACAAGACGGCGCTTGCAATGTCCAATAGATTTGGAACTGAATGATGGTACTGAGCGAGCCCCTCGCCCCTCTTTCTGCAGGCAGTTACAACCTATTTGTACGAGGAGTACGGTGTTGAGGATCTCGCGGATCTCTGGTCAAACCCCGTTCTTAACAAGGTCTGGTTAAACTAAAGGGGAATGACTGTTGAGAAAATTGATACACGTACAAGAGAGAAAGAAGAAAGAAGTCATTCCACAAGTGCGGGGCGCTTTCCTTTCTAACAAGGCCTATGTGACAGGTTGTATACCATCTTTGATGTCGGGGGGCGGCTGTAAGGAGCGTCCTTTGCAATTGTCGCTTCCAGACATCTGTTCGGAGAATGGCTCGTTGTGGGCTCCGGAGGGGCTCCCTTCACTGTCCCACTGTCCCTCTGGAGGCGATCTGACCCGGGCCCAGTCGGGGCCTGGGCCTGCTGACCTCAAGGGGAGCGCCACTTACCTTCCGCCGCCCTCCCTGCCCCCCTTGCCTGTCAACCCCGCCACCTCAATGCACCCAGCTGCTTCTGACCACATTCAACTCGGTGCTGCTGCCGTACCACATCGTTCCCCAGCGCACCCTCACCAGCAGCCAGCTCACTACCGGCATGCAGCTGACGACCTCTTTAGGCAGGCCAGTGGCGGTGGTGCGTTCGAGTGGGTGAGTCTAATCCCCCTCCAGGGGCCATCCGCACTCGGCTGGCGGGCTGAGGCTAGCGAGGTGGAAAGCCTCCGACCGGTGTACGGATAGATAGATAGACAGATAGATAGGTAGATAGTGCACCAGCACGTAATAGGAGCGGATCTGGTTGTGAAAGGATAATGTGTAGTTGTACGGCAATGGGGATAAGGGTGAGGGACACATGCAACACAGAGCTGTGCAAACGCGTGCGGGTGCGGCTTTTGTGTGTCCTTGTGCCTCTATGCCTATGTGCACGTGTCGGAGCCAAACCTGGCGATCTGCCCCTCTGATCTCCGTCCGGGGGTGAATCGATGCGGTCCCCTCATGGAACACCCTGCCGCCATGCAGGCGCATCTCCGTCCAGGGAGGGAGCAATGCCGCCAACGTAGTCACAGCCAACCAGATGCTTGCGAACGTGCGGAGGAAATAACACTTCCGGGGAGATCCGGAGTACTGATGCGTATATCCATCGGGGGACGGGGGCCTTATTATGCTATTGCCATGTACACGTTAGCCGGCGTTCCGGATACACGGGCCGTGCTGTTTGGCCCGGACTAGGTTGCCGCATACCTCCCCCTGTAACCACCTGCCTCCTCCTCGGGAGAGCTGGTGCAATAGCCAGAGAAGTGCCCGACCTCGTGACGACTGCCGATGGTCCACTGGTCGCCTGGTCGCAGGGTTTGGTGGTCTGTCATCTCATAGATGCGGTGCTGCTCGCGGAACCTGCGCTGCTGACTCCGCCTCCACCGGTCGCAACTTCAGCCGTACGGAGGTCCCCCGTGCCAAGGGTGTCGTCCCCGCCGCCCTCCCGGCCCCCTCCTCCCCTCCCCCCTCCCATCCGCCGGTCGTCCCCGTCCCCGTCTCCGCCTTCACCTCCGCCGCCCTCTACAAGTCCTTTGCGACCTCCGCCACGTCGATTTCCACCACCCAGTTCACCACTTCTGCCACCCCCACGCCCTGTTCCTGTATTATCACCGCGCCCGCCTCCGCCATCACCCCCACGTCCGCCACCGCCTCTACCATCGCCGTCTCCTCGCCAACGGCAGCCCCCGCCCTCTCTACCGGCGTTCCCCAAACCCCCATGTCCTAGGCTTAGGCCTAGACCTCCCCCAGGCCCCGTCCCAGCGTCCCGTTCGGCAGGTGAGGCACTGGGTGCATGTGCAAATGCACCACTTAAACGATCAGCCTTATGGCGATGGACCCTGACGCCAGCTGCATCTCCCCTCTGTCGCCTGAGCTCGCTCCTCCTTCCCCTGCCTTCCCATCCGTCTGTCCCTATTCCATGCACCTTCCCTCTCTTCCCCCCTCCGCTCGGCCCTGCACATCAGGACTGGACATTGTGACTGAGCTCAGAGGACTGGGGGCAGTGGTAAACGAGTTGGTGGACCTATTGTCACAGGGGCCGCAACTGTCAGAGGTGGGTATCGGCGGGAGTGGCACGGAGATAGACAGCTTGCTGCTGCCAGCCTGCAGCGGGCGGGAAGGACAGCTCTCTGGATCTGCTTGGATCCCGCATTCGCACGCGGGTGGGATGTAAAGGGTTGCAACTGGCGACATTCCCTGTTTGCCCACCCTCCTTCCTCTTCCGCTACCACACCACTGCCTCACTGCGCTCCTTACTGACGTGCGCTGCTGCGGCAGGTTCTTCCGGTTCTAGCCCGTCTGAGTCCCCACCTGGCCGGGCTGCTGACCCGCAGCAACGTCACCATGGCCACATTATTTCTACCCTCTGCTGAGGTGAGGTGAGGTGAGGTGAGGTGAGGTGAGGTGCTGGAAAGGGGAGGTGCTGGAAAGGGGAGGTGCTGAAAAGGGGAGGTGCTGGAAGGGGGAGGAAGCGGAGGACCGCAGCACGGGGGGCCCGGAAGACATGAGTGATGAACACAGTTCCACCTCTTGGGCGCAGTCCTGAGGGCGCCTGAAGCTGGGGCTGGGGCTGGGGCTGATCTTCACCCGCCTCCGACTTGGCCGAGGAGAGATTCCGGGTATCCCACCACCCACCACCAATCGCAGCACACCATCATCAGGAACTAACTGCTCCCGCCGCTGTGCTCATGCAAATGCTCACCCCTATGTAGGCATTTTCCGAGTACCTGAGTACGGAGGGTGACCTTTCCTTGTTGTCCATACCAGCACTCATCGCGTTATACCGCCGTACGCTCACCATCACCGCATATCACGCGGTGCCTGGCGGTGCCGCCAGGCAGGTGTACACGGCGGCGGCGCTGGCGGCCGCAGCGGCTGCCGCGGGTAGTGGCGCAACGGCGCTGACTTCATTAGTACCGAATGCCACTTTGGGGGTGATGCTGCTATCCGGGTGGGTTCGTGGGTACGTGTGGGATCTGGAGGCCTCTGGCGGGTGCAGTGCGAGTGTGGCACTCTGCAGCTGATGGATGCGATTGGACCAAGCCGTGTAAACTTTCCCCCTCATCCTGCCAGCCGGTTCTTTCCCGTCCCTTTCCCGGCCAGGCGTCTGCAAGTGCTGGGAGCGGATGGTGGTATTGGTGCGGTCATCCGTGCGGATCTGGCGGCTGGCCAGGTGGGTGATTTGGTAGTTAGGTAGTACGGCGATAGCTTGGTAATTTGGTGGTTGTCAGGCATGTGGTATTCCCCACTCCTTGTGCATCAGTCACTTTTGAATGCCTTCCTTCCCCCGTCCTGTGGTTACCTCCGGGGACAGCGGCTGGTGGTTCACGTTATCGACCAGGTGGTGCTGCCGCCCCCTGGAGCCGAAATGCCCCTGAATGGCGCCAAACCACAAGGTAAGTCTTGTGGCTCCGAACAGCAATGTGCCGAGTTTTTGCGCTTATGCACAATTGACCTGGGTGCTCAGCAAGGACATGATGGGCCTTATATGAAACATCAGGCAATCCCCTGAGGATCGCGGACTAGACTAACATCGGCTTTCCCTTGTCCTGAGCTCGGGAAGAACCTCACTTGTGCTGGTGTCTGGGCAACCCCAGGCCGGACGTACCCCAGCGTGCTGTCGTGGATGTCGGACCCCACCAATCTGGATGCCACCGTGTTCTGGGTGCTGCGGGCGCTGCTGCCCCCCAGCCTGCTGGTGGCACTGGACAATCCCGACCTGGCGGCGACGCTGTTCATCCCGGTCGATGATGTGAGTAAAGTAGGCCGCAGGAAAGAGGTGGTTTGCGGAGATGGGCTGGCAGGGGGACGGAAGTGGAGTCCATTGAATGGCGGGAAGGAACCGCACTGATTTCTCGTTCGGGGGTTGCGCATCCAGCCCTCCGTTTGTGCCCCACACCAGGTCCCCAAGGTCCCCAGGTATGTTGCTCACCAATGTTCCTCTCCGGTCGCCCGTCCCTCGCAGTCCCTATTGAGCACCGCGGAGGTGCTGAGGGCCCTATCGGCCCCCAGGGCGGCCGGTGCTGAAATGCTGGCCACTGCGTTGAAGGCCTGCGTACTGCCGGGGGAGTCGCTAGTGCGTGAAAGCCTGAAGCTTGTCCACTACAGCAACCGAGTGACGATCAGTGCGGCGGGGACTCCTCTGCTGTTCATCAACAAGGACAGGTGGGGGGGAGGAGGAGGAAGCCAGAAGCCTAGCGCTTTTGGCTGGAGGGAAAGAGCTGAGTGAGAGTGAAGGGGCCACAGGACGTACCTTGGGGGATTATTAGAAGCCCTGACGCAGGATACCGAATGAGGATTGGTGCCTCGTGCTTAAAGTGGCCAGTTGAGTTAACCATGTGCGTGCACATACTTACCGCTTCCCTCTTGCCCTCTTACCCCTTGCCTTCTTGCAGCACGACCTTGGTGAACGGTGTGCCGATCATGTACTTTGACCGCCCGGCGGGGAAGGTGAGCCCCATGGGGCGCAGTTTTCGCGCATGCGATCACCCGGCCTCATGTGCTTGGCGATGAGATACCAGTGGTGGATAACGGGGCAGGCTAGAGACTTGCCATTTGGTAGCGTAAAACGACGACTCCACCTCATGGTCCCTAGGGACATTGGCGACCTGAACCCTCTAGCTGGCCTGCACCGCGTACGTTGCCCTGCACTGGAAAAGTATCGTTCAGCGCCCTGCATTCACCTGGGTGCACTATACCTGTACACAGGCATATGTGCAGATCCTCTCTAGTCCATTACGCGTGCAGTATGGGACTCAGCCACTGCCGCCGTCGCCACAAGCATCACCCACACAACCGCCTCCTACCAGACGGCGCCCTCCTCCACCGAGCCCCGGCCCCAATCCCAGTCCCAACCCGCCACCACCGCCCGCTCCACCACTGTCGCCGTTTGCATCATTACTCGAGGTAAGATTGCACGAGAAGGTCAGTCCTGGCTGTCTGTCCCATTTGTGACTTGGCTCAATTATGCACACCAGCCATGCTGCAAGAGATACCTTGCCGGATCCTGGTCCTTCAAGCGCGGTCTGCAACAATAAGCCAAACAAGTATGTGGACCCGAACACATATCACCAACTTTTTGTGTCGCGGACGCAATGTGATAACCATTAAGTGTGTATGGTAAGGTCCGTCGTGTGAACGAGCCCTCCTTCCGTGCTTTCTGGTCCGCCTGGACAAACCCTCCCCCTAAGCAGGCCTTCTCAGCGCTTCCGGAGCTATCGTCCCTAGCTGCACTGTACGAGATTGCGGCAGAAAGTGGTGTGTTCAACACCATCATGGATAGTGCGCTGATGCAACCCTATACCATGTTCCTGCCGAACGACCAGGTGGGCTTGAAGGTTTTTGCAGGCTGGATTATATGTCGGACGGTGATAATGATAATTAGTTCATGCTTTGTGGCTGTCCCCGTCTGCTACTCTCCTCGTCTCCCCCTTTTACACATTTCCCAACTACCAAATGTTTGCCATCCGTAGGCGTTTGGCAGTTACCTGGACATGTGGGAGCCTGGCCGCACAATAGAGGATATAGCGGCGGCCGTACGTGCTGATGCTCGCACGCTGGTGCGGCTGCTCAGTCCCCACATATTCTCTGGACGCCGGCTTCTGGTGGCATCGTTTGGAAATGCCACGACTCTCACCACGGGCATCGCTGGGGCGGTTGGAGCCAGGCTTAGGGTAAGAGGCGGAGGAGGTCACTTGATGCTGTTTCTTTGCAGTCCCATTTTGTCCCCAAGGTCACTGGCTTCTCCCTTGTCCCACCCAGGCCAGCCCTCATCGCCCTGCCGCACATGCTGCTCCCGCAGGTGAGCCTCGTCCCTGCGGCGCCGGGCAGCGGTCCCCAGGGCGGTTTGCAGCTGGTCAACCTCTGCTGCGGCACCATCATCCGGGTGATTCGGCCGGACGTGCAGGTCGCGGGAAGCAAGGTGCGCTGGTTGCCGTAGGCTAAAAGCTGAGGGAGCGCGCAGGGCCCTTAATGGGCGTTACGGGAAGGCTCTAATCCTATAGGGATCCGATGATGAACCAAGAAATTAAATGTGGAAGGTCTCCACGCGCAGTTTCCACTAATACTTAATGAGCTTTTGTTAGCTGTATCATAACCCGCTAATACGACGCCTTGATGGCGTACTCTCCTCCATGCCGTGTTCCGACCTTCTGCAGGGCGTTATTCACGTCATTGACACTTTCGTTACATCACCTTAAGTCGTCAACTCCATTACCTGGGGCCGCAAAACGATAGTTTTTGAGAGATTACCACGCGATCCTAATGCGGGCCCTTCCTGGGGGGCCTGCATTCATTCATTAATATGTGCACACGCGGCTGCTACTGAGTGCATTTCATGGCTCTGCATTTATTCTCAATGTCTTCACCGCTGTGACGTTGCATAACCTGAGTGCCGGCGGTGAGACGGGCCTAGGTCAGGGGTACCTATGGTGGTGGTGGTGGTAGGGACTATCCATCAACCTGCATACAGAGCTCGTCGCCGCTGCGTGAAGCCTGGGGTATAGGGGCGCTGCTGATTCATTTGAATGAAGGGTGTGGAATCATCCTGGGACGTGGGTACAGGGCTTTCAGTGCGGGTGATGCGTTATGCTGTCGTGGCCGATGGCGCATAAACTTTGAAGTAGTTTCGAAAGTGCGAGCAGGAGCAGTAAATATATTTTTTTCGGACACCGTTGGGTCAATTAATTTACGAGGTATGCAAGAGCATGATACATGCTGGCTTAGGAGTTTTGGGCCGCTGGAAGAATGTTTGGTATTAGGGTTATCAGCTCTTGGGGCTTATTATCCACTTCTTTGTCGTGACAGGGGTTTGGAAGGTCACAACGGTTGCAGGCGTGTCCTCACCCCAAAGAGGGACAGTATGTGCAAGGTGATAGCGTGAAATAAATGGACTGCCTGGAATGGCTGCTGGATCAATATGCAAATATGTAAAACATGCGTTTGCCGGTCGCTTAGTGCTGACGATGTAGTGGGCGTGGACGCTAATGCCCCCCTCTGTGGAACATATACACACCATTCATATGCATAGTAACCTTCCTACGATGGTAGGACCAACCGGAAGGGCCCTACGGCTCCTCAATGCCCCACCTCCGTGACATAGCAAGAACAGGTGCATCGTCCGTTTAACGAGGCAAACCAAAGCAATAAGCATTTTGCATGGCATTAACCACCATAGTCCTGGCCGCTCGTGGAGCCGTCAGACTACTATATCCTGCAAATATGCTTAGTTGAGGCACATGAGCAGCGCAACAACTCATACAAGATTCCCCAACTCGATGTCGTTTCCGATCACAATTTCCTCCATTTCGTAGGGCACTTCGACTCCAAAGCATGCCACTGCGCCTTCTGGCTAATCCCTCACACCCTTCATCACGACACATCTGCCATGCGCCATGCTGTGGTGGGTGACCGAGATGGCTTTCAGCGAGCTACTCACCATATCTCGCCACGTACCGCTCTTTATAAGTATAGCTGAATCAGTTCGTCACTGACTGCAGCAGGAGTCAGCACGCCCAGGTCGGTCACGAGGAGGCTGATACACTGCGGCGGCGTGTAGTCGCGCGACGGGTTAATCACCTGCACCAGCAGGAGTTGTACGGCGGTCACTGCCTCATATCAGCATGTAGCGGTCCTCAACACGTCAGGAGATGTGCAGTTATGGACAACGCTCATCCTTGAAGCGATCCTTCGACGGTGAAGGTTCCATAGCAAAAAGTGAAGCCTTGAAGCCTCCTAGGCAGCCACACAATCTTTGCTGTAAAACAGCTCAAAGCCGCATAATCTCGCGCTGTGGTGCACAGAATCCAACCCAAGTAACCATCACTAAGTCCGATATCCGATGAGCACCTGCATGTTAGACCGTGTAAGACAATTCGCACTTACATTTGTGCGCGGCGGCAGCATGGGCCCCACGTCGAGCGGCTTGCGCTCCTCAGGCAAGTCAGCCTGCCCCAGCGGATATAGGCGGGCAAACTTGTACGACTCTGCCGCCACGTAGAACGGCTTAGACGCGGCCTAGAAAATCATGCGGGATTAGGGCATCATCACACCAGGGGCGTGCCAAAGTGTGGGGTGAGCACTCGGGATGCAACGTGGATTTACACGTGGCGCTAACAGTGGATTGGTAACCTCCAGCCACGCCGTTTACGCACTCTGGTCATGGGCGTGCGCAGGGCTGCGCACACAACATGCCAACTGTGAAACTGGCACCGACGTTTTGGTCGGCTTCATTTGAAGTGTCAGAGGCGCAACGTATGGGCTCACCTGTGCAGCTAGCGCAATGCCATAGGTGCCCAGCTTGTTGATAATGCCGCCATTCTCCACCACCGCATCGGCGCCCGTCAGCACCATGTCCACCCTTCAACATGTAACAGGGGCGGACAGGGAAAGGGACAAATGCTGACCATGACCTGTGAATTTCCAAACAGGCCATCGATCCTGAATCTACCAGGGACACAATGTCGTCCCATACCGGTTGTGTGTGGACATAACTTACAACATATAGATACCAAGGCTGGCATCCAACCCGCAAGGCGAGGCCCACCCATTCACGGAAAGGGGAACAGATAGTAGGCCGCCACTCACTTGTCCATGATATACCCCACGCAGCTGTCCAGTACCAACGTGACGGGAATGTTCTCCACGTCGAGCTTCTTCGCCATTGTGATGCCTGTGCCATCCGGCCTGCCCTCCGTGACGATCACGCTAAACTGCAGGCCCTGCAACGCTTATAACGAAATATCAATAGGGGTTTAGGGTCACATAGGGCGGAGCGTTTAACCACAAGATAATATGATTTGAGCGTGCGTCGGCCATGCGGTACACAGAAACCTCTACCCAGAGCCCTAGGGGTTACGGTTTTTCCTTTTCGTAAACGTGTATCAGGGTAAGATAAAACCCCTCTTCCAGGTAGCCGCTTAGGTTGGCCAAGCAAAACAGCGGCGAGGCGGGCATAATGTGACGCGCTCGGTAGCATCCTAACTTCCCCAGAAGGGCACTTAGATCCTAGGAGATCCGCAACCCTTCCGCCATCTCGTAATCACATGGCAAAACAAACCCCTCCCCTTTCCAACTTTGAACAGAATCTTACACTGGAGAAGGCTTGCTGCAACAGCCGCAACACGACGCGCGAGTAGCCGTGTGTCAAAACTGTGCAGTTGCTGCGAATGAAGCGAGACCCCAGTTCCGCAATTGTCTGCCGTGCTCTGATAGGGTTAAGGAAAGCCGCAATAACGTAGTGGAGTCTGAGGGAAAGGCTTTCAACGTTCATGTCTTCTAAATGGTCAGCAATAACCGGACAGTGATGATTACAAGTGTTGATGCAGCCTCGTTTGCGACAGCTTGGAAGACGTTGGCTGTCCGAGAAGGGGGCGATACGGCTTTTAGCCTCATGGGACCTCAGCAGCTGTAGGCATACCGTGTGCTAGTTTCCGCGAAGTGCAAGCCCCGCTCAATTAAGCGAGCCTTGGCCTTTTCGATATCCTGCAAAGGAAAATGGCCACGACCTGGTTAACACCCTTTAACACCCTTTATGGACGATGCACCGTACCCGTTTGGTTTCCGCTGTACCTGTAATTCCAGCGCGCTGGTCCGTGTCGTGTACCGGAGGAAGAGCTCGCATCCGGCCTTCAGTGATATGTTGGTCGGGTTCACCCTGCGGTTGATAGACCACCGGATGATGGCGCGAACAGAATCAAGGAGTCAACCGCCAGTGCCCAACGGTGACCGCCACCTGTGACCGACGGTTCGGCAAGATACTAACAGCGTCACGTAATTGTACAAAACATTTACAGTTAACATACGTTAATCCTACCCCACGGACCTTTGAAGTGCTTGTGCAGCATCCGCTAGCTCCTTGCTCACCCCCATCAGCGTCGTAGCACTGTGGTCAACAAGGAGGGATACTTTTTCCTCGTGCCAACAATGCAGATGGAGCACACTGCACACTGCACGGTTCTGACACCAGGGCGGACATTGCAACACCCCTGCGACTCCCCGTGGCACTTACCCCAAGTTTCCTGACCTTCGGGCTACCTCACCTGCTTCGCTTGATGACCGCCGTCAACGCCATAATAGCCGCGACAGCAAATGCCATCTCCTCATCGCGATTCAGTGCGTCGTGAAACTCGCGAACCGCGATGTCATTTAGTGTCCCTGCACCCCAGGTGTCCAAAAGCTTAACAACGGCGATACTTGGCGCATTCAGAAGCCTCGCGCACCTTGAGTGTTCGCCTCAAATCCTTCCGTCACAACTAGCTTTTGATGGCTCGGCCGCCGCTGCATCGTGGCCGCCCCGGACAGGCACAGCCCAAAGTAGACGGAATCCTAACTTATTGTACGCGGCGTTACCTCAACGAATGAATTCGGCAGCTGTAGTCGGCGGTGCTGAATAAATGGGACAGGCTTTAGCTGCATGGATAAACGCAATTTGCCATTATTAGTTTAAGACTAATTGAGTTTATTGAATGGTAAATCCTCTGCGGACTTAACCGTCGTTATTTTTAACTGGCTCTGATTACCGGTCTTGACTACTTTCAGTTGTACCAATCCAGTATCGCGCCTGTCACAATAATAAATCATGCTTTGCAGTGTATCTTTAAAAGACCCGCGAAATGTATAAGTCTATTTTCAGTCGGAGCCTACCTGCAGTTTACATGGCTTTCAAACAGTAGACACAATTTGAACAAAGATGGTTTCAGGTTCAGTACTTCCTCCTGTGAATGAGGCTCTTAGCTTGCTAGACGTCAGCTTTGTCAACAATGAATGGTCAGTTCACGTGAAGTCAACGGGTCTGCAGTCGAAACTGCCCCATAACGGAAACGGACTCCTTACAGGCACGGAACACCAGCAACCATCCGACGAAGCATCCAGATCTTGGTAGACCACATCTCTGTCCAAAATGTGCAGCTCAGGTAAGGCAAGTCTCCAGCGTGAAGGATATGCACAGGGGTTTTCACACCTTTCTCCCCCCAATATGGTACAGTCGTGTTGAGGACATCCTCAACTCCTTTGGAAGCCCCAGCCAGCAAGGGGGCACTGTGTGGAGTAAGGTGCGTGGGAGGGCACGAAGCCCCTACTGGGGGCGAGGTGTGGTAGGTACGGGAGTTTGAGCGTGTGTTGTGGATGCGGCTAGTCTCAGATAGAGACGCACATCATGCCCACGAAGCTCTTCACTAACTTGCAAACTATCCATATCACACCGCCTTTTGAACAAAGCAGCTTGCTGCGAAGGCGGACCTCAATCGTCTGGAAAGGGTGGAAGCGCAGGTGGACGGACTTCTGAATGACTGCGCACAGTTACGAACGCAGCAGGTAAACCATAACACCCAAGCGACATTTGGTTATTGTTGATTGTTGATCCTCACGTTTCTGCCAGTAGAAGATCTCTGGACAGACTTGAAGTATATCCCGACTGTATATGTGCTTAGTATTGCCCGTCCCTGTTGCCTCCAGAGTGCAGCGGTGCATGCCCATGACGACGTTGTGTCACGCATGGAGCTTCTTAAGGACCAAGTCACCAGCATGGAGGCTCGGCTAGGGTTGCCGTATGTTCCGGACACTGCATCGGGGTAAGTTGGGCCGCCGTACACGTATGGGTGCCAACGAGTGAAAGGATGGGAGCTGGGCATGCTCTTCGACTGCTGCATTCGTAAAGGAATGTGTTTGGCCAAGAGGAATGATATTCCTGCCATGCACTCAGGCTGGATCAGTACGGCGGCACGCGGCGTCTCAACACAGGTTTGGGCAGCTCGTCGCCCAGCAAAGGGGGCCTTACGACCAGTGTTCCGACCGGGTCTGTCCTCGACCGCATTCTGAGGCTTGAGCGGCGCACAGACGCGCTGGCAGAAATGAACGCTAAGTCCGAGGTAATGATTGGGGTTGAGGTGGACGCCCATGGCAGTCACACACATCACAAAGGCCTGTGAGGGGTCTTGCCGTGTCCATGCTGTCCGTGCTGTTCAATACCGTCCACCGCCATAAACGTCTTGGGGTTGGTTTCTTACGCGCCTCGCATCCAGTAATAGGATGGGTATGCCGTCGGTCCTGGTTGGAAGTTAAGTCGCCTGTGCCTGCAGGATGACGCCGCCCTCCTGCTCGCCAAACTGCGTGAGATGGAACCGCGGCTAGAGGTGCGTCACGTGTTGCGATTAGCTTATGCTATGCGTCCCGAGCTTGTCTTTGGATTTTGCATGATCTTACATGATTGCATGCAGCGCGCCTACAGGATCGCAACAGCCGTACTCGCGACAGCTTGTAAAAACCTTTCCGATGCCTTTCGCCCCCCTTCCGCTCCACGCTGATCTTTCTCTTCAGGTTCAGATCAACCATTTGCGAGGTGACATCAAACAGGTATTTATCATGGCCTTGCTCTGGTGATGAAATGCGGATGTCCACCAACATCTTGAGTGCGAAAGGGACCCCTTCCCCGTCAGTTGACTCAGATGCTTTGTTTGGGCAAGCATACAGACCGGTGAACTGAAAGATGTGCCTGCGGCTCCGTTCACGACGGTATCGTGAGGCAGTCGCGGCGAAGGTGTTATACTTAGGAATGGTACTTTATCCCTCGATGCACGCAGGCTTTGGCTCTTGCGGCGGCGTCTACGCGCTTGGAGGCTGACGCAGAGAGTACTTCACGCATCAAGGAGGCTGAAAAGCGCATGTTGGCCCGCATTCAGAGTAAGGTCTCACATTTTGACACTCGTTTCTGCCACTCCATTATGTACCCAAGACAGCTATCACGTGAGCCTAGATGCACGAACGCCTCATCACACAGGCGTGGAATCTTCGCTGGAGGGCAAGGTGTCCGCCCTGTCCGCGCAAACGGGCATTACCCTAAGTTCCGAGCTCGACAAACGTGTCAACAGTGTCTACGACCACATAGATGCGCAGGTACGGCATGTTTCCATTCACTACCGTAAGCCTGCTCAGGACTGGCACTTGCCGGTAGGAATGTGTAGTAATTCTCTGGGCGCCCGGGTCAGGTAACGGGTTCCTCACTCCGTGTGCTTGTTCCTCTTTCCTGCAATTTGCAGGTTCAGCGGCTGTGTGGTGACCTTGAGAGGTTGTCGCGAGATAAGGTCGACTTGACATCTTTGGAGCACTACTCTCAGCGTATTAGCTCCTTGTTCGAGGGCGTTGCGCAAGGACTGGCGGATGAGGTGGCGACGCTGGTCACCCAGCTGCGAGCAGAGGTTGCTGGTGTCACGCGGAGCGCCGAGGAAGCACGCGTCAAGGACAAGGTACAGCGCATGCCTGCACAATCCTTATATTTGCTGCGATATACTTCATTGGTGTGGCTAGAAAACCATTTAGGTGTTGTTTCGTTTGGCCACGCTCCCTGGATCGCTGTCAGCACTATGGCCTTCACGATGGATGTGCGCTTACTGCAACGACTCTTTGCCCCTTAGATGCTTCAAGATAACCTGAAGGCAGAAATGGAGGGCATCCGACAAACATCAGGGCAGGTCAAAGAAGCTGTCAGCGCGATGCAGGTAAGCACAGGATGTTGATTTGTGAAGTCGACAGCTGTGCCGTGCGAATTCCGGACGCCTTATGGTCGTGCCTGCAGGAAGCACTCGCAGCGGTGCAAAACCCTCGGCCCCTGGAGGAAACGCGGGCCGTTGTTCGGCAGGTTATGCTGGACACGGAGCAACTGCAGAAGGCCGTGACGGGTTAGTCGTTTCTGCATGAGCATGATAATAGATTATGGTGTGCTTTTTAAGCGGGGATAGATTCTTGGATTGTTTCAAGATGGCTGTGGCTAAATATGGTTACGTCGATGCAGTAAGGCTCCTTGCCACCATGCCATAGGGTTAAATACAGCGATGTCGAGCACAAGCAATGCGTTAGAGCTGCAATCTCACAAGCTGAGTCAGCTTTCGCACAAGATCAGCGGCGTCCAGCACGACGTTTCGGCCGTTAAGGACACACTGTACGGCGGGGTGGCTTCGCCCGGCGGGAACGCGGTCGAACAGCCTGCTCCAGCAGGTGCTTCGGTGAGTGATCCTTGAGATGGAAGTGCGTGATGAGCCGTTGACCACATGTCCCTGATGGCGTCCTGCCACTTCCGGCCCTTGGTCCACCTGGCAGCTGCTATCAAAGCTAACATCCTTGGAACGGACTATCGCCGACATGACGGCTTCACTGCATTCAAAGGTCAGTGCCAGTGCGCGTCGAAGATACCGTTGGGAATGCCTTCCCATGGGCGTCTGTGTGTCGATGGCAGAGTGCTCAATGCCCCGTTGGGCACATCACCTCAGGGGTTAAGGGATGAGGATCCATTTACAATCCTGTAGGATCTTTGTTAACCAAAATTCCGATGCCTGTGTTGATTTGGTTTCTTTCACTCGAATTCAATCTGCTGAGAGTTATTTGCCAACACAATCCGTTTGCCGGTAGACGGACGACACTGTGACACGGGAGATGGAGCGCCGCGTTGCCGCCTTGGTGCGCCAGCAGGACATCACAGCTGAGGGCCTGAAAAACCTGTCGGCAACGGCTTTCAAACGCGCCGATGATCACGCCTCTGCCATACAGCGATTAACACTAGTAAGGTCGCTTAATACCTGCCTCGCGCGTCAGGAAGGCGATTCCATTTTTTGTCAGGAGTAGTGGGGATTAGAGGAACAGTTCTTTGTCAGGAGATTGCACCATCTGCGGGCAGTGGATCACCTAGGGTCTAGTATCTGTCCATTCACCCTTCAATGTCCCGATTGACTTAGTTCGTCCATGGCCTTAGGCGGTGAGCGGGAACCTGGAAGATCGTCCGACGACAACAGTAGTCAAACATCTCTTGGAAACCTCGCTGCTCGAGGTACGAAGAGGGGTAGTCGCAATGCCAATTATCCGCTAAGATTTGATGGTAAAGTTGACATGACATGTAAGCATCAATTGTTGGCCAGGTGCGTGAACGCTGTGATCAGGCGCTGGCGCCCCTCTGGGACGCGGTTCGCATCTTACAATCTGGCCTACGCGACGCTGCCGGAGAGGTCAAGGCGCTGAGCGCAAATGTCAGCCATGTACAGCAAGCGCAGGTAAAAGGGATATGACGTCAGATGACCTGCAAGGCCCGATCTCAGAAGGTTGCCCACGTTTGAATGTTTTACCCTGTGTTTCACAGAGTGATTTGCGGAGCAAGGCTTCTACCGACCGAGCCTCTTTGCTAACCGCTCTTCGGAAGGTATGAGTCGTACTCCTGCTTGAACACTACTTGCTGAACGTGTTGCTGTAAACAGATGAAAGCAAGCTCGTTCGCTGAATTATTGGGCCCCCGCATTGCAGGCCATAGACGATGAGCTGGGCTCTCTCCGCACTCAGCTCGACTCCCGGCTTGACAGCATGGCGAGCGGCGTTCGTCAGGTGGTCGAGCAGCTCGAGGTTCATGAAAAGGTACAGTCCATGTACGATAAGCACAAAAGGTGCCCTATGTCCCGGGAAAGGTACACTTTCCGAACCCTTTATGTTACCTAACAGCTGTGATCACGAGTCCGCGTGCAGCTTCAGGACAGGTTGACGCAGCTAACAACCGCCATAGAGGAGCAGCTCGCCACACAGGTATGTATATATGGATGCATGCGGCAGTGACTAGATGTATAGTGCCTATGATATGCACCGGAAGGATGATGTATATATGAAGATATCAGTCAGATTGATGCAACCTGCTGATGCCCAGGGTACAGACGGCTTGGTAACTTGTCTAAACATGCTTACCCCGCAAGGTGGCCGCCTGGCGTACTGGCAACCAGCAGCTGCGTACCGAGCTGTGCAGCCGCGCGGACGCTGCAGCTGTGGGACTGGGAGCGCGGTTGGATGCGCTTGAAGTAGTCAGCTGCAAGCACGCAGACGAGTTGAAGGTGTGTCGTGTGAATGGGTGACCTTGTGTCGCCAATCAGTATCTGTGAGTGTTGTCTTGACATCATGTCTGCAGTCCCTACGGAGAGATATCACTGTCAGTCAGTCATGCTTCCTGCTTTCCAATGAGAAACAAAACCCCGTGCGTATGAAACCCCGTAACCCTGGAGTCCACACGGTGAGGGCACGGTGCATACAGGTGCTGTCTGAGACGTCCGTATCGAAACCTAACGAGGTGATTGTGCGGGAGATCGCCAGCTCAATCGCTAGTACAGTATCGAGCAGTCTCGTGAAGCAGGAATTGTTTGACTTCCGGGAAAAGGAATTGGCGATGTTGCAGGTATGGTGCGTGCATTAGTCAATCCACATGGCGTGCTTACGGGGTCGGTACTATCCCTGAAATCCATCCCCATTTGGAATGTCACAGGGTAACAAGTTTTGCCTCGTGTGTACCACATTATAGGAATGGCTCGAGGAGCAAAAGCGGAACCGCGACAATATTGCCACGCAAAACAATGTGGCTGCTGCGCTTGACAGTGCGTCCCGACATATCAGGCAAGAAATGGAGAGCATCACGACAGCACGTATCGAAGAGGTCAGTTAGCGCAATCTATTTGTAAATGCCACTGTATTAACATTTTCAGCAAATGCATCATTCCAGCATTTACGAATTGCATGCCCGTACTATGAATGGCCGTTTATTGCGCTTACCTACCCCTCACCCTCAGTTGCGGCGGGCATTTGCATCTCTGCGAGGTGAAATTGATGGGCGCGTACGGGCGACGACAAGTCGAATGGAGGTCGCTGAGCTACGAATCCAGGTAGCGCATGCTTGCCGTGACGTCTTCCGCCGTGCAACATTTGATGCCATGCATTATGGTGCCATGCAGGATCTAGAAGCTGCTACCGCTGGTACTCTTAACAGGAAGGTGAGGTGCATGCATGTAGGGTGCTGGGGTTATGAGTCGTTTTTTGTGGCTAATAATTCGAAAACGCAGGACGTCGAGGAAATTTTGACGTCATCATTATCGCAAGGTGTCGGCCACATGGGGCTGGAGACGAAAGTCCGGCAAATGATGGATGAGATTGCTGACCACGCATCTACTTTGAAGCATTTCCGTTCAGAAGCGGTTCTTCGGAGGTGCGTCCTGGAGCATGATCACGTGTTCGTCCTGAATAGTAAAAATAATATGATGTTGGCTAGCGCTCCGGGTGAGGAAGCACATCGCTTTGGGGGCGGCTGCGAAGGCACTTGGAAGAAGGCTTAGGGCACGCCTTGACGGCCGCAACATTCAGAGTGCACATACCAAACTGACAAGGGCTGATGCAAACTGCTTGTGCTTGATCGGTCGTGTCGTGTATTGGCCACAAGCAAAATACCCCGGAGACCTTGAAAAGGCTGACCACGAAATGCTTTCCGAAAGTACAGCCGTTCGGCTGTTGAATCCCGTGATGGCTGCGACCTTGCACAAACCTAATTTACCCCTTCCGATCCATGCTATGTAGTGAGTTCACTGCTGAATTGGCCCGGAAGGTAGATCTTGCAACTTACCTTGCACAAGGCAGTGCACGAGCTGCAGCGGCGAACGCAGGTACGATGTAACTGCCGTTTACATTGGTTAGCATGAATTTCGTTTTTGACGCTTCACGTCTCGTTTATTATCTGCAGGAGCTCTTGTCGGTGCAAACCTGTCACCGCAGCGCCGTAGGTCTGTCGATGCCGGTGAACGCTTCGCCCATGGCGTTGCGGCCGTCGCTCGTTCAATGGATCGCTTGAACCTAGGGACTGCGATATAGTGCCTATGTGTTTCGTCGCTTGTTGTTGTTGGCTCATGGTCTCGCTTAGCAGCTGACTGAAGTCAGTGGACGGCAATGAAGACAGTTGGGCGAGAGTGTGGGGTTTACAGATGTATATACTTTGAATGCATAGGTTTCTTAATAACAATGTCTATTGATTAGCCAGGTCAGCTCATTAAGTGTGTCCACTCACTACATGGCATAACGTATCATGAAAGCCGGACATGAAGTGTCTTTTACATAGATACTGGATTTGCCAGGCTTTCTACAGGATTTTTAGGCACAAGGCAAATGCTCCAATCCGATTCCCTGCTGGCTACATGAAGTTGAGACATATGAACGCAATTAACTTAAATGATGAGGATATAGCTTCTTCCATGCCTGCTCTATTTTCAAATACTCGTACAACGGGGGGAGATGTGCAAGCATGAACGGTCGTTCTCATTTGTTCTAGTCGATCTGTGTCTGATAAGCATGTGTCTGTGGCTGATTAAGATGTGGTGCTAATCGGAATTACTGATGGAGTGTGGCTTTTCGAACTGACTTGACATTGTCGTTACAACAGCCCTCGACAGTGGTACAATCAAGTGCGCAGGAGTCTGAAGGACAATGGGATCTTGCATCATACGAGTTCCCACGGTATCGGGTTCAGCAAGAGTTGTTCTAGCGGCGAGGCCTGCATCAGGCTGACTTGGCGTGCCTAAGAAAGAACTATCTTCGCGACCCGACATGGAGCACGAGCCCACACTTTCAGTCAGGGATGCGCTAGACAGTTCGCCAACCGGCTAGAACGAAAAGACTTCCCGATTACTCGCGTACCGACAGTATACCCGAGCATACCGATGAGGAACGCGATGTAATCCGTAAGGCCGTCTTTGATTTCCGTACTTCGTGTGATCAGAGCCTTGATTTGCTCGGGATTTAAATACTGACCGGCCAACACCGCGTTCAGCGACGGCGTACGTTCACCTGCGACTCACAGCACGGACTCGCAACAAGAACGCAGCAACTAATCAGAAACACGCAGCAGTAATTACAAACCGGAAGCAGCGGCATCCAATACGGTGCGGCCAAGATCCTCGGCGAACATATCTAGTGGGCTGCAGCGATTGTCGTCGCGCTGTAAGTTGACAGCGAGGATAAAGGGATTTCCTATGATGTGTTACAGAAGTACCTTTGCTCTTAACAGTTCTCGGTCTGGAGCGCCCGTGGACAAGCGACAATGGGAGACTAGGACATCAAACGTAGAGGATGAACAAGTGATTATGCATAATTGTTTTCAGTGCAAGGAGACGGCGAGTCTCCAGAAGACACTGTTCCCATGTACAGGCATAAACGAGGCTCTCTAATCCCTATGCTGCCCTGCTGACGGGCTGAAACCTTTTACCCTATGCCGCCCCGCTGTTCGGCTTGGCACCTACCTCCACCAGAACCCCGCAAAACCCTGCAACTCCTGCCTGCGAAACCTGAAACTCTTAAGGGCCAATTAACAGCAAATTGTTTCAAGTTAGACCAGTGGCTGGCCATGACACATTCTGTTAGAAGCCACCGATGTAGCCCATGCTTACATATTGTAGCCACGCTCAAAGTAGCCACTGCCGAGTAGAGGCCTCTGTAATTGACGTAATCGGGATTGACGTTATCCAGCGTAGTTATTTTCCGACTGGGTGGGTGGCGGGCTTCTTAGGCATGACGGTAATGAGTATACCATAATGCGTAACAACACGGCGAATAGCTGTGGAATGACAACTTACTCGTTACGACAAGGGTACTGTACGATTTACCGTACTATCGTCCAAGAAACTGCCTTCTTAAGCTGAGAAACCTACGCTAGAATGGTTCGCTGGACGTAAACGCTCGTAAACACAGGAACCAGGGATCACAGGACCCCATCACGCCCTATCAAGCCTTCCTGCCCCATTGCCATGGCCGAGGGGTGAATGAGGGCAGAGAGGACTCAGTAAATCACTACCTAGTGTAATAATGCCCGCTTACTGGGATAATGCGTCTCCCGCATCAAAAGAGTTAACTATGCAAAAATTATGTGCGTGAATTTGGCGTGAACGTGCGCGAACGCCCTCTCCAGATGCTTAAGGATGCTTAGCCGTCCCTACGTTTCAGTGGCAACCCCAACGCAAGGCGCCACAATCAATCGACAACCAGAGACCAGTCCAGACGGGGAAGGATTTGGTCAAATTGTGAAGGGAACGCAAACAAAACCTGACAAGGCGAAGGCAACGGAAGGCAACGTGAAGGGACAGTCCCCAAGAGATCCCTAATGGATCAGACGATACCCAAGTCAATCCAGGTTCAAAAATATATATTTAATTTTATCACAAGATTTGTAAGAACCTTACGAATTCGGGAATTAATAACTTCCAGAGGGACCAAGTTGCGTTTAAAGCCCGGTGTGAATCCAGATATTTGGAGTCGAGATTCAATCATATACTTTCAATTATCCATTACTTTACCTTACTGTCTTAGAGGGAATTGGAGAATTGGCCAGCTTCAGTCATGTGGGCCTTTTGCGTCGGTTTGCGCCCATCCAATTTATTACCTCAAACGAGATAATTTACCACTTATAAGTCTTTCCTAATTTATTTTGATAACTACATTCCTCTGCATCTGCATCCAAGCAGTTATTTGGCCACCCTTCTGTATAGTTATTCTTACGACTGTTCGCCCACCCTACTAATCACAACTGTAAATTTGTGGATTGCTGGACGCCAGATTGACGGCCTTGCCCGGGAGGATTGCAGAAAGGTACAATGTTCGACCCGGCTTCCGGACATGCTTCACGACGGTTTCCGCCGGCCTGCTTCTGACCTCGCTAGTGCGCATGATGCTTTGTTAGAGACCTCTCATGGATGACCAACTTAAGGTTGGAGTTTAGCCAACGGTTGCATGCCTGACATGCCGGCACGGAAGCAAGGTGTCCGGACAGAAGCAGAATGCGATGCTCAGATACCAAAACATCCTGATTTTGTTTCGTATGAATAATGTCGCTCTGGGTATGGCAGCTGTCTGAGTCTGGTTGAACCCATCAATATGAAATCGCCCAACAGTCGTCTCCCATGCGCAATGGTGCCCTTGTTATCTGCATGCAGTATCATATAACACAAGAAGAAAGGTATAGCTGTGCTGTCTTCGGCACCCCATGGCGGAAGCCGACTACCTTACGCGCCTGACAGTGCGCCGTCTTGCGGAGCTGAATGCAACCCGAGCAAGGGTAGGTGGCTAAGTGTGAATGGATGGTGAATTTCGTGGGTTGAAACCTGGGGATCGTTGCATTAGGAACTATGTGGTTCCAATACCAACTCCAAGCTTATGTGAGGTGGACCCCTATGGACCCTTGAAGGATGGGGTTATGCCATCCCCATATGGGTCACCTCAAGCAATTTGCTATCGGTGATGACCAGTTTCCCTGCCACTTTCTGTGACCACTAGGTTGAAGCTTTGGAGGCACGCGCAGCGATGGCTGAAGAGTACGAAGCTGAACGTAAAAAGGTAAGGCAATGTCAGTAGGCGGCGAAGATTGGGCCTTGCTGTTTCGGACCGCGGCATGCCTTGATATGACTATTTCGCATATGCTTTGTGATCCCTGAATGCAGCTAGAGCTGCTGCAGCGACTTCAAGATAAGTATTCAATTCTCAGTCCCGTAGTTACCACGGACGCAGCGATTGTCATTACTGAGTTGCGTGAACACCTACAGGTAAGGATGACTTTGTGTGGATGGATCATAGTTGTGATATATGCCATGTATACACCATCCAATGCTCGTCCCACGAGCGTTATGCCATAGCATGCGATTACATGGGTGCAATTGTATTGCCGGATTATCGGTTTGAGGGACAGGACGTCGAAAAGAATGTTGTCCAAATCTTCATGAACATCCACGTGCTGCTGTTGTTGATCGAATAAGGGGCTCCTGGTGAAAGCGGTCTTATTTCTTTCTGCTGCAGGCTGTCTACGATGCGGACCTGCTGGCAGACACCCAGCTGCGTGCGCTAACAATGCTGCACGCCGTCGCGTATGCTACACGAACTCTGGATCGCCTTAGTGAGCCCGGCAAATACGCTGCAGAGGTATCATTCTGTCAGTGGCTGAATTCTTGGGGGTTGCCAATAGGTCTTGCATACTGTTTTTGGCGTCTGATACAGATCATATAACGATATTTGTACGGCATACAGTAGCCCGAACGCTCTGTATTCAATCCCGGTCACATTTTGGAGCTGGAGATTCCTTTGGCGACTGTTCTCCTCCCCCGACCAATATGTACATGGTCAGCTATGTTAGATGCTTCGCCGTTGCAGGGAAATGCTGGCGTCTTGGAGCTGGGTGCTTCGACTCTGGCTATGTTTTCGACACGCGCTGGTGCAGCTGCTTCCTTCACTGAGGCGTCCACAACGTCTGTCTTAGTCAAGTTGCTCTCACCACTTTATGCCCCAGTTGTTGTCGTTAATATTGCAAATGCGATTGGCAACCTAGCAGGTAAGATGGGCGAGCACCGCGATAATAAAGATTGAAGGCCTTGGATACATGTGTGCTGCTGCTGCATGGATTTACAATTGCACCGCGATAAGCAGCGCACATACTGCAGGAGGTCTTGAGCCTACCTGAGGCACCCAGAGACCGTAGCATCATGTTCTCTCTGTCCACGACTGCTACATCTCTCTCAATGGTAATGTCGCAAGTATGGGCTATCCAATTTCATGTCTCGATGTCATTGATTCTTTCCATCCCTTAGAGGACCTGGATATCCGCCTGGCGCTCCGGTCGGGCGGTGGCATCGGTGCGCTGGTTCGACTGCTGCGGCCAGACTGCGAGTCCAGCGTGCAGGCTGCCGCGGCGGGTGCCCTGTCACTGCTTGCGGCCCGTGACATTGTAGTACAGGACAGCGTGCGCTACCTGGTGGGTGGCGGGTGGCGGTTTCGGAGACCTATGGTCATATATGCATATCATTTTGCATGTTGAAACGTATCAAGCGACCCCGGGAAGAGGTAATGGAGTGCGAGCAACTATCATGCCACACTTCGCCGGCACTGAAATTCGTCTACGGGTCCTATGTTTTAGGTCCAATGTGGTTCGATATCCATAAGTCGCATTTTACTGACACCGCCTTGCTCGATTGCGTCCCCGTGATTTCAGGGTGGCGTCGACTTACTCGTGGATCTTCTGGTGTCAGCGGATTCATATACCGCGGAGGCGGCGAGGTACTGCCTATTGAGCTTGCGCCGGGGAAACACGAAGAATCAGGCGGAAATAATCGCCGCCATCCGGGCCAACACCAGCGTAGTGCGCAACGTTAGGTACGTGGGATAGTCCTGCATCGAATGCTTATGTGTAGCTATTAACTCGCCGAAGTCAATGTTTTCGATTGATCTATACGTCAACCTGATCTTACCGCACCAAAGATACGTTAAGGTCGTTATTATTCCGGCTGTCATGTACGTTGCCAGCATGAGTAGTGAAATGGTTGCATGTAATCATAGAAACGTGACATCCCTCCAGGCGGGTCGATCCCGAGCTGCTCCGCTTTGAAGATGCCACCCCACGTGTGAGGTCTAGCTACACCCCACCGACATCTTACACTACGCCAACGAAGGCGCTTTTGCGGCCCACAACCGCAGACAGGTGTGATTTTGTTTCTGTGGTTTATGAAAGATGTGTGTCTTTCATACAGGGAGGCTGTGTGTGGATTTTGGTGGGCCTATTCCGTGCTGTTTCTCCCCTTACGAAAGGCTGTGATAGGTTTAGGCCTGTTGGCAGTTAATTGCAACCCAAGGAGTAAGGAGGATGCTTAAGCCATAGAGTACCGAAATAGCTAGGTCTCGTTGCACAGACATCTTGGAATCAAGAAGTCGTGCATGTACTCGCAATCTCGTACTTGTGATGCGCACAATTAAGCGGTGTGTTTTATATATCATTATCCGCAGTTACCGGCGGCCTACGGATATGGCTACTGCTGTGGCGCGCTCCGTGTCTCCAAGCCGTTTTAAGTCTCCGATTGCGGCGGCCCTTACCGCCCAGAGCACTACGGCGCGCGGCTCTCTGGACCGCGAGATGGCTGCTGCAGCAAGCCCAGTTCGCACGAGCTTGCGGCCAAGCACGCTCGCTCCACGTTACACTCCACCTCCACCATCGCCCCTTGAGGAAGCGCAGCCGGATTACAGCCTGGGACCGGTACCCGAGGTGCGGAAAGTAGGTCAGGCCAGGAAAATCGTTCAGCGCATTGAATGCGCAGTAGTTAGCAGCACTCATAATGGAATCGTTTGGTAAGCGGAATGTGGCAATTGAGTTGCTCTCGGTCGGCACGCTGTATTGCGGACCAACGACTTAGCGAGTTAGAGGATGCGTGATTCTTCTATTGGCCCATCACGTGCACGTAATTTTTACCAACAGTTTTCTCGTTCCAACTTGTTTGTGTGCAGGTCGACAACGAACTGCTGAAGCGGAAGCACTTAATCCGCTACACTGCAGAAGAGTTGGCGGCGTTGCTGCAGGTGTGTGTGGGGCGCGGGGTACCTCAAGTGGACTTTGTACATTTTCGTAAATTGACTACTTGGCTGAACCTGCTCATTTGGGCGCGCCGGTGTTGATCCAAACCTCTGTGGACTACTTTACCCTTGGTGTGAGGTGCAATAAAATGTTGGCATTGTTGGCTCTCCAATCTTTACCCGCGGTACGTCGCACATACGTATGTTTATTAGGCTTAGGTCTCTGGAAGTGCATCATACCCACGGAAGGCTTGCCGAGGTTTGTTAATGTCCAATCTGCAAATATCTGCGCATGTAGGATATGGGCTTCGACAAACTGGACCTGCGGGCCTTCAAGGTCAACGATGTGGCGGGTCAGTCCGATTGTCGTGGTGAAACCCTAAGGGGCCACATGTTGCACATTTCCTACCCTATTGGGCTGGTTATTATAACCGCAAAAAGGAAGAAGTTGTGAACAATATATGTGCAACGTATAGCTTATATTTCCTGACCAGTTCGTTAGCTAGGCCCAAATCATATATAGCATGATCAGTTGAACATGGGTAGAACTAGACACTTCGTTTTCCCTAGCCTCTCCGGATGTTTGTGATCCTATTTCGATTTAGCTTTGCCATTCCTTTTACGCCTACCTATCTTGCTTCACCTCGCGGTCCTTTCACCGTCCTGGTTTGTTTGGGCCTCACGAGTTTTTGCGAGCTTAGTAATCACCAGATGTCCCCACCTGTTGTACAATTCTCCTAGGCGTGGATCTGCTGGATATGACGGAAGACGAAATGATTGTGCGACTGCTGCTGCCCCGTCACAAGGTGATTATGGCGTGCGTGAATGTTCATGCGTGTGCTGGCCTACATTTGCGCTTGGCATTGGGCTAGAGTACGCCAAACGAACTCAAATCAACGTCCCCGGGACCACGCAAGGATGTCGACAACTCCAATGCAGATCAAATAACGTGTAATTGACGGGAGAGTGCGAGATGGAGCACGCAGGAATGCAGATTGAGCTGTATTAGGACAGGCCAAAGCTGCTTTCGTTATGCACTGCTATTCATTGCCGTATCCATGACAATGTTCCCTTTCAGGTTCGCAAGCTCAGGGCCCTACAAAGGGCTGTGGCACTGTACGACCGGATCGCTACTCTGCCGCGACAGGTCAGTCATTACTAGGCCGGATGTCCTCTTCATGTAGTTTTAACTACACGGGCCGCTCTCTTTAACTATACCGCAAGATAATCATTTCTTTCGGCTTGGGCAAGAGGTGCAGTGCCCTTTACCTTTACATCTATCAAAATTGCGTGGCTTCCATCCAATACGCCCGGATACACTTTGCCGATATGGATCGGGATATGGCTGCCACAATTCCCTCAGGGACGCCTGGGGGAGGTGGAGATGCGACTTTTCCTGGCCAATCAGGGCTGCAATACACATGAAGTCGACAAGGTTATTCGGCTGTTCCGCAGCTTGGTCCACACGGATAAGCTTGACTTCGTCACGTTTTGGGATTTCGTCACTGCATATGATTGGATTGCGCAAGCGTTCCGGATCTATAATATCCAGGTCTGATTGTAATGCTGGAAAAATGCTGATAGCCATGCCCTGGATCTAAGATACTGTAATTGCGCTCTCATTATAGGGTTGCGGGGAACAATATTATTGCGGGAGGGGGGCAACTAAATTAAAATTTTGAGTTTATTTACCGCGCAGGCTGAGCGCGTTTGACGTGCAAATAGGGCTCTTGCTGTGCCTTAAGCAGTCCCGCAAGCAAGTCGTGTTGCGCCTGCTCATGCATGTATGCAGCGTCCGTATATGTATATATGTAGATGACGCAGGGTGTGCATGAGGAAAGCTGGTTATCGCTGTCCTGCTGCATGTCACGGTTGTTGCCCTTGTCCTGCACGCGGGGCTGGAGAAATTACGTCACCGGTACTCGGTGGTAAATGTATGTATACAGCACTGCTAGCACGCTTAACTACCAATCAATTCGAAAGCATAAACACACATCCTTTACAGGGGCAAAAATTAACATATTGCAACGAGTTCGGTACCTCGCTTCTGATCATGGTTTATCGTTGTCCCAATACGGGATGGTGCGTGGGTAGTCCAATGGAGCCTGAGGTGAGGGATCGGCTAGGTATATCATGCGGGATAGCGTTATATGGATGATAAACTGCATGGGCCATGGTTCATCCATACATCTATACACTCATACATTGTAAATTTACATACCTCCTGGTCATCAGCTGCGAGGACGCACTAGCGCGACTCATCACACCTAGGGATCTGCAATGTTTCGCATCTGGGATGATATACATGGTTACTCAGGTGTTTTCCATGGCTAGTTGGAACGAAGGCAAGGTAGGTACGTGGAAGACTATCTCTAAACCCTAAGTAGTGTTGCTAGCTGTACTAAAGGTGGCACTTATCGTTGGCTCTGTCAGCAGCCAGCGTTACATGGCATTGCATTTGTTCCATGCCGTTCTGCTGGCCGAAGGGATTCTATTCTTGGTTCACTGCCCTGGTCATCTGGTTACAAAAGGCCCTGGCCCTTTATCATCTAGGATGAAGAAATACCAGTCGGAGCACCGTCAGGAAGACGATGGTGATTGATGACGATAGAGTGTTACAAACTCATGCATAGATAGAGCTCCTGTAAGGCCCAGACGCGCCAGGAGGCTCATGGGGCCATGCGAGAACTAGCGGTACATCAAGAAAGGAGAGCTGATAATGTACAATCCGATTGCGAATAAAAGTCCAGTAAGGAAAGGAAAAACGGAAACGGAGAGAGAAAGAAGCATAGCAGTGTAACCGCTGTAGGTATTATGACCTGCCTTCATTCAACAAATCCTAAAACCCTAAATGTATATGGCTAATTTGATGCTATGGCTAATTTGATGATGAAAACCGAGTTGTTCTTGTATTAAAACAACTTCAAGCGTAGTAGAGCTATGTCCCATCACAATCACCAAACTAGTAAACCGGCATGCACGCACCTCAGCATAAGCGGGACATTCCATCCCCAGATGGTATTCATCCTCCACGGAAACAGCATTAATGCAAACATGATACCAGCGTTGCTCTCTTGGTCAGCCTTTAGGACGGTAGGTCAGCGGTTAGGACGGTAGGTCGGCAGTTAGGACGGTAAGGTTTACTTCCTACTTTACGCACCTCTATCTAGTGCCCAAGCACCAAGACGGGAACGAAGTAAATACGCGTACTTACACTGTCATCGGAATATAAAGTACCATGCTGTGACATAGGCATCTAATGAGTATGCCTACTCATTTTCACGCCGGGCTTACCAGCATCAGGCAAGAATGCACATGGTTGGTAAGAAGACGAGCGAGTGAAGACTCTCGCTTTAACCAATCCTCCTTGAAGATTAAGCCTGTAAGAATCTCTGTAGAAGCTAAGAAGTCCATGTGATCCTCAATATCGAAATAAGTAGGACAAGACTGAAATTCCGTATAGCCGTGCCCCTGTACGGAAGAGATGCAACATACGAGGAACGATGCCCAAAGGCGAACCAAATATTTGTTTTCTTCCTCCAAAATATTAGTATAACAGTGGGCATTAGTAACTCATAAACTGAATGCATCCTGGTCAAGTTAGATACGACCTGGACGAATTTTTTAATCCGCATTAATTGACGAACGACGCTAGGGCTTTAACACTTGCTTTGATTATTATTACATTACCGGTTCTCGGACTCGGGACTTATGAAGGGATGCTAGCATTAACCTTTTCTGCTTCGACCAGGAAGGCGGTGCTCGAACTGACGCGAACAATTCCTTCACCCGGGCCTGGAGAGGCGCTAGTTCGAGTTCTCCGGGCCGGGATCTGCTCAACGGTGGGTTCAGTGCCGTCTTACTTTGTCGTGAGCTCCAAACTAATGAATGATTGAAAATCGACAACAATTATGCTTAGAAATATAGTTAAATGATTAACTTCGGCATCATACATCAAGGCGTTCGTGTATAACGGTGCGCTTTCGTTCATCAACAGTTCCACAAACAATCATGGCTGGCACATGGCAGAGGGCTAGCTGTCACTGTAATTGGTTTTAGGAATGAACCTGAATGCAATATGCAGATATGGGAATCCGATGGCCTGAAGGAGCGGTTGTTTGTCTTCTTAACGAACGGTAGATATGTGATTCACAGCTCTCACAGTGAATTAGAACGGGAAGGTGACCTTCAGGGATCAAGACTTGCAATTCATGGTAATGATTTTTAACTCTTGGCTGTCGGAAACTTACGAGAGTCTTAACCCTTTTACAGGACCTCGAAATTTGCCGGGGTTACGTTCCTGGCTATTGCGGGGTCCTCGGCCACGAGTTTGTGGGAGTCGTGGTCGCATATGGCCCACACATCGACGCCGAACACGAAGCGCAGAAGCGTGCACCAGAGCGCCTCGTGATCGGGACTAGAGTCGTCGGCGAAATCAACTGCAACGATACTTATTTTACGTGCGCGGATGCCGTGTACCAGCGCAACCATGCACCCGGCAGGTGAGCAATGGGGTGCAGGTGCATGTCGCGCCTATTTTTAATCTATATCTACATTCCCGACCTCCTGACCACTCGCGGCCACTCCTTAGCATGACGTTTCCCTACGTCTATCCTCAGGTCTGTCCTGGGGATTATTAACCGGGACGGTGCCCTAGCGGAGTACCTGACGCTGCCCGTCTCCAATCTTCACCCCGTCCCGCCCTCCCTCACGGATGCGGAGGCGGTCTTTGCGGAGCCACTGGCTGCCGCCTGCCGCATCCTCGAACAAGGCCTGCCGCGGCGGCCCGCGCAGGATCGAGTGGCGGTCATTGGTACGTACTGGCACTCCATGAGCGGCGTTCCAGGGGATGTCGTCGGCGCTCACTGACCCGACTGACTAAGACGATGGCGGGCTCTCACGCCTTGACAGGTCCTTTAACCTTTGAAATTATTGACCCGTCCGGAAATGACCATCCCGCCAGGCGATGGTAAGCTGGGTCTGCTGGTAAGCCAGGTGCTGATACGACACGTGACGGCTGAGGGTGGTCCCCGATTGACGTTGATCGGCCGGCACATGGAGAAAATGGCCATGGTGCAAGGCGACATGGAAGGGGTGCGTGACGAGGGCACACGAACTGGCAGGCCCTGCCGCGACGGTTGATTTGCGGTCCCGGGGTCTGCATTGATAGCTGCCCATGTCCGGCTGCTGTTCCTTCTTCTGTAGTGCGTGCACTTGTATTTGATGACAATTCCAATCCACGCATTGTGCACCATTCCCTATCCGCACTATGCGGCACTGTCTGGGCACCAAGACCATCTTACCTGCCACCCCGCTGTTCTGCTGTCGTGGCGTGACGAGCGTTTCTTGGGGTTTTCTGTTATCTGATGAGGGAGGCCGCACCATTGTACGAAACCGTCTTCTTGTGACACTTACTCGGGCACTGAGAAGGGAAGGCTGTGTGTTCGCGGGCTTAGTATGGCCGAATTATGACCAATCTTCAATCCGACGACAGATCGTTTCGGAGGATGATGGCTCAGCGCTGGCGGCAAGGCTAGCTGGGATGTTCGACCTGGTCGTCGATGCGTCAGGTAGGACAGCATGTAGCGGCGGGGCGCTTGTGTGTCGATACCCAAGTGAATTCCTGGTAAGGTACTGGGCACTACAAACGTACGTCCCGCCTACATGGATTTCACGTGTCGCGTTGACGCGCTAAACACCATCCCTGACCTAGGCTTGCTTGTTAGGGATCAGCCCTCCTAGCTTCGGTAAACTCCCAGCAGCTGCCGTGCCTGCCATCGCGTGATGCAGGATCCGCCGGCGGCGTTCGCACTGCATTGGCGCTATGTCGCCCGATGGGCACCATCCTTCTCAAATCCACCGTCAGTACGGTTGGGCAGGGTGAGCAGGAGGCGCGGGGAGGACATGAGGAGAGGCAGGTGAATGGCGCCGCTGATGGCCATACATGCCGGCGGCCGCAGGCTCCCAGATGGGCTGAGCTGGCAAACGACATTGTTGTGAACGAGAAGGTGCTGGTGGGCAGCAGGTGTGGACCCTTTGATGTTGCACTGGAAATGATGGCGTCGGACGCAGGCGTACGGCAACTACTCAAGTGCATGGTCAGTGCGGAGCTTCCCCTGGAACGCGGGGAAGAGGCTCTGACACTGGCGGGTAAGAAAGGAGTCCTGAAAGTGCAAGTTGTGATGCCGCAAAGCTGAAAGTGGGGAATACTGTCCGCGGTGGTATTGATAACGATGGACATGCCTGTCTAATAACTAGATGAGTAGAAAGGTTACAAGGGCCTTACTTATCGTTGCCAGTGGATTATGTGCTGGGTTAAGGCATCAAGGATCGCACTTCCGTTTACTCCTTAATTCTGCAAGGCGGGTTGGGACGCACGTAAGGGTTGTTTAGTTTCTCTGGTCCGACCGGACCGCATTTTGGGTTGGACCACTTTTCTTTCAATACCTCTTTTATGGCAATTCTCTATTATTTCTCTTGCTGCCGAGGAATTCGCTGGGAATGTCAAGGCTGACCCCATTGAAATTAAGGCGGATAAAGTGTCTTGTGACAGACAAAGCTGACACTTATCAGCACATATTCCATATAGCGCACCGTCTTTAGGGGGAAATCTCACGCATCCCAATCAATCTATATTCGTCATTACCATATTTGCATTGAAGTATTAAAGTTCCAGTGCCCATACAGAACACCGTGCATGGCGTACTAAACAGAGCCACCCAAGGTTTCAATTTGCACGCGCCAGCCGCGACGATAAACTCGTTCCCAACCCTCACGACAAACGAATTGGTCCATGCACGAGGATCAACCAGCTCCGTAGGTGCATGGATTTCCTAAGTGGCGCATGATGCCACGTGACTGACCCTGCCTCTTCATCGTAAAATATAGACAGACGACCACGGCTACCCCGTATATAGATAGAAATTCCAGCGTCTTTGCTTGTGTCGGCGAAGACATGACGCAAGGACAGGATACACAATTAGAATTGCACGGCGCCCCCAGTCATTCGCCCTGCACTGACTTGCCAAAATGTAGAGTTGCTATCTGGGCAGAGGTTAGCACCCTCCCCATGAGATGCCCAAACATTCAATCAGTGTCAAATCTTACAACCGCATGGTATCGTGAATAAACTGAAGAGGTCAGGGCGGTTATCTCATGAAGTCCCACGATGCGACCCGCCAAGGGAAACCCAAATTTGGTGTCACATCCGAAGCCCGTGTTCACTTAATCAACCCCTCCCTCGTCCCCCTGCTCGGCCACGACCCCCCTCGCCTCGGCCGCGGCCACCGCTTCCAGCTGCTTCGCCTCGGCCGCCAACGGCCCAACCACGACCACCCCGGCCACGGCCACCGATTGCTGGACGTTTCTCGTCGCGTTTTAAGTTCTCCTCTTGAACCTTACCGATGACCTCCTCTGGAACGCTCACATATTTGATTGTATTGCCCCTGATGTAAGCCTCAGGCATTTTGAAGAAGCGCTGCCCGTCCTTCGAAGTGCAGATCACCTCTGAAAGGTGCAAGTTCATCCATGTATCGCATTGCTGTAGGTAGCCATTATACGTCTCTCCGTTCTTAAGCTCAACTAGGACAGCATGGCGCTGTGCTGTCTTTAGTAGCGAAAGTGGAAGCATCGGGACAAAGTCAGATAAACCCGCCCTACATAAACCCGCCCTATGCAATCTATGCTTATAAGAGACCAGAAGTGTTATAATACCAAAGCTAATCAACAACTGGCGAATTGGATGTAGAAGTGAAGTCCAGTGTTGGCGGAGTACCGCAATTGGTCAGAGTGCACAGTCACAAGTCTGCCATAGGCGCCTTATGTGAGACGATATTGTAACGTAACACTGTATTTCCGTACATGGATTCAATTATGGAACAGCTCTTCAAGCTTTGCACGTTTGCAAAGGTCATTCCTCCTTCCTAATGTTATACGTTTGCTTGGCAAGCCGTAAAGCAAGCAAATTTGTTCGCGCGGTGCTGAGTATATGCCTGCCAGGTACATCTCCTGGCCGGCAGAAGCTCAATTTGGATGTTAGGTTTCTCTGATGTAGATGCATGATGGTTTATGGGCAAGATAAATTGACATGCCTAGTTTAAGGTGCTGACGTGCGGGTGTTCGTGCCGAACAGCCGAATGCTTGACGATGACGATGCAGACCAATACGACTTTGACTACCTGGACAAGCTTGTTGAGAAACACCAGGTATTTGCCACCACTCTAGCACTTCAGCTTGCCATGCGGGACCTGTCTGGTACCTCCTACCCCCTTTGCGTTCCTAAGAATGAGCCGCCTGTACTTGTAGTCTCAGGCTGCGTTCCCGTGCACAGGCATCAGCTGGGGTCCAGCCACCACCGACGTATCAGCAACAACAAAAACAGCTGCTGCAGCCCCACGATGTCTCCCAGCGCGATTCTCAACATGGGCGCAACCAGCAGCCCCTAGCAGCAAACTGTTCGGGGCATCCTTGGCAATACCATGCATCCGCTTCTGCGCTCGGCCCTCCTGACGCACTTCCATACGGGCAGCAGCCGCATGTCTGCGGCAGTAACCAGCAGCTCCAGCAACACGAAAACCGAGGACCAGAGCTGCTGCAGCAGCATGCCCAGCAGCGACCTCTTTCCTGGCACCTGCCGCAAGCGCAAAGCCAGGAACAGCTCCTACAACCGAAGGAGCCAGCTAGCTTCCCGCAGCCACCACAGCCACCACAGTACCATCAGCCACCACAGCAGCCTCAAGCATACCAAAAGCAGCCAGCTGTGTCGGTGGTAGCCTTCCCTCTTGGCCAGCGCAGTCGCCAAATGCCTCATCCTCCTCAGATGCATGATAAAACAACACTCTGGGGACCAGGAGGCCATCTTCCGAGGCAGCCGGAAAACTATCAAGCACCACCGCTGCCGCAGCAATTGAGCCAGCTACTGCAGCAACCCTATCCGCAGCGACACCCGCAGCTTCAGCAGCAACATCCCCCACACCTGCAGCAGCTACCGGTGCAGCAGAAGGCGGCGCTCCACGGTGCATCCTCGGCTTCCCTTCCGGACCGGCCGTGGGCACTGGGCACAGAGCGACAAGAGCTGCCGCTGCTGCAACCACAGCCGTTGCCCCCCCACCAGCATGCTCAACACGAACCAGCCCCAGCGCCAGGAGGTCCGACGGCACACTGTACCAGGCTCCCGAATCTCCAGTTGCCGGCAAGTATTGGCAGGGCTTCGGAGCAGCACCTATCAGTCGAGGAGCGTAATGCAGGTCCCGCCCCCGCGGGCAGTGCAACTGCTAAAGCAGTCACAGCGCCGGTTATAAGTCAGTCTGTGACTTTCACTGCCGGCCTGGGTCTAGAGGACAATAGACGCTTCGTTGTTCGGGTGCGTATGGGTTGTCACTATTGGCACGCGGCAGGACTAACAGCCAATAGGGGTTAACAGTTTGACAACAGGGGTTACTAAATCAATGGAGCGGCAGCAGAACCTTTGATGTACGCAAAGCCAATAGATGTAGATTAGGTTTTTGGATTATGGTGCATTTTGGCCTGGGCAGGATTGCACGCACCCCTTGAGGTGCTGTCAGTTTTGGCATATGCAGGTTGGCTACCATGACGCCCTGAAGGCGGTGTTTGAGCTCATCACCGGCTCGTCAGGGTACGACCACAGCGTCAAGGGCTGGACGTTTCCGCTGGCACAGTATAAGCACGTGATGACTGCGCTGACGGATGGCCGATTAAGGACACGCGGGGTACAGGTCACCGTGCAGCAGGTGATGGAGTTAGGAATGGGTGGGGTGGGATGCCCTTGCATGCCGAAATATTGGAGAGGGATTGGTACACAGCTGCGTGAGCTTCTAATGGGGTGAGGTCGGTCTCATCATGACTGCCCGATGCAACCTAGCAGCTCAAGGCAAGCCTCAACATGCACATCCCCTGCAGAACCTGCCCGAGTTCGTCGGACGGATGCTGCATGCTACCGCGGCCCGTCCGAACGACGAGCGGCTTTACGACAAGTTGACGCGACGGCCGCATGAAGGCGAGCAGTCGCTGGATGAGAAGATGATGCAATTTCAGCGCGAGGGGGTCAGGTGAATAGCGACACGGGGCAGGCGGGTAGGAGTCCGTAGGATGGCACGGAGTAAGAGTGGATGCACAAGTGCCCTTGGTGCGCGGAGAACACCTTTGTCGGTGAAAACGAGTATTTACTTAGCATTGTTGCCTGGCGCGTAGTGGGGTGGATGTTCCTTGTCCATCCCTGGCCCCAAGTGCGTGGATGAGGGCAGACGGATTTCGACATCTTTGGATTTGGCATATGGAAATGTGGCTTCCCTAGCTTGCTACAGACTGTGATTAATCCGCCGGGTCCTCAGGCACGCGCTCAAGGTTGGTGGCCGGGTGCTCATTGGCGACGAGATGGGACTGGGAAAGACCGTCCAGGTAGAGGCGCCAGTTGTGTGTCAGGTGCATTGTCTGAAGTTCAAAATCTTCATGGGCATCTCACTCCTCACCTGAAGTAACCCGGGCCCTGTCCGGCTGACACGGAGCTTTCACATGTACATTACCGACTTAGGAACACTCTAGCCCTATCCCTGCCGCAGGCCTGCTGCCTGCTCAAGTGTTACTCGGAGGACTGGCCGGCTCTAGTGGTGGTGCCCAAGTCGCTCAGGGAGACCTGGGCGGACGCACTATTCATGGTGGGTGGCGAATGCAGTTCGTGTATATGAATTGGGACGAATTGCAACGAGGGTATCCTGTTGCCGGTGGCGAAGCAATGGGGCGTAAGACAGTGGGAAGGGAAGGGTTGAGGGGAGGGGGGTAGGTATGCAGGTGGTCACATAACGTTTTAGGACTGGCCCCCATGCATGATTGGTAGGTCTACCCTCAATACGTCTCTTTTTGGCGTCATATCCTCACTCTTACGCCCCGAACGTATAAAATTGGGGTTCGCAGTGGCTCAAGCTGACCGACCAGGATGTGTTTGTAATCAACGGACCACCGGATATCGAAGAAGTGGGTGGACGAAAGGGGCGAGGGGTAATGACAAGGTGGACTTCTACCGGAAATAGCTGTTGGATTTTGTGCAAGGAGGTCGGGCTTAATCGAATTGCAGGGCCTGGTATACCGGCACTATAGCCAAGGCCCCTAGCATCTACAAGCCCCCTCGGAGGGCTCTTGCGTTACGGGGGTTTTGGATTGCTAAGGACGCGGTCGTAAGTAGCGGCTAGGGGGCTGAAGGCGCACATAAACCATGGGCTAAGGATTGAGCAAACCGGGATGGCGCCTCGTCTACAGGGTTTGGCATCAATGGCTAGTTGGACGGGGTGCTCTTGAATTCCATCCCCTTGATATGCAGCTTGGATTGTTATGTATCAAATGCATGAAGAAGCCTCCGATGGTCATGGCCATCGCTGCCGTTTGCTGTGCGACCGCCTTCTCCCTTCGCAGCTGAGGGGCAGCCAGCCTCCATTGAGGCCGCAGGTGATTGTGGTGAGCTATGACACGCTCTCCCGGGCCCCCGAACAACTGCGGGAGCTCAATCCGAAGATGGTGGTGCTGGACGAGGTGAGACAACGAGGCACTGATATGCAGTTGCAAACGCCCTGGCCCAAAGGTTTTGATTTTGTGTATCCACTAGTGCTTTAAAGTGCGTGCGATAATATCTTTTGGCTTTCTGCTGTTCCTCCCATGAATGGGCACCTCGCCTTTTCGTTCCAGGAAGTTACTCTGATTGATGTGCATGCTGCCCGCTGCTCAAATTCTGTGGGTCCCGTCCTGGGGTCCCCGATCAATTTCTGTCGCTGGCGGCAGGCGCACTACATCAAAAACGGCAAGGTGCGTGTGTGTTGTTGTGATGGGGCTCATGTTGCGAGGAGATTGATATTTTAAGGTTATGACCTCCTTAGCAGCCCGACCGGAGAGGCAAAGGAAAGCGGTGTTTCCTGTTCGGGTGGCCCTGAGCTATAATGCTGGCGGTGCCTTGTATTATGTGCACCAAAAGTGTGTGTGGGCCTCTGCAGATGCTTTACGACTACGTATCACGATCCATGATGCCCATATCACCGCCCAATCCATTGCACGTTCCTGGTGCCTTGGAAATATAATTTATCTGCCCCACAGGCCCAGCGGACCAAAGCCGCCCTGCCGCTGGTCCAGCAGGCCCGTCGCGCAGTGCTTCTCACTGGCACCCCCGCGCTGTCCAAGCCCGCTGAGCTGGTGCCGTTGCTGCAGGGCCTTATCCCCTCCGCCAACATCAAGGCGACAGAGTTCAGCGAGCGTTATTCCGTACCTGACAGGAGGTGCGTGGGCTGGCAGTGGCGCTGGACCAGGCCACAGACCTACGTAGTGGACGCCCCCCTTCCTTTGCCTTGGGTCGAGGCGGTTATACTTGCAGCGGGGGTATGATAGACAGCCCACTGGATGAAACATCAGGAAGGCGCGTATGTAGTCATTTTGACCGTGCTGAGATAGGTTGTCGAGTCCATGCGTGTTTGTTGTGCAGTTTACGCGGCACACAACACACATAGGGTGCTAAAAGCATTCAGCCAAGATTTGTTCTGGGGGGCTTATTTGTACTCTTAGTGACTACTCCACCGGGTAGCTGTTCTGCAATAAGCATACGGGTGTACGTCGTGTTTGCAGCTGTCACTGACCAACGTTAGGCAACTGTTTTGGCTATGATGCACTCGGGTCAGGAACTGTTCTCCATCTGTCTCCATCGGTCAATCGATGTCTTTTGGGGCTCATGTCCGCATTTCACACCCTAAAGCCTTGGCGCACTGGTCCCCGGTTGCCCTTGCAAGCAGGTATCCAGGCAAGTTCTTCGGCTCCCGCAACGAATTGGAGCTGAACCGCCTGTTGCAGGGTACAGTCATGGTGCGCCGGCTGAAGAGGGACGTGCTTAAACACTTGCCAGCCAAGCGAAGGCAACAGGTTTGTGTGTGTGCATTCCGGGAACGGATGATTGCCAAGGCAAGGCAGGGGTCCGAGATGCATGTTTAAAGAATTACACAACCACGATGACGTTCTTTATTACGAAACTACGAAGCCGTGTGCAAAAGATTACACTATGAGGTCAATCAGTGCCCAAGGTGGACTGACATGTTCGTGACGGAATTCATCGGCTATCTTTTTGCTCTGCCGCACTTTGTCAGGCACTACTGGGACAGGGTCTGCCGGAATTGGAAATCGGTTGCAGCTCCATGCTTTCCCTCTCCTGACGACCTGACATGTTGCCTGCCCTCAACTAGGTGTTCGTGCGGCTGCCTGAGGCGGACATGCGCAAACTGAGCAAGATGAGCAAGGAGCTGGAGGGCATCAAGGCGGTGGCGGACTCGATGATGTCTGCGGGGCCAGGGGCTGTTCTGGCGGGTGAGGCCACTCATATCAAGGTGGTGAACGAAGAGGGCGGGCAAGCGAAACATTGACGAGAGCTCGCTGGCTGAATACCATACATGTGCAGGGCACGTTTGCAGCCGCCCAAATTGCCCTCTGTTCTGGAACCCTTTTTATCCTCCGGCAAGGTGTCTGTCGTGAGCAGCAGCAGACCATCATGCGGTTGTGGCGGGACACTGCGGGCCTCAAGGCGGCCGCGGTTGCGGAGTACTGCGCTGACCTGCTGGAAGCGGATGGGGCCAAGTTCCTGTTGTTCGCTCACCACCAGGTGCTGCTAGACGCAGTGGAGGCAAAGGTGAGAGCTGAACGGCGAAACGATAGGGTTGAACACGGAAGTGTTTGGGCTTCTGTGGAAATGCTCAAGCACATCTTTAAATGACTAGCGTTTGGCCCAGAACTCGCGACTTGAGTGTAAGCCCGAGGAGGTGGTCGGGGCCAACTTGCAGAGCATGGGGGAGTATTACCGTTAAGTAGCGCAGCGACACCGGTATGTCCCCGCCTGGGAAGTCGATATGTTGATCACGTGACCACGCTTGTCGGCATTAATTTGCTCGGTATCCTAAATCTGTACTTTTGTGCCCCTGTACGATGAACTTTCTTGCGAGTACTTCCTCTTCTGCTGCCACGGCCCCAGACTCTTTCCCGGCGGTTGCCCTCTGCAGTTCCCGCCTTTTGCTAAACGTCGACTCGTTTCTCGCAGGTCAAGGCCTGCAAGGCCGGTTACATCCGCATTGACGGTAAAACTGAATCTGTTGCCCGGGCTGAGTACGTGAAGCGGTTTCAGGAAGACTCAGACGTCAAGGTGGGGCAACAGGGGCGGACTATCTGTCCGTCACTCCATGTCATCCAAGTGCGTTTCCACGTGTCCTGTCTGATGTGTTGACCCAGGTGCCACAACTTATTAGGCTCGAACCCTAAGTTTCCATGTTACGTGGCTGGGGGGTGTCCGTGAAAACTCGTGAAGGGGAAAGGGAGTCCGTGGGCACCCGTCACTTGGAACATTGAAAGTGACAACGGGGGGAGTTTGTATTCCCCAGTGCAGGCTGCGGCGACTTCATCTCTCTGCGAATGAGGGAAGTCTATTTATAGTTTAGATTGCCTTCGGTTCACTTACGCCCTTCCTCTTTATTTCCCGTCGTTTATCGCGTACCACCCATGCATGCGCAGGTAGCCATCCTGAGCATCCAGGCGGCGGGAGTGGGTCTCACAATGACCGCGTCCAGTCTGGTGGTCTTCGCGGGTAAGGCTGGGTCCGCGATGGATGTGGGCCTCCAAGCGGACGGGGGCCCCATTGTTGGAGGGGCTCAGTGCAAACCCTTAGCCACACAAGCAGAAGAAACCCTAGAGTCAATCAATCATAACTTTGGCAAAGTCGCACGTTTGGATTGGGAATGTAGGCTAGATGTGCTTTTGAACAATTGTTGCGGATGACTGGTGGAATTGTCGTTTCATAACAACTGCCGCAGACGAACTTGCTTTTTACCGAAAATAAGGAATATAATATACATGTTTCCATTCAGTTGTGTAGTTGCGGTGCCCGCTGTTTGCAGAACGACCAACTGCAAATGCTTTAACGTTGACAAGATCGTAATGAGAATAATTGGACTCGCTTTTAATGCCTAAATACCAAATCAACAATCATTCCAAATGTACACTAGTAATACGACGTGGCTTACTGGACGACTATGGGCTCTCCTTCACTCTACCCCACGCCTATCCCCTACAGAGCTGAGCTGGGTGCCGGGCGACATCCAGCAGGCGGAGGACCGTTGCCACCGCATTGGTCAGCACACCTCCGTTAACATTCACTTTCTGCTGGTCCGCGGATCCGTTGATGAAATCATGTGGGACACACTGCAGGTGCGAGAGAAGCCAAGGAACATCAGTGCAGGGTAGGAAGAACGAGTGATTAAATGTGTGAAAAGATTCGGCATGCGTCTGCTGGAAAAATAGGAATTGAGGGCGGAAAAGGGGTTTCGTGGCACTTGAAGGACTATATCGCTTGAGCTTGCAGTCTCGGCAGTCATGGTTGTGCGCCTGGAATAAAGAGGGGCTGCTTTGGCCCGCCAGAAACTGGGAGGTCACGAACAGTGACTTGAGTTGCAGCTTACAGCATGACTCATATGTAGGAGGCTCATCATCAGACCGCCATGCGTTACCTTTCACATCGAATGTCAATTTTTCCTGGAGGATTTTCCGTACTACATATTCTTTTTCTCTGGTGCTCCATAAGGGCGTAGTTGTTCTTGTGTAAAGGGCAGGGTGAAGTATGTTGCCGGGGTTAGTCTCCATGGCATCATGGCACATGGCATGCCTTTCTTTCCCGCCCGCTTCCCATGTCGAACCCAAACCATTACAGAACAAGCTGGACAATGTGGGCAAGGTTCTGGATGGCAGTGGGGCATTCATAAAGGTGAGCAACATCTTGCACATTCCACATTCTATGATAAACAGGATTTTAGTTTAGGGAAGATGTAGTCAACTACATACCTTTGGCCTACACATATCAATCGATAATCATGCGAGAAGCATGATACGTAAAAAGCTTGAGATACGCAAAAGCAGATTGCCGTACATCTTGGTAGGTGAGCCAATATGAAAGCCACCCTGATGGAGTGCTTTGGCCAGACAATCAAGTATTACAATGCTAGTTGTTCGGAGTTCAAGACTCCGCTGCCACCAGACCTCATTAGATGTACCATTTTGCTACATTGTCATATTTGTGAGCTCTCACAAAGTCAACGCTTCCGCATAAGAATCCTAGCATCGTTAGAACGACTGCTACAGAAGATTGTAGGCACGGTTTCGACCTTCGTTGGGGTGAAAAGTCTTCGTCTATACATGCTCGTGCTGCTTTGGGGTGTCTGGGAATCACTTAATGCTGACTAATGATACTTCACTTATCGCTTATCAACGGCCACTTGCTCCATCACACACCTTTCTAAACTCACCCAGGTTGACGTGACACGGGAGGTGCACGGCCTGGGCGCCACTGCGGCCACTGTTAGGCCTGCATCGGACAATGAAGGCGGTGAAGTGTTCAACACCTGTCCTGCTACCATGGCCGTCGGTGGCCCTGCTGAGCTTGGGAGGATGGCGGCGGGGACGCGGGGAGGAGCCTCTGACTGGAGCAGCAGTGAAGCAAATAAGGCAGCCAGGGTCTCTCGGGGTGCTGGTAAGGCTGCGCTGGTAGTGGCTGGAACTCGCCGCATATCGGATTATTTCAACCCTGCAGGAGCGGGGGTAGCAGGAGAGGCAGGAGCTGCTGGCAAGGTGCAGGGCAGCAGTGAAGCAGGTGTAGCAGGGAAGAAACGGGGACGAGATCCCTTAGATGAGGTGGAGTTGATAAACGAGGATGAAAATAGCAATGATGATTTCAAGACGCGCTGAAAGGTTGCTCATCTAGTACTGGTGACATCCTATCGCCATTATCACAGCAAAGTGGATTGCCACTCATTGCCAGGTGGTCTTTTGTACGTAGCGTGCAGACAATGCTGTGTTTCCCTTGATTGGTGCATATGACTGTGTGCGGTACCAGGAGATGAGATGGTCGCGTGTGCATCTATATGTTACGCTGCTAGGCAGGAGTGCTGGCAGATGGCTACAAGCAAGGCATTCTACATTAAGCCAATATATAAGTCCACAACAGCTCATAAGTTGTAGTCCCCAAGATAGGTACGAGAACCAATATATATACACGCTGCCTACACAACCTGAAGAGCATTGACAGGCAGGGCTGAACTGCTGTGAGCAAGGAATGATGTTCTCCTAAATAGATAGATAGGTTTATTACATGTATGTGTGTCATAGCCAAATGGTGTTGACCTGTTACAGGTGCGTTTGTGATAAGTACTACGGAGAAACAGGTGGGAGTACACTTTCTAACTTCATGCATGAAATTAAACCCCATACACCCCCAAGGTTTTTGGGGGTTCGGGTTTAAGGTTGGACATGCCGTGTCTTATGCACCACCAAGCATATGTATGCAGTGTTGGGAAATGGTTACATGTATTGGTACAGCTTTGGTACAGGAGCCAAGCTGTATGTATATATAGGAGTTTTAATTATTATCAGAATCAATGGCTATCACCAATAATGCCTGTACGCAGACCTATGCTTGCCTTGGATGCAATTTTGATAACATGATAACACAGTTTCCTGGGGGTGAGGCCCCTTGGACCATCCACTCACTTGGCCACACGTACGGCATACAGTACTGGTACCGGTCAAATTAAATACCGTCAAATCAGCCTAGGAAAGACCATTCATCACATCCTTTTGCATTTTAACCCTAAATTTTTAACCCATTAAAACCCTAAAACCCTAAGTCCAATAAAAATCCCAACGAAAGAACACTCTGGGAAATTCGCCTCTTCACTGCCCATTCACTATCCGTTCACTATGACACCCTTCATTTTACCTATATCCCTTCATTCCATAGTGAACGCCACAGAACATTTTGACATGAAGGCTTTCGTAACAAAGTGAAGGGGGTTCATAATGAAGTATCAGGAAGCGGGTCATTGTAAAAAAGCCATTATGTTTCAAAATAAAGCCTTCACTTCAAAATGAAGCCAAGTCATTTCAGCCAATAATGCATGTAACATCCACATTCCCAAATGAAGCTCCATCACTTCAAAATGAAAGCACATATTGTGCCAATTTACACGACAAACGTATCAGTCAGGCAAACGACTCCAGGAACATTGTCCGCCGCATGTGTGTCTGCATATTACATCGTTATATATATATATATATATATACGATTATTAGGATATACTTGTTCATATATTATATTAATATTGTTAATAATATTATTATTTATTTATGTTATTATTGTTAATATTATTAACAATAATATAAATGATATAATAATTCTGATCTAAGGTTAATATATTGTTAATTAATTTGTAGAAACGATATTCTTTCTAAAGTAGTAGGAGAATTCCCAAATCTGCAGGGAATAATGGGCTATTAGTATGCTTAAAAAAGTGGCAAAAGCCAAGAAATAGCAGCAGCAATTAGACACCATTATAAGCCGCAAGGACCATCAAATAATGTGCCAGAAGGAGCTGCAGCAATAGTTGCCATAGCTGGTAAAATCGATAGTTTATGCGGGCTTATGCTTGCTGGTGAGAGAGCAACAGGTTCTGGTGATCCTTTTGGATTACGTCATCTAGCCCTTGGAATTAATAGGATTTTGTCTTTGGAGGATGAAAAAGACGGCGGAATAGAAGGGGGTACTCATTCACTAGGTATTTTAAACCATATTAATTCTAGCTGCCATAATACTTCTTACATTATAAGTACTTAATAGGAGGTTTAATTATATAACTTAACTTTAACTTAATTTCCATTTTCATTAGATCAGTTGCTAAAATTACATCCTTAAACACAGTTGGGGTTAAATTAAGACATTTTTTATTTACCGGGCTCAAAAAATAGGGCGTTGAAGATGCCTTGATACAGCCATATTCAGGGCGCGAGGTAGGTAATCTTTAGAAATATATTCAAAATTATCAATATCTGATTATCAAAAAAATATGAAAATGTTATAAAGAAATTTCCTGTTTAAAGCAAGTCCCAATCCCATGTGCTTTGGGTTGAGGAGAGGGATCGTGAGCGACAGCAGCAGTTGGCGGTCGTGGTGCAGCTTGTATCTGACGTCACTTCGGATATGTTGCAGGAGAAACTCAAGTGGGAGGTGAGGTTTTGCGTGCTGCACGTGGGCGTGTGTATGGTGCACGCGTACGAATGTTGATTGATGTATTCAAAGATGATTCAAAGTGCAGGATTGTATAACGTTTCGCCCATCTGCTGTGTCGTGGTTGCAGAAGCTGGATGCGGATTTCCAACGCCTGCAGGCCCAGGTAGCCAGACACCGTGCACGTGACAACGCTGCCAAGGCATTGACGGCAGCGCTGCAGCGCGCTCTGCAGGCAGAGCGAGTGGAGATGGCGCAGCTGCAGCAGCGGCTTGACGACGCACAAGAGGCGGCTGCCGCTGCCGCCGCGGCATCCTCGACTCGTACCTCGGAGCTTCAGGCGAAGATCCGGGGCCTGGAGGGTGAGCTGTGTGCCACTTCGTCAGAGGTGGAGGTGCTGCACCAGAGGCAGCAGCAGGAGGTCGAGGTGAGGATGTGATGTGAATGACCTACCGGCGCGCGGTTCACTTCTATCAAGCCGAAACGCGCTAGCTTTTGTTCAAAATGCACGTGTGTCACACCTTCTGTGTGCACGCCCAGCTATCTGGTATCTAGGTGTCTGTTTCGACGACGTGCTTGCACTTGACATGGTACGGTACAACGTGGTGCGGACCGGGCATCACACCAACGTGTCCGAAGCATGGTTTATTTGGGTCGTTTATTTCTTGTTAGATTGTGTTTGATTTGAATGCTTGGGCGAGTGAACTGCCTTGATTCACGGCATGCAGGCCAAGGCGCCGAGTGCGGAGGCAGCTGATCATCAGAAGGAGATGCAGGATCTTCAGCGGCAGGTGGCGAGGCTGCAGGAGTGCATGTCAGCATCAAAGGCGAGCTTAACGCGTCAGTTCAAGGAGACCATAGCAGCGCAGGACGAGGTCGTCAAGGTGACACAGATACTGTGCGCGCTTCAAGTGCAAGTCGCACAGCAGCAACAACAGCAGAGCGCGGCAGCCATTGATTCTAGCCGTGGGGCCAACATGTAATGGCCGCTGAGGAGAGGGTGGCGGAGCTGCGCCAGCAGCTGCAGGCAGTGGAGGCGGCCCCTGCTACCAGCTGTGCTGCTGCCGTGACAGCAGCCCTCGCTAACACACCAGCGGAGCGAATCAAGTGCCTGGAGAAGAAGGTCCATGTGATGGAGAAGGTCAGGCCGTTTTATAAGCAACTGATGAAGCTGGCCGAGAAAGAGAAGGCGGATCTTCAGGTTGGTACATGAAAGATCGGTACGGTTTATTTACTTGTATTTATTTATATATTATATATTTATTTATGCATTTATTTATGCATTTACTTATGTGTCTTTGATATTTATATTCATATCTATGTCGCTGGCACGTGCATTTACATATGCGTAAATACGCGTATGTATTTGTTGCTTATTTATGTTTTTTCCTGTACGTGTCAAGCAGGAGGTATGTGTTTGTACATATATACGAATAATTTCAAAGGCGCGCACGGTCCATACTGACAGCGGTGCAAATATCCCTAGCTATGCTATGTATCACCCTATATATGGTGTTACTTCACACCTGATACGGGTATGCAGTTGGCTTTTGGTCAGCTGCTGGCGGCCACCCTTTTTTTATATCATGAACTGAACTGAACACCATGCCCTATGCACGTGACCGCAGGCAGTTCTGGTGATGAAGAATTCGGAGATAAAGAAAATGCAGTCGGAGGTGCGCCTAGTGCGCACATCTGCGGCAAGGTGGCATAGGGAGCTGCAGGCAGAGTGGGATGCGCCAACCCGCAGCTGACATCCATGGATTTTCCCGTGCAGCAGGGCGACGAGATGAAAATCAAGCACTGCCAAGCAGTTATGAGGGCGTAATGAGTGTCATGACTAACAGCATGACTACTCGGCAGCTGATTTGGGATCCTAAGCGCAAAGGCTGTCATTGGGGCGAATTCTTAAAAGAAGGGGTGAATGCATGATGAGCTGGGCCTGGTTCGGCAACTGGTCCTCACCAGAGTCGGGTTTGCAGGGTGGGAAGGTTTCCCAATGAGCTCCATGGCGAACAGGATTGCACATGGCATGTTGCCGTGAATCCCAGCGGGATCCTGACGGAGCAGATTACACTTAGGAGGAGCGAGGTCCGTTGGAAAAGTGGGGCTCGTAGGCTATAGCCAAGATATGCGATTGATACATCCAGTAGGTAAGGATTCATAGGTGACAGAAGTATAGCTCATAGAGCAAGCTGCGTGATGTGGACTAGCCTGGTCTGCATCGATTAATCCCCGACTGTCTATATTTATTTATGGGAGGTGCGTGCTGAACAACAAAAACAAGATAAAAGGAACGACTACGCACGCGAATAAATACAGCCCTGAGGACACGGGCTGAGGTAAGGCCCTTAGGTTAAATACCTTACCGAGGCCTTACGCCTAACTAACCCGGCTTCCTAACGCAAGCCCGCATTAGTTGTTGCTCTCGGAACAAAAGCCAAAGAAAAGATACCAGCGCTTAACGGTTAAAGTACTGAACTCCAAACGGCGCGACCCGGCCAACCGCTAGAGGGCCAAAGAACGCTAAGGCTTTAGGGCAGGCGCAAACACCTAAGTCAAGATAATGCTCCCGCAAAGCCGACGAATTAGTACTCCAACCTCCAAAGGCTTCCACAACCTCCATGGGAACACCAGCTGCACGGGCCGCCGAGGCACCACCTCGCCTTAGACTATACAGAGTGTGCACGCCCCGAAGGCTCTGCAAACCAAACTGACCAAGCACCAGGTCGAACCAACGCTCTGCCCCTTGAGTAGACTGACGGACAGGCCAAAGACGAGACTGGTCCTGAGCTAAACGCTGCAACAAGGCAACTCGGAGAAATGGAAGACCACAAAGAGGAAACTGCAGTACTGGGGCATGTTCAGCAGACACTACCCTACCTTTCCAGTTAAGGGGCTTGTACTGGAAAACCGGGATACCTCCCAACTCCACCACACGTGCCCAACAAACCGACAGGAGGCAATCCGGACGCAGGAACAAACAAAACCCCAAAACAACAAATAAAAGCGGCAAGAAAACTGGAGAGCTAACCGAAACTAACGGTAACGCCTCATACAGCACCCAAGCACTCTCCGCACTGAAGGCTAAGACTAAAGAGGAGGTGGGGGAAAAGGAGACCTGAAGACGCTCCCAACCCTTTCTGAAGGCTACAAGCAAGGCATTGTCTCCCGCACAAGGCTTAGGGTAACCCAGAAGGTCGTGAATCGTGTTAACAGCACTGAAGTATGGCTGAGCAGTACGCGCCTGGACAGTGCCTTTTGCCACAAGAAACTGACCCCACAACAAGCCTGCATAGAAGGAAGCCGGAAGGAACTCCAAGCCCTCCATCACACAAAAACGCACAAAAAGCCGCAAAATGAGATCCATAAGACCGCCAAGTACTAGCACCAACACGAGCCATCACGACCTGTGCTATCTGTTGGAGACGGGCGGAATGATCTAACCCTGCAGCTCCCGATTGAAGATGAGAAACCAGCAGGTCCGAAACCACGGGAGGGGCAGCAACCAAACCCAGATTATGGCCATATCTAGGGGCTACCCTAGCAACGGCATTCGCCTCAAGAGAGCGAGCCCACTCTACCACTTCACCCGTACTGCTACGACCTGCCAACTCGGAGGAGGAAGGAAGGTGCTCGAACCTCCCATCCCAGGAGCAAACAGCACGGTGTTGGATGGGAGGAAAACCAGGTCCACTGCTAGCTCCATGAGTTGCTGCCACCAAGGTTGAGCCGTCCAGTAGGGGACCACCAGGGTGACACATGCCTGTTCTTCTCGGACCTTCTGCACCACGGCCATCAAAAAGTCCGGGTCCAGGGGTGGGCAACCGTAAGCGTTGTGCCCAGTCCAGGGTTGTAAAAGTGCGTTCACACCCGATGAACCCGGGCAATGATGCCGTGAGAAGAAGCAAGGCAGCTGCGCGTTGATATGCGAGGCAAATAAGTCCACGTCATGCGGACAAAAACGGTTCTCAATAAGCTGAAAAAGGTGAGGGTGCAAACGATAATCATCCCGATCTATCCAACGAGAAGCTGCATCTGCCTCATTCTCCGCACTATCTACCCGTTCTACCTGGAGGATAATGCTATATTCCTGCAGGAAACTCCATAAACACCTCATCTCCTCATGCAAACACGGGGACCTAGAAGACAGACGTCCCAAAACTGCCTGCGTGCAAGTGTTATCCTCCCTGATAAGCACAACCCGCTGAGTGACATAAGGAAGAAACGACTCCAAGGCATGACGAACAGCACGCAGCTCTTTCCAATTAATATGCGCCAGGTAGTCGTTAGAGGACCAATAACCTCGAGCTATCCGACCATGTAGTGTTGCACCCCAGGAGTGACGGGATGCATCAACAGACAAGTCCACCGCGGCTGGCCCTATGTGAATAGCGGCAGAGCAATGCCGCGTTGGGATATCAGCCCACCAGTCAAGATCCCGAAGGGAACCACGTGATAGACGAATACGGCCTGACCAACCTACAGGTTGCATGATATCATCATAGAAGTTACGAAGAAAAAGCGGGGCTGGGGTAAGAGCCAACTTAACACTCTGGGCGAAACCACAAAATTTTGCTAACTCACGCTTCTGGACCAACCGACGATTTTTCTTAGCCGTGACCCTCAAGCCAACTGCCAGCCGTCGGAGCTTGGAAAGCTTCTCCTTGGGTACCTCAAACAAACCAGATGCGGTATTGACAGTGATGCCTAAATGATAAACTGCCTGCGAAGGCTCCCACTGACATTTTGTTGGGTGACAAGCTAAACCTAAAAACTCAATAGTCTCCCGCACCCACCGCGCTCCAAGACTGGCCTGCTCCTTGGAAGAGAAAACGAAAAGAAAGTCGTCCAGGTAGGGTAGAACCTGAGCTCCAAGACGGGCTGGTCGTCCACTGCCACATGTAGGGAAAAACTGATGCGGCGGCAAAGGAGGTGTAACCCGACATTTCTTGCCACCGACCGCTGCAATAGGATCCCTCCAGAAACGCACTACATTCCGCATAATCTTCGTGAACCATTAAGGACTATTCAACCAACCCATGGGTAGGGCATTCATTTCATACAGAGTGTCGCAGAAGCGGAAGGTAAAGAAATATTATATATTTATTTATATATTATATATTCATTTATGCATTTATTTATGCATTTACTTATGCTTTGATATTTATATTCATATCTATGTCGCTGGCACGTGCATTTACATATGCGTAAATACGCGTATGTATTTGTTGCTTATTTATGTTTTTTCCTGTACGTGTCAAGCAGGAGGTATGTGTTTGTACATATATACGAATAATTTCAAAGGCGCGCACGGTCCATACTGACAGCGGTGCAAATATCCCTAGCAATGCTATGTATCACCCTATATATGGTGTTACTTCACACCTGATACCGGTATGCAGTTGGCTTTTGGTCAGCTGCTGGCGGCCACCCTTTTTTTATATCATGAACTGAACTGAACACCATGCCCTATGCACGTGACCGCAGGCAGTTCTGGTGATGAAGAATTCGGAGATAAAGAAAATGCAGTCGGAGGTGCGCCTAGCGCGCACATCTGCGGCAAGGTGGCATAGGGAGCTGCAGGCAGAGTGGGATGCGCCAACCCGCAGCTGACATCCATGGATTTTCCCGTGCAGCAGGGCGACGAGATGAAAATCAAGCACTGCCAAGCAGTTATGAGGGCGTAATGAGTGTCATGACTAACAGCATGACTACTCGGCAGCTGATTTGGGATCCTAAGCGCAAAGGCTGTCATTGGGGCGAATTCTTAAAAGAAGGGGTGAATGCATGATGAGCTGGCCCTGGTTCGGCAACTGGTCCTCACCAGAGTCGGGTTTGCAGGGTGGGAAGGTTTGTCCGTGACCCAGCACTTGGCATGTTGCACAAGTATCCATCAGCTGGCATCCTGTATGGCTACATGGTCACCCCTGGCTGGGTCTAGCACTCTTCAAGGAGCCCATCTGCATCCAATAGTTGATTACTTTATTTGTTTCTGCAGGATTGGCAGTCTAAGGTCTGTGTCTCAGTTGTCATCGGTCTTCTGGATGGTGGTACCAGTGGTGTTATGCATGTGTGCTGTTCATGAAACATGCTCTGTGAGCCCACACAATCAGAAAATATAGTAAGGGACAGCACAGACAGACGGTGTACAGCATAGACCCCAAATGTGTGCTATTTGGGTTTATGGCGTGAGACCGATGGATGTCCATCATATGCGCGCCATGAGGGATGACGATTCCCTACGGTTTCGCACTCGGGAAACTAGTAAAGTATTGGATTGAGAGACCTTCCACCCATGCGTTCTGATGTGGATTCGAACCTGTACAGTAAAATTAAATGCATCATGACTGCCGCTCCCTAGCTGGCGCCTCTACACCTGGCTTACTTTCGAATATACCACGTTAACATACTTGAAGTACAAACTTGTGTATGTTTGCCTCCTTGATAGGGGATAGGTAAAAGAGCTCAGCTTCTATATTCTTTTGGGTAGCTTTTGGGCATCTGACAAAAGTCGTTTCTGGGAATGTCTCTATTCATCATGTGTCATATTCATCATCATGATCTCCGCACATAGACCCACACAAGCTCATTGATCCTCCTGACTGGTGCGCCACACACCCTAACCCTAAGACCCACCCACACACACACAAACCCGTCACCCCTTCGCCCGCCACCACCATCACCACCACAATGACGACCACCACGACCACCACGTCGAAGAAGAAGACACAGGAGACGAAGACGACCACCACGACCACCACCACCACCACTGCGTCAGCCTCCCTGCGTCAGCCTCCCTGCGTCCATCCTCTGATCCCTCCACACACCCCACACGCCTACGTGCCACTCTCCCCTCCTCACCAGAAATCCCTTCAGGCGAGGCATCAGAGCTGGGCTGAAGCTGCAACCACAACAGCGTTGCTACGACGGACGGAGCGGTAAATATACTACTACCACCAGAAGCCCTTTCCAAGTTAAGCCCATGGCGGCTTAAATGAGGTGAATTCCTAAAGGAGCGAGCAGAGGAACAGGGTAGCAGCAGCCCCAAGGGAAACGCACAGAGATTTGTTCATTGGATAGATTATCATACTATTGTCATCATCATAATACTATTAGATCCTCTTTTTACATGCAGCCCGTATAGCTATGAGTCCCGCCGCCATTCTCAATCCCAGTGCGCCGCCACAACACAACGCCACCACGTCGACCCTGTCCCTTCACGCATCACTACATCCACTGTGTCCCACTTTTACCTTGTCGACGCAGTGTAGAGACCGATTTCGCCGTCTCATCAGAGACGTGACGCCTCTGATGCTCTCCATGGCGACGCACCAATACACGAAGCTTTTCCTGCGGCGGCAATTTAGCATTCAACGATTTTGTTAACAATATATAAGTAAGAATGAGGATGTCTAATGCTTGACTTACTTGTGGGTGGCACTTTGTTGCGGCGTCACAAAAGATGGCGGCGTGACAACAAAATCCTACAATTAGTGATAAAATGTGTGCTATATACCATAACATAAATATCTGACAATTGCAGCGAATGTGCAAAAAAACTAGTAGTGTTATGCATGTGTGCTGTTCATGAAACATGCATGCTCTGTGAGCCCACACAATCACAGAATGTATGTAGTAAGGGACAGCACAGACAGATGGTGTACAGCATATATACCCAAAATGTGTGCTATTTGGGTTTATGGCGTGAGACCGATGGATGTCCATCATATGCGCGCCATAAGTGATGATGATTCCCTACGGTTTCGCACTCGGGAACCTACAAAATCATGGAAGGACTGCGAGACCTTCCGTTGGGTTTAGGGATTTTACTAATGTCATTTATAATTATTAAATAATATATACACTTATGACATGGCATGGTGTAGTAGGTGTGGCCGTGTGCATGGTTGAGCTACGTGCGGTGAATTGTTAATTGATAAGTTATCCCAGCGTCCTGGGATTGATCCTACCCAGAGTCGGTTGTATATCAGTTGCACGGCTGGGCGGCTGAAGTGGGATAGGTTCTGGGCGACATGGGATGATGAGAAGGAGATCGATACCTTTTGCCAAGTGCCAGTGTCGGGCCGCAGCCGGCCGAGGGGGCGGGGGCGGGGGCGGGGGCCGGGGGAAAGGGGAGACCAAGCTCCGAAACAAAGCTCCGAACCTATCATCGTACGAACACACGTACACAGGTGTGTACACACTACCACTAACCCATACCTCCCTTTTTTTCTCACTCTTTTTCGGGCGACTTCTCACTCAATTTTTTACCTTAGTTTATTTCCTGGCCTTGCCTTTGCTTGCCTTGCCTTTGCTTGCCTTGCCTTTGCTTGATATAGGACGATTGGACGAGACAGATATTGGACAGAAGACACGCCTGCTATATTATATATATCCTGTGCTAGGCTATATCTCTCTTCTCCTTCTCCCTTTGGGGGCCTCTCATCTTTTGATCATTTTTTCAAGCTCTGCTTTCCTCTGTGATCATCAGACACTGTGTCCAACAAGGAATGCTTTTGTGGTCTCTTTTGTGGACTCTTTACAGTAGAGTAGAGGCACACAGTATACATAAACTTCACACACAAATTTTCCACAAATACTATATACTCTACACAACAGACTACAAGGGGCTCTCCTGTAATGGGACGGATCATATCATCATAATATATACATGACAACAGAGCATCATCCACAGCACACACCCATCATCATGCTCTACCCAGAGCATATCATATGCTCTACCCTTCATACCCCTTCACATACCACATCTGTGCTCTGCATCTGTGCTACACCACACACGTACTTCACACGACACACAGCTCCACACACCACATACGAAAACACACACGACACAGGGCACGAACCACACGACCCCGTACCACACATGAAACACAGCTCCACATACCGCATACGACAACGCACACAACACAGGGCACGAACAACACGACCCCGTACCACACACGACACACAGCTCCACACACCACATACGAAAACACACACGACACAGGGCACGAACCACACGACCCCGTACCACACACGACACGACACACAGCTCCACACACCACATACGAAAACACACATGACACAGGGCACGAATCGCACGACCCCGTACCACACACGACACGCAGCTCCACATGCCGCATACGACAACGCACACAACATAGGGCACGAACCACACGACCCCGCACCACACACGACACACAGCTCCACACACCACATACGACAACACACACAACACAGGGCACGAACCACACGACCCCGCACCACACACGACACACAGCTCCACACACCACATACGAAAACACACACGACACAGGGCACGAACCACACGACCCCGTACCACACACGACACACAGCTCCACACACCACATACGACAACACACACAACACAGGGCACGAACCACACGACCCCGCACCACACACGACACACAGCTCCACACACCACATAGGAAAACACACACGACACAGGGCACGAACCACACGACCCCGTACCACACATGAAACACAACTCCACATGCCGCATACGAAAACACACACGACACAGGGCACAAGTCACACGACTCCGTACCACACACGACACACAGCTCCACACACCACATAGGAAAACACACACGACACAGGGCACGAGTCACACGACCCCGCACCACACACGACACACAGCTCCACACACAACATACGAAAACACACACGACACAGGGCACGAATCACACGACCCCGTACCACACATGAAACACAGCTCCACTCACCACATACAAAAACGCACACAACACAGGGCACGAACCACACGACCCCGCACCACACACGACACACAGCTCCACACACCACATACGAAAACACACACGACACAGGGCACAAACCACACGACCCCGTACCACACATGAAACACAGCTCCACATACCGCATACGACAACGCACACAACACAGGGCACGAACCACACGACCCCGTACCACACATGAAACACAGCTCCACACACCACATACGAAAACGCACACAACACAGGGCACGAACCACACGACCCCGTACTTAACACGACACACAGCTCCACACACCACATACGAAAACACACACGACACAGGGCACAAACCACACGACCCCGTACCACACATGAAACACAGCTCCACATACCGCATATGACAACGCACACAACACAGGGCACGAACCACACGACCCCGCACCACACACGACACACAGCTCCACACACCACATACAAAAACACACACGACACAGGGCACGAACCACACGACCCCGTACCACACATGAAACACAGCTCCACACACCACATACGAAAACACACACGACACAGGGCACGAATCGCACGACCCCGTACCACACACGACACACAGCTCCACATGCCGCATACGACAACGCACACAACATAGTGCACGAACCACACGACCCCGTACCACACACGACACACAGCTCCACATACCGCATACGACAACGCACACAACACAGGGCACGAACAACACGACCCCGTACCACACACGACACACAGCTCCACACACCACATACGAAAACACACACGACACAGGGCACGAACCACACGACCCCGTACCACACACGACACGACACACAGCTCCACACACCACATACGAAAACACACACGACACAGGGCACAAACCACACGACCCCGTACCACACACGACACGCAGCTCCACATGCCGCATACGACAACGCACACAACATAGGGCACGAACCACACGACCCCGCACCACACACGACACACAGCTCCACACACCACATACGACAACACACACAACACAGGGCACGAACCACACGACCCCGCACCACACACGACACACAGCTCCACACACCACATACGAAAACACACACGACACAGGGCACGAACCACACGACCCCGTACCACACACGACACACAGCTCCACACACCACATACGACAACACACACAACACAGGGCACGAACCACACGACCCCGCACCACACACGACACACAGCTCCACACACCACATAGGAAAACACACACGACACAGGGCACGAACCACACGACCCCGTACCACACATGAAACACAACTCCACATGCCGCATACGAAAACACACACGACACAGGGCACAAGTCACACGACTCCGTACCACACACGACACACAGCTCCACACACCACATAGGAAAACACACACGACACAGGGCACAAACCACAAGACCCCGTACCACACATGAAACACAGCTCCACATACCGCATACGACAACGCACACAACACAGGGCACGAACCACACGACCCCGTACCACACATGAAACACAGCTCCACACACCACATACGAAAACGCACACAACACAGGGCACGAACCACACGACCCCGTACTTAACACGACACACAGCTCCACACACCACATACGAAAACACACACGACACAGGGCACAAACCACACGACCCCGTACCACACATGAAACACAGCTCCACATACCGCATATGACAACGCACACAACACAGGGCACGAACCACACGACCCCGCACCACACACGACACACAGCTCCACACACCACATACAAAAACACACACGACACAGGGCACGAACCACACGACCCCGTACCACACATGAAACACAGCTCCACACACCACATACGAAAACACACACGACACAGGGCACGAATCGCACGACCCCGTACCACACACGACACACAGCTCCACATGCCGCATACAACAACGCACACAACACAGGGCACGAACAACACGACCCCGTACCACACACGACACACAGCTCCACACACCACATACGAAAACACACACGACACAGGGCACGAACCACACGACCCCGTACCACACACGACACGACACACAGCTCCACACACCACATACGAAAACACACACGACACAGGGCACAAACCACACGACCCCGTACCACACACGACACGCAGCTCCACATGCCGCATACGACAACGCACACAACATAGGGCACGAACCACACGACCCCGCACCACACACGACACACAGCTCCACACACCACATACGACAACACACACAACACAGGGCACGAACCACACGACCCCGCACCACACACGACACACAGCTCCACACACCACATACGAAAACACACACGACACAGGGCACGAACCACACGACCCCGTACCACACACGACACACAGCTCCACACACCACATACGACAACACACACAACACAGGGCACGAACCACACGACCCCGCACCACACACGACACACAGCTCCACACACCACATAGGAAAACACACACGACACAGGGCACGAACCACACGACCCCGTACCACACATGAAACACAACTCCACATGCCGCATACGAAAACACACACGACACAGGGCACAAGTCACACGACTCCGTACCACACACGACACACAGCTCCACACACCACATAGGAAAACACACACGACACAGGGCACGAGTCACACGACCCCGCACCACACACGACACACAGCTCCACACACAACATACGAAAACACACACGACACAGGGCACGAATCACACGACCCCGTACCACACATGAAACACAGCTCCACTCACCACATACAAAAACGCACACAACACAGGGCACGAACCACACGACCCCGCACCACACACGACACACAGCTCCACACACCACATACGAAAACACACACGACACAGGGCACAATCCACACGACCCCGTACCACACATGAAACACAGCTCCACATACCGCATACGACAACGCACACAACACAGGGCACGAACCACACGACCCCGTACCACACATGAAACACAGCTCCACACACCACATACGAAAACGCACACAACACAGGGCACGAACCACACGACCCCGTACTTAACACGACACACAGCTCCACACACCACATACGAAACCACACACGACACAGGGCACAAACCACACGACCCCGTACCACACATGAAACACAGCTCCACATACCGCATATGACAACGCACATAACACAGGGCACAAACCACACGACCCCGCACCACACACGACACACAGCTCCACACACCACATACGAAAACACACACGACACAGGGCACGAACCACACGACCCCGTACCACACATGAAACACAGCTCCACACACCACATACGAAACCACACACGACACAGGGCACGAATCGCACGACCCCGTACCACACACGACACACAGCTCCACATACCGCATACGACAACGCACACAACACAGGGCACGAACCACACGACCCCGTACCACACACGACACACAGCTCCACACACCACATACGAAAACACACACGACACAGGGCACGAACCACACGACCCCGTACCACACACGACACGACACACAGCTCCACACACCACATACAAAAACACACACGACACAGGGCACGAATCGCACGACCCCGTACCACACACGACACGCAGCTCCACATGCCGCAAAAGACAACGCACACAACATAGGGCACGAACCACACGACCCCGCACCACACACGACACACAGCTCCACACACCACATACGACAACACACACAACACAGGGCACGAACCACACGACCCCGCACCACACACGACACACAGCTCCACACACCACATACGAAAACACACACGACACAGGGCACGAACCACACGACCCCGTACCACACACGACACACAGCTCCACACACCACATACGACAACACACACAACACAGGGCACGAACCACACGACCCCGCACCACACACGACAAACAGCTCCACACACCACATAGGAAAACACACACGACACAGGGCACGAACCACACGACCCCCTACCACACATGAAACACAACTCCACATGCCGCATACGAAAACACACACGACACAGGGCACAAGTCACACGACTCCGTACCACACACGACACACAGCTCCACACACCACATAGGAAAACACACACGACACAGGGCACGAGTCACACGACCCCGCACCACACACGACACACAGCTCCACACACCACATACGAAAACACACACGACACAGGGCACAAACCACACGACCCCGTACCACACATGAAACACAGCTCCACATACCGCATACGACAACGCACACAACACAGGGCACGAACCACACGACCCCGTACCACACATGAAACACAGCTCCACACACCACATACGAAACCACACACGACACAGGGCACGAATCGCACGACCCCGTACCACACACGACACACAGCTCCACATACCGCATACGACAACGCACACAACACAGGGCACGAACCACACGACCCCGTACCACACACGACACACAGCTCCACACACCACATACGAAAACACACACGACACAGGGCACGAACCACACGACCCCGTACCACACACGACACGACACACAGCTCCACACACCACATACAAAAACACACACGACACAGGGCACGAATCGCACGACCCCGTACCACACACGACACGCAGCTCCACATGCCGCATACGACAACGCACACAACATAGGGCACGAACCACACGACCCCGCACCACACACGACACACAGCTCCACACACCACATACGACAACACACACAACACAGGGCACGAACCACACGACCCCGCACCACACACGACACACAGCTCCACACACCACATACGAAAACACACACGACACAGGGCACGAACCACACGACCCCGTACCACACACGACACACAGCTCCACACACCACATACGACAACACACACAACACAGGGCACGAACCACACGACCCCGCACCACACACGACAAAAAGCTCCACACACCACATAGGAAAACACACACGACACAGGGCACGAACCACACGACCCCCTACCACACATGAAACACAACTCCACATGCCGCATACGAAAACACACACGACACAGGGCACAAGTCACACGACTCCGTACCACACACGACACACAGCTCCACACACCACATAGGAAAACACACACGACACAGGGCACGAGTCACACGACCCCGCACCACACACGACACACAGCTCCACACACCACATACGAAAACACACACGACACAGGGCACAAACCACACGACCCCGTACCACACATGAAACACAGCTCCACATACCGCATACGACAACGCACACAACACAGGGCACGAACCACACGACCCCGTACCACACATGAAACACAGCTCCACACACCACATACGAAAACGCACACAACACAGGGCACGAACCACACGACCCCGTACTTAACACGACACACAGCTCCACACACCACATACGAAACCACACACGACACAGGGCACAAACCACACGACCCCGTACCACACATGAAACACAGCTCCACATACCGCATATGACAACGCACACAACACAGGGCACGAACCACACGACCCCGCACCACACACGACACACAGCTCCACACACCACATAGGAAAACACACACGACACAGGGCACGAGTCACACGACCCCGCACCACACACGACACACAGCTCCACACACCACATACGAAACCACACACGACACAGGGCACAAACCACACGACCCCGTACCACACACGACACACAGCTCCACATACCGCATACGACAACGCACACAACACAGGGCACGAACCACACGACCCCGCACCACACACGACACACAGCTCCACACACCACATACGAAAACACACGACACAGGGCACGAACCACACGACCCCGTACCACACACGACACGACACACAGCTCCACACACCACATAGGAAAACACACACGACACAGGGCACGAGTCACACGACCCCGCACCACACACGACACACAGCTCCACACACAACATACGAAAACACACACGACACAGGGCACGAATCACACGACCCCGTACCACACATGAAACACAGCTCCACTCACCACATACAAAAACGCACACAACACAGGGCACGAACCACACGACCCCGCACCACACACGACACACAGCTCCACACACCACATACGAAAACACACACGACACAGGGCACAAACCACACGACCCCGTACCACACATGAAACACAGCTCCACATACCGCATACGACAACGCACACAACACAGGGCACGAACCACACGACCCCGTACCACACATGAAACACAGCTCCACACACCACATACGAAAACGCACACAACACAGGGCACGAACCACACGACCCCGTACTTAACACGACACACAGCTCCACACACCACATACGAAAACACACACGACACAGGGCACAAACCACACGACCCCGTACCACACATGAAACACAGCTCCACATACCGCATATGACAACGCACACAACACAGGGCACGAACCACACGACCCCGCACCACACACGACACACAGCTCCACACACCACATACAAAAACACACACGACACAGGGCACGAACCACACGACCCCGTACCACACATGAAACACAGCTCCACACACCACATACGAAAACACACACGACACAGGGCACGAATCGCACGACCCCGTACCACACACGACACACAGCTCCACATGCCGCATACGACAACGCACACAACATAGTGCACGAACCACACGACCCCGTACCACACACGACACACAGCTCCACATACCGCATACGACAACGCACACAACACAGGGCACGAACAACACGACCCCGTACCACACACGACACACAGCTCCACACACCACATACGAAAACACACACGACACAGGGCACGAACCACACGACCCCGTACCACACACGACACGACACACAGCTCCACACACCACATACGAAAACACACACGACACAGGGCACAAACCACACGACCCCGTACCACACACGACACGCAGCTCCACATGCCGCATACGACAACGCACACAACATAGGGCACGAACCACACGACCCCGCACCACACACGACACACAGCTCCACACACCACATACGACAACACACACAACACAGGGCACGAACCACACGACCCCGCACCACACACGACACACAGCTCCACACACCACATACGAAAACACACACGACACAGGGCACGAACCACACGACCCCGTACCACACACGACACACAGCTCCACACACCACATACGACAACACACACAACACAGGGCACGAACCACACGACCCCGCACCACACACGACACACAGCTCCACACACCACATAGGAAAACACACACGACACAGGGCACGAACCACACGACCCCGTACCACACATGAAACACAACTCCACATGCCGCATACGAAAACACACACGACACAGGGCACAAGTCACACGACTCCGTACCACACACGACACACAGCTCCACACACCACATAGGAAAACACACACGACACAGGGCACAAACCACAAGACCCCGTACCACACATGAAACACAGCTCCACATACCGCATACGACAACGCACACAACACAGGGCACGAACCACACGACCCCGTACCACACATGAAACACAGCTCCACACACCACATACGAAAACGCACACAACACAGGGCACGAACCACACGACCCCGTACTTAACACGACACACAGCTCCACACACCACATACGAAAACACACACGACACAGGGCACAAACCACACGACCCCGTACCACACATGAAACACAGCTCCACATACCGCATATGACAACGCACACAACACAGGGCACGAACCACACGACCCCGCACCACACACGACACACAGCTCCACACACCACATACAAAAACACACACGACACAGGGCACGAACCACACGACCCCGTACCACACATGAAACACAGCTCCACACACCACATACGAAAACACACACGACACAGGGCACGAATCGCACGACCCCGTACCACACACGACACACAGCTCCACATGCCGCATACAACAACGCACACAACACAGGGCACGAACAACACGACCCCGTACCACACACGACACACAGCTCCACACACCACATACGAAAACACACACGACACAGGGCACGAACCACACGACCCCGTACCACACACGACACGACACACAGCTCCACACACCACATACGAAAACACACACGACACAGGGCACAAACCACACGACCCCGTACCACACACGACACGCAGCTCCACATGCCGCATACGACAACGCACACAACATAGGGCACGAACCACACGACCCCGCACCACACACGACACACAGCTCCACACACCACATACGACAACACACACAACACAGGGCACGAACCACACGACCCCGCACCACACACGACACACAGCTCCACACACCACATACGAAAACACACACGACACAGGGCACGAACCACACGACCCCGTACCACACACGACACACAGCTCCACACACCACATACGACAACACACACAACACAGGGCACGAACCACACGACCCCGCACCACACACGACACACAGCTCCACACACCACATAGGAAAACACACACGACACAGGGCACGAACCACACGACCCCGTACCACACATGAAACACAACTCCACATGCCGCATACGAAAACACACACGACACAGGGCACAAGTCACACGACTCCGTACCACACACGACACACAGCTCCACACACCACATAGGAAAACACACACGACACAGGGCACAAACCACAAGACCCCGTACCACACATGAAACACAGCTCCACATACCGCATACGACAACGCACACAACACAGGGCACGAACCACACGACCCCGTACCACACATGAAACACAGCTCCACACACCACATACGAAAACGCACACAACACAGGGCACGAACCACACGACCCCGTACTTAACACGACACACAGCTCCACACACCACATACGAAAACACACACGACACAGGGCACAAACCACACGACCCCGTACCACACATGAAACACAGCTCCACATACCGCATATGACAACGCACACAACACAGGGCACGAACCACACGACCCCGCACCACACACGACACACAGCTCCACACACCACATACAAAAACACACACGACACAGGGCACGAACCACACGACCCCGTACCACACATGAAACACAGCTCCACACACCACATACGAAAACACACACGACACAGGGCACGAATCGCACGACCCCGTACCACACACGACACACAGCTCCACATGCCGCATACAACAACGCACACAACACAGGGCACGAACAACACGACCCCGTACCACACACGACACACAGCTCCACACACCACATACGAAAACACACACGACACAGGGCACGAACCACACGACCCCGTACCACACACGACACGACACACAGCTCCACACACCACATACGAAAACACACACGACACAGGGCACAAACCACACGACCCCGTACCACACACGACACGCAGCTCCACATGCCGCATACGACAACGCACACAACATAGGGCACGAACCACACGACCCCGCACCACACACGACACACAGCTCCACACACCACATACGACAACACACACAACACAGGGCACGAACCACACGACCCCGCACCACACACGACACACAGCTCCACACACCACATACGAAAACACACACGACACAGGGCACGAACCACACGACCCCGTACCACACACGACACACAGCTCCACACACCACATACGACAACACACACAACACAGGGCACGAACCACACGACCCCGCACCACACACGACACACAGCTCCACACACCACATAGGAAAACACACACGACACAGGGCACGAACCACACGACCCCGTACCACACATGAAACACAACTCCACATGCCGCATACGAAAACACACACGACACAGGGCACAAGTCACACGACTCCGTACCACACACGACACACAGCTCCACACACCACATAGGAAAACACACACGACACAGGGCACGAGTCACACGACCCCGCACCACACACGACACACAGCTCCACACACAACATACGAAAACACACACGACACAGGGCACGAATCACACGACCCCGTACCACACATGAAACACAGCTCCACTCACCACATACAAAAACGCACACAACACAGGGCACGAACCACACGACCCCGCACCACACACGACACACAGCTCCACACACCACATACGAAAACACACACGACACAGGGCACAATCCACACGACCCCGTACCACACATGAAACACAGCTCCACATACCGCATACGACAACGCACACAACACAGGGCACGAACCACACGACCCCGTACCACACATGAAACACAGCTCCACACACCACATACGAAAACGCACACAACACAGGGCACGAACCACACGACCCCGTACTTAACACGACACACAGCTCCACACACCACATACGAAACCACACACGACACAGGGCACAAACCACACGACCCCGTACCACACATGACACACAGCTCCACATACCGCATATGACAACGCACATAACACAGGGCACGAACCACACGACCCCGCACCACACACGACACACAGCTCCACACACCACATACGAAAACACACACGACACAGGGCACGAACCACACGACCCCGTACCACACATGAAACACAGCTCCACACACCACATACGAAACCACACACGACACAGGGCACGAATCGCACGACCCCGTACCACACACGACACACAGCTCCACATACCGCATACGACAACGCACACAACACAGGGCACGAACCACACGACCCCGTACCACACACGACACACAGCTCCACACACCACATACGAAAACACACACGACACAGGGCACGAACCACACGACCCCGTACCACACACGACACGACACACAGCTCCACACACCACATACAAAAACACACACGACACAGGGCACGAATCGCACGACCCCGTACCACACACGACACGCAGCTCCACATGCCGCATACGACAACGCACACAACATAGGGCACGAACCACACGACCCCGCACCACACACGACACACAGCTCCACACACCACATACGACAACACACACAACACAGGGCACGAACCACACGACCCCGCACCACACACGACACACAGCTCCACACACCACATACGAAAACACACACGACACAGGGCACGAACCACACGACCCCGTACCACACACGACACACAGCTCCACACACCACATACGACAACACACACAACACAGGGCACGAACCACACGACCCCGCACCACACACGACAAACAGCTCCACACACCACATAGGAAAACACACACGACACAGGGCACGAACCACACGACCCCCTACCACACATGAAACACAACTCCACATGCCGCATACGAAAACACACACGACACAGGGCACAAGTCACACGACTCCGTACCACACACGACACACAGCTCCACACACCACATAGGAAAACACACACGACACAGGGCACGAGTCACACGACCCCGCACCACACACGACACACAGCTCCACACACCACATACGAAAACACACACGACACAGGGCACAAACCACACGACCCCGTACCACACATGAAACACAGCTCCACATACCGCATACGACAACGCACACAACACAGGGCACGAACCACACGACCCCGTACCACACATGAAACACAGCTCCACACACCACATACGAAACCACACACGACACAGGGCACGAATCGCACGACCCCGTACCACACACGACACACAGCTCCACATACCGCATACGACAACGCACACAACACAGGGCACGAACCACACGACCCCGTACCACACACGACACACAGCTCCACACACCACATACGAAAACACACACGACACAGGGCACGAACCACACGACCCCGTACCACACACGACACGACACACAGCTCCACACACCACATACAAAAACACACACGACACAGGGCACGAATCGCACGACCCCGTACCACACACGACACGCAGCTCCACATGCCGCATACGACAACGCACACAACATAGGGCACGAACCACACGACCCCGCACCACACACGACACACAGCTCCACACACCACATACGACAACACACACAACACAGGGCACGAACCACACGACCCCGAACCACACACGACACACAGCTCCACACACCACATACGAAAACACACACGACACAGGGCACGAACCACACGACCCCGTACCACACACGACACACAGCTCCACACACCACATACGACAACACACACAACACAGGGCACGAACCACAAGACCCCGCACCACACACGACAAACAGCTCCACACACCACATAGGAAAACACACACGACACAGGGCACGAACCACACGACCCCCTACCACACATGAAACACAACTCCACATGCCGCATACGAAAACACACACGACACAGGGCACAAGTCACACGACTCCGTACCACACACGACACACAGCTCCACACACCACATAGGAAAACACACACGACACAGGGCACGAGTCACACGACCCCGCACCACACACGACACACAGCTCCACACACCACATACGAAAACACACACGACACAGGGCACAAACCACACGACCCCGTACCACACATGAAACACAGCTCCACATACCGCATACGACAACGCACACAACACAGGGCACGAACCACACGACCCCGTACCACACATGAAACACAGCTCCACACACCACATACGAAAACGCACACAACACAGGGCACGAACCACACGACCCCGTACTTAACACGACACACAGCTCCACACACCACATACGAAACCACACACGACACAGGGCACAAACCACACGACCCCGTACCACACATGAAACACAGCTCCACATACCGCATATGACATCGCACACAACACAGGGCACGAACCACACGACCCCGCACCACACACGACACACAGCTCCACACACCACATAGGAAAACACACACGACACAGGGCACGAGTCACACGACCCCGCACCACACACGACACACAGCTCCACACACCACATACGAAACCACACACGACACAGGGCACAAACCACACGACCCCGTACCACACACGACACACAGCTCCACATACCGCATACGACAACGCACACAACACAGGGCACGAACCACACGACCCCGCACCACACACGACACACAGCTCCACACACCACATACGAAAACACACGACACAGGGCACAAACCACATGACCCCGTACCACACATGAAACACAGCTCCACATACCGCATACGACAACGCACACAACACAGGGCACGAACCACACGACCCCGCACCACACACGACACACAGCTCCACATGCCGCATACGACAACGCACACAACATAGGGCACGAACCACACGACCCCGCATCACACACGACACACAGCTCCACACACCACATACGACAACACACACAACACAGGGCACGAACCACACGACCCCGCACCACACACGACACACAGCTCCACACACCACATACGAAAACACACACGACACAGGGCACAAACCACACGACCCCGTACCACACATGAAATACAGCTCCACATACCGCATACGACAACGCACACAACACAGGGCACGAACCACACCACCCCGCACCACACACGACACACAGCTCCACATACCGCATACGACAACGCACACAACACAGGGCACGAACCAAACGACCCCGCACCACACACGACACACAGCTCCACACACCACATACGAAAACACACACAACACAGGGCACGAACCACACGACCCCGCACCACACATGAAACACAGCTCCACATACCGCATACGACAACGCACACAACATAGGGCACGAACCACACGACCCCGCACCACGTACGACACACAGCTCCACATGCCGCATACGACAACGCACACAACACAGGGCACGAACCAAACGACCCCGCACCACACACGACACACAGCTCCACACACCACATACGAAAACACACACGACACAGGGCACGAACCACACGACCCCGTACCACACATGAAACACAGCTCCACATACCGCATACGACAACGCACACGACACAGGGCACGAACCACACGACCCCGTACCACACACGACACGACACACAGCTCCACACACCACATACGAAAACACACACGACACAGGGCACGAATCGCACGACCCCGTACCACACACGACACGCAGCTCCACATGCCGCATACGACAACGCACACAACATAGGGCACGAACCACACGACCCCGCACCACACACGACACACAGCTCCACACACCACATACGACAACACACACAACACAGGGCACGAACCACACGACCCCGCACCACACACGACACACAGCTCCACACACAACATACGAAAACACACACGACACAGGGCACGAATCACACGACCCCGTACCACACATGAAACACAGGTCCACTCACCACATACAAAAACGCACACAACACAGGGCACGAACCACACGACCCCGCACCACACACGACACACAGCTCCACACACCACATACGAAAACACACACGACACAGGGCACAAACCACACGACCCCGTACCACACATGAAACACAGCTCCACATACCGCATATGACAACGCACACAACACAGGGCACGAACCACACGACCCCGCACCACACACGACACACAGCTCCACACACCACATACGAAAACACACACGACACAGGGCACAAACCACACGACCCCGTACCACACATGAAACACAGCTCCACATACCGCATACGAAAACGCACACAACACAGGGCACGAACCACACGACCCCGTACTTAACACGACACACAGCTCCACACACCACATACGAAAACACACACGACACAGGGCACAAACCACACGACCCCGTACCACACATGAAACACAGCTCCACATACCGCATATGACAACGCACACAACACAGGGCACGAACCACACGACCCCGCACCACACACGACACACAGCTCCACACACCACATACAAAAACACACACGACACAGGGCACGAACCACACGACCCCGTACCACACATGAAACACAGCTCCACACACCACATACGAAACCACACACGACACAGGGCACGAATCGCACGACCCCGTACCACACACGACACACAGCTCCACATGCCGCATACGACCACGCACACAACATAGTGCACGAACCACACGACCCCGTACCACACACGACACACAGCTCCACATACCGCATACGACAACGCACACAACACAGGGCACGAACCACACGACCCCGCACCACACACGACACACAGCTCCACACACCACATACGAAAAAACACGACACAGGGCACAAACCACACGACCCCGTACCACACATGAAACACAGCTCCACATACCGCATACGACAACGCACACAACACAGGGCACGAACCACACGACCCCGCACCACACACGACACACAGCTCCACATGCCGCATACGACAACGCACACAACATAGGGCACGAACCACACGACCCCGCATCACACACGACACACAGCTCCACACACCACATACGACAACACACACAACACAGGGCACGAACCACACGACCCCGCACCACACACGACATACAGCTCCACACACCACATACGAAAACACACACGACACAGGGCACAAACCACACGACCCCGTACCACACATGAAACACAGCTCCACATACCGCATACGACAACGCACACAACACAGGGCACGAACCACACCACCCCGCACCACACACGACACACAGCTCCACATACCGCATACGACAACGCACACAACACAGGGCACGAACCAAACGACCCCGCACCACACACGACACACAGCTCCACACACCACATACGAAAACACACACGACACAGGGCACGAACCACACGACCCCGTACCACACATGAAACACAGCTCCACATACCGCATACAACAACGCACACAACACAGGGCACGAACCACACGACCCCGTACCACACACGACACACAGGTCCACACACCACATACGACAACACACACAACACAGGGCACGAACCACACGACCCCGTACCACACACGACACACAGCTCCACACACCACATACGACAACACACACAACACAGGGCACGAACCACACGACCCCGCACCACACACGACACACAGCTCCACACACCACATATGAAAACACACACGACACAGGGCACGAACCACACGACCCCGTACCACACATGAAACACAGCTCCACATACCGCATACGAAAACACACACGACACAGGGCACAAGTCACACGACTCCGTACCACACACGACACACAGCTCCACACACCACATAGGAAAACACACACGACACAGGGCACGAGTCACACGACCCCGTACCACACACGACACACAGCTCCACATGCCGCATACGACAACGCACACGACACAGGGCACGAAACACACGACCCCGCACCACACACGACACACAGCTCCACACACCACATACGACAACACACACGACACAGGATACAAACCACACGACCCCGTACCACACATGAAACACAGCTCCACATACCGCATACGACAACGCACACAACACAGGGCACGAACCACACGACCCCGCACCACACACGACACACAGTTCCACACACCACATACGACAACACACACGACACAGGGCACGAACCACACGACCCCGAACCACACACGACAGGACACACAGCTCCACACACCACATACGAAACCACACACGACACAGGGCACGAATCGCACGACCCCGTACCACACACGACACACAGCTCCACATGCCGCATACGACAACGCACACAACATAGGGCACGAACCACACGACCCCGCACCACACACGACACACAGCTCCACATACCGCATACGACAACGCACACAACACAGGGCACGAACCACACGACCCCGAACCACACACGACAGGACACACAGCTCCACACACCACATACGAAAACAAACACGACACAGGGCACAAACCACACGACCCCGTACCACACATGAAACACAGCTCCACATACCGCATACGACAACGCACACAACACAGGGCACGAACCACACGACCCCGCACCACGTACGACACACAGCTCCACATGCCGCATACGACAACGCACACAACATAGGGCACGAAACACACGACCCCGCACCACACACGACACACAGCTCCACACACCACATACGACAACACACACAACACAGGGCACGAACCACACGACCCCGCACCACACATGAAACACAGCTCCACATACCGCATACGACAACGCACACAACATAGGGCACGAACCACACGACCCCGCACCACGTACGACACACAGCTCCACATGCCGCATACGACAACGCACACAACACAGGGCACGAACCACACGACCCCGCACCACACACGACACACAGCTCCACACACCACATACGAAAACACACACGACACAGGGCACAAGTCACACGACCCCGTACCACACATGAAACACAGCTCCACATACCGCATACGACAACGCACACAACACAGGGCACGAACCACACCACCCCGCACCACACACGACACACAGCTCCACATACCGCATACGACAACGCACACAACACAGGGCACGAACCACACGACCCCGCACCACACACGACACACAGCTCCACACACCACATACGAAAACACACACGACACAGGGCACAAACCACACGACCCCGTACCACACATGAAACACAGCTCCACACACCACATACGACAACACACACAACACAGGGCACGAACCACACGACCCCGCACCACACACGACACACAGCTCCACACACCACATACGACAACACACACGACACAGGATACAAACCACACGACCCCGTACCACACATGAAACACAGCTCCACATACCGCATACGACAACGCACACAACACAGGGCACGAACCACACGACCCCGCACCACACACGACACACAGTTCCACACACCACATACGACAACACACACGACACAGGGCACGAACCACACGACCCCGAACCACACACGACAGGACACACAGCTCCACACACCACATACGAAACCACACACGACACAGGGCACGAATCGCACGACCCCGTACCACACACGACACACAGCTCCACATGCCGCATACGACAACGCACACAACATAGGGCACGAACCACACGACCCCGCACCACACACGACACACAGCTCCACATACCGCATACGACAACGCACACAACACAGGGCACGAACCACACGACCCCGAACCACACACGACACACAGCTCCACACACCACATACGAAAACAAACACGACACAGGGCACAAACCACACGACCCCGTACCACACATGAAACACAGCTCCACATACCGCATACGACAACGCACACAACACAGGGCACGAACCACACGACCCCGCACCACGTACGACACACAGCTCCACATGCCGCATACGACAACGCACACAACATAGGGCACGAAACACACGACCCCGCACCACACACGACACACAGCTCCACACACCACATACGAAAACACACACAACACAGGGCACGAACCACACGACCCCGCACCACACATGAAACACAGCTCCACATACCGCATACGACAACGCACACAACATAGGGCACGAACCACACGACCCCGCACCACGTACGACACACAGCTCCACATGCCGCATACGACAACGCACACAACACAGGGCACGAACCACACGACCCCGCACCACACACGACACACAGCTCCACACACCACATACGAAAACACACACGACACAGGGCACAAGTCACACGACCCCGTACCACACATGAAACACAGCTCCACATACCGCATACGACAACGCACACAACACAGGGCACGAACCACACCACCCCGCACCACACACGACACACAGCTCCACATACCGCATACGACAACGCACACAACACAGGGCACGAACCACACGACCCCGCACCACACACGACACACAGCTCCACACACCACATACGAAAACACACACGACACAGGGCACAAACCACACGACCCCGTACCACACATGAAACACAGCTCCACATACCGCATACGACAACGCACACAACACAGGGCACGAACCACACGACCCCGTACCACACATGAAACACAGCTCCACATACCGCATACGACAACGCACACAACACAGGGCACGAACCACACCACCCCGCACCACACACGACACACAGCTCCACACACCACATACGAAAACACACACGACACAGGGCACGAGTCACACGACCCCGTACCACACACGACACACAGCTGCGCACACCACATACGAAAACACACACGACACAGGGCACGAATCGCACGACCCCGTACCACACACGACACACAGCTCCACATGCCGCATACGACAATGCACACAACATAGGGCACGAACCACACGACCCCGCACCACACACGACACACAGCTCCACACACCACATACGACAACACACACAACACAGGGCACGAACCACACGACCCCGCACCACACACGACACACAGCTCCACACACCACATAGGAAAACACACACGACACAGGGCACGAACCACACGACCCCGTACCACACACGACACACAGCTCCACACACCACATACGACAACACACACAACACAGGGCACGAACCACACGACCCCGCACCACACACGACACACAGCTCCACACACCACATATGAAAACACACACGACACAGGGCACGAACCACACGACCCCGTACCACACATGAAACACAGCTCCACATACCGCATACGAAAACACACACGACACAGGGCACAAGTCACACGACTCCGTACCACACACGACACACAGCTCCACACACCACATAGGAAAACACACACGACACAGGGCACGAGTCACACGACCCCGTACCACACACGACACACAGCTCCACATGCCGCATACGACAACGCACACAACATAGGGCACGAAACACACGACCCCGCACCACACACGACACACAGCTCCACACACCACATACGACAACACACACGACACAGGGCACGAATCACACGACCCCGTAGCACACACGACACACAGCTCCACACACCACATACGAAAACACACACGACACAGGATACAAACCACACGACCCCGTACCACACATGAAACACAGCTCCACATACCGCATACGACAACGCACACAACACAGGGCACGAACCACACGACCCCGCACCACACACGACACACAGTTCCACACACCACATACGAAAACACACACGACACAGGGCACGAACCACACGACCCCGAACCACACACGACAGGACACACAGCTCCACACACCACATACGAAACCATACACGACACAGGGCACGAATCGCACGACCCCGTACCACACACGACACACAGCTCCACATGCCGCATACGACAACGCACACAACATAGGGCACGAACCACACGACCCCGCACCACACACGACACACAGCTCCACATACCGCATACGACAACGCACACAACACAGGGCACGAACCACACGACCCCGAACCACACACGACACACAGCTCCACACACCACATACGAAAACAAACACGACACAGGGCACAAACCACACGACCCCGTACCACACATGAAACACAGCTCCACATACCGCATACGACAACGCACACAACACAGGGCACGAACCACACGACCCCGAACCACACACGACACACAGCTCCACATGCCGCATACGACAACGCACACAACACAGGGCACAAACCACACGACCCCGCACCACACACGACACACAGCTCCACACACCACATACGACAACACACACAACACAGGGCACGAACCACACGACCCCGCACCACACACGACACACAGCTCCACACACCACATACGAAAACACACACGACACAGGGCACAAACCACACGACCCCGTACCACACATGAAACACAGCTCCACATACCGCATACGACAACGCACACAACACAGGGCACGAACCACACGACCCCGCACCACACACGACACACAGCTCTACACACCACATACGAAAACACACACGACACAGGGCACGAACCACACGACCCCGTACCACACACGACACACAGCTCCACATACCGCATACGACAACGCACACAACACAGGGCACGAACCAAACGACCCCGCACCACACACGACACACAGCTCCACACACCACATACGAAAACACACACGACACAGGGCACGAACCACACGACCCCGTACCACACATGAAACACAGCTCCACATACCGCATACGACAACGCACACGACACAGGGCACGAACCACACGACCCCGTACCACACACGACACGACACACAGCTCCACACACCACATACGAAAACACACACGACACAGGGCACGAATCGCACGACCCCGTACCACACACGACACGCAGCTCCACATGCCGCATACGACAACGCACACAACATAGGGCACGAACCACACGACCCCGCACCACACACGACACACAGCTCCACACACCACATACGACAACACACACAACACAGGGCACGAACCACACGACCCCGCACCACACACGACACACAGCTCCACACACAACATACGAAAACACACACGACACAGGGCACGAATCACACGACCCCGTACCACACATGAAACACAGGTCCACTCACCACATACAAAAACGCACACAACACAGGGCACGAACCACACGACCCCGCACCACACACGACACACAGCTCCACACACCACATAGGAAAACACACACGACACAGGGCACAAACCACACGACCCCGTACCACACATGAAACACAGCTCCACATACCGCATATGACAACGCACACAACACAGGGCACGAACCACACGACCCCGCACCACACACGACACACAGCTCCACACACCACATACGAAAACACACACGACACAGGGCACAAACCACACGACCCCGTACCACACATGAAACACAGCTCCACATACCGCATACGAAAACGCACACAACACAGGGCACGAACCACACGACCCCGTACTTAACACGACACACAGCTCCACACACCACATACGAAAACACACACGACACAGGGCACAAACCACACGACCCCGTACCACACATGAAACACAGCTCCACATACCGCATATGACAACGCACACAACACAGGGCACGAACCACACGACCCCGCACCACACACGACACACAGCTCCACACACCACATACAAAAACACACACGACACAGGGCACGAACCACACGACCCCGTACCACACATGAAACACAGCTCCACACACCACATACGAAACCACACACGACACAGGGCACGAATCGCACGACCCCGTACCACACACGACACACAGCTCCACATGCCGCATACGACCACGCACACAACATAGTGCACGAACCACACGACCCCGTACCACACACGACACACAGCTCCACATACCGCATACGACAACGCACACAACACAGGGCACGAACCACACGACCCCGCACCACACACGACACACAGCTCCACACACCACATACGAAAAAACACGACACAGGGCACAAACCACACGACCCCGTACCACACATGAAACACAGCTCCACATACCGCATACGACAACGCACACAACAAAGGGCACGAACCACACGACCCCGCACCACACACGACACACAGCTCCACATGCCGCATACGACAACGCACACAACATAGGGCACGAACCACACGACCCCGCATCACACACGACACACAGCTCCACACACCACATACGACAACACACACAACACAGGGCACGAACCACACGACCCCGCACCACACACGACATACAGCTCCACACACCACATACGAAAACACACACGACACAGGGCACAAACCACACGACCCCGTACCACACATGAAACACAGCTCCACATACCGCATACGACAACGCACACAACACAGGGCACGAACCACACCACCCCGCACCACACACGACACACAGCTCCACATACCGCATACGACAACGCACACAACACAGGGCACGAACCAAACGACCCCGCACCACACACGACACACAGCTCCACACACCACATACGAAAACACACACGACACAGGGCACGAACCACACGACCCCGTACCACACATGAAACACAGCTCCACATACCGCATACAACAACGCACACAACACAGGGCACGAACCACACGACCCCGTACCACACACGACACACAGGTCCACACACCACATACGACAACACACACAACACAGGGCACGAACCACACGACCCCGTACCACACACGACACACAGCTCCACACACCACATACGACAACACACACAACACAGGGCACGAACCACACGACCCCGCACCACACACGACACACAGCTCCACACACCACATATGAAAACACACACGACACAGGGCACGAACCACACGACCCCGTACCACACATGAAACACAGCTCCACATACCGCATACGAAAACACACACGACACAGGGCACAAGTCACACGACTCCGTACCACACACGACACACAGCTCCACACACCACATAGGAAAACACACACGACACAGGGCACGAGTCACACGACCCCGTACCACACACGACACACAGCTCCACATGCCGCATACGACAACGCACACAACATAGGGCACGAAACACACGACCCCGCACCACACACGACACACAGCTCCACACACCACATACGACAACACACACGACACAGGGCACGAATCACACGACCCCGTAGCACACACGACACACAGCTCCACACACCACATACGAAAACACACACGACACAGGATACAAACCACACGACCCCGTACCACACATGAAACACAGCTCCACATACCGCATACGACAACGCACACAACACAGGGCACGAACCACACGACCCCGCACCACACACGACACACAGTTCCACACACCACATACGACAACACACACGACACAGGGCACGAACCACACGACCCCGAACCACACACGACAGGACACACAGCTCCACACACCACATACGAAACCACACACGACACAGGGCACGAATCGCACGACCCCGTACCACACACGACACACAGCTCCACATGCCGCATACGACAACGCACACAACATAGGGCACGAACCACACGACCCCGCACCACACACGACACACAGCTCCACATACCGCATACGACAACGCACACAACACAGGGCACGAACCACACGACCCCGAACCACACACGACACACAGCTCCACACACCACATACGAAAACACACACGACACAGGGCACAAACCACACGACCCCGTACCACACATGAAACACAGCTCCACATACCGCATACGACAACGCACACAACACAGGGCACGAACCACACGACCCCGCACCACGTACGACACACAGCTCCACATGCCGCATACGACAACGCACACAACATAGGGCACGAAACACACGACCCCGCACCACACACGACACACAGCTCCACACACCACATACGACAACACACACAACACAGGGCACGAACCACACGACCCCGCACCACACACGACACACAGCTCCACACACCACATACGAAAACACACACGACACAGGGCACAAACCACACGACCCCGTACCACACATGAAACACAGCTCCACATACCGCATACGACAACGCACACAACATAGGGCACGAACCACACGACCCCGCACCACGTACGACACACAGCTCCACATGCCGCATACGACAACGCACACAACACAGGGCACGAACCACACGACCCCGCACCACACACGACACACAGCTTCACACACCACATACGAAAACACACACGACACAGGGCACAAGTCACACGACCCCGTACCACACATGAAACACAGCTCCACATACCGCATACGACAACGCACACAACACAGGGCACGAACCACACCACCCCGCACCACACACGACACACAGCTCCACATACCGCATACGACAACGCACACAACACAGGGCACGAACCACACGACCCCGCACCACACACGACACACAGCTCCACACACCACATACGAAAACACACACGACACAGGGCACAAACCACACGACCCCGTACCACACATGAAACACAGCTCCACATACCGCATACGACAACGCACACAACACAGGGCACGAACCACACGACCCCGTACCACACATGAAACACAGCTCCACATACCGCATACGACAACGCACACAACACAGGGCACGAACCACACCACCCCGCACCACACACGACACACAGCTCCACACACCACATACGAAAACACACACGACACAGGGCACGAGTCACACGACCCCGTACCACACACGACACACAGCTGCGCACACCACATACGAAAACACACACGACACAGGGCACGAATCGCACGACCCCGTACCACACACGACACACAGCTCCACATGCCGCATACGACAATGCACACAACATAGGGCACGAACCACACGACCCCGCACCACACACGACACACAGCTCCACACACCACATACGACAACACACACAACACAGGGCACGAACCACACGACCCCGCACCACACACGACACACAGCTCCACACACCACATAGGAAAACACACACGACACAGGGCACGAACCACACGACCCCGTACCACACACGACACACAGCTCCACACACCACATACGACAACACACACAACACAGGGCACGAACCACACGACCCCGCACCACACACGACACACAGCTCCACACACCACATATGAAAACACACACGACACAGGGCACGAACCACACGACCCCGTACCACACATGAAACACAGCTCCACATACCGCATACGAAAACACACACGACACAGGGCACAAGTCACACGACTCCGTACCACACACGACACACAGCTCCACACACCACATAGGAAAACACACACGACACAGGGCACGAGTCACACGACCCCGTACCACACACGACACACAGCTCCACATGCCGCATACGACAACGCACACAACATAGGGCACGAAACACACGACCCCGCACCACACACGACACACAGCTCCACACACCACATACGACAACACACACGACACAGGGCACGAATCACACGACCCCGTAGCACACACGACACACAGCTCCACACACCACATACGAAAACACACACGACACAGGATACAAACCACACGACCCCGTACCACACATGAAACACAGCTCCACATACCGCATACGACAACGCACACAACACAGGGCACGAACCACACGACCCCGCACCACACACGACACACAGTTCCACACACCACATACGAAAACACACACGACACAGGGCACGAACCACACGACCCCGAACCACACACGACAGGACACACAGCTCCACACACCACATACGAAACCATACACGACACAGGGCACGAATCGCACGACCCCGTACCACACACGACACACAGCTCCACATGCCGCATACGACAACGCACACAACATAGGGCACGAACCACACGACCCCGCACCACACACGACACACAGCTCCACATACCGCATACGACAACGCACACAACACAGGGCACGAACCACACGACCCCGAACCACACACGACACACAGCTCCACACACCACATACGAAAACAAACACGACACAGGGCACAAACCACACGACCCCGTACCACACATGAAACACAGCTCCACATACCGCATACGACAACGCACACAACACAGGGCACGAACCACACGACCCCGCACCACACACGACACACAGCTCTACACACCACATACGAAAACACACACGACACAGGGCACGAACCACACGACCCCGTACCACACATGAAACACAGCTCCACATACCGCATACGACAACGCACACAACACAGGGCACGAACCACACCACCCCGCACCACACACGACACACAGCTCCACACACCACATACGAAAACACACACGACACAGGGCACGAGTCACACGACCCCGTACCACACACGACACACAGCTGCGCACACCACATACGAAAACACACACGACACAGGGCACGAATCGCACGACCCCGTACCACACACGACACACAGCTCCACATGCCGCATACGACAATGCACACGACACAGGGCACGAACCACACGACCCCGCACCACACACGACACACAGCTCCACACACCACATACGACAACACACACAACACAGGGCACGAACCACACGACCCCGCACCACACACGACACACAGCTCCACACACCACATAGGAAAACACACACGACACAGGGCACGAACCACACGACCCCGTACCACACACGACACACAGCTCCACACACCACATACGACAACACACACAACACAGGGCACGAACCACACGACCCCGCACCACACACGACACACAGCTCCACACACCACATAGGAAAACACACACGACACAGGGCACGAACCACACGACCCCGTACCACACATGAAACACAGCTCCACATACCGCATACGAAAACACACACGACACAGGGCACAAGTCACACGACTCCGTACCACACACGACACACAGCTCCACACACCACATAGGAAAACACACACGACACAGGGCACGAGTCACACGACCCCGTACCACACACGACACACAGCTCCACATGCCGCATACGACAACGCACACAACATAGGGCACGAAACACACGACCCCGCACCACACACGACACACAGCTCCACACACCACATACGACAACACACACGACACAGGGCACGAATCACACGACCCCGTAGCACACACGACACACAGCTCCACACACCACATACGAAACCACACACGACACAGGGCACGAACCACACGACCCCGTACCACACATGAAACACAGCTCCACATACCGCATACGACAACGCACACAACACAGGGCACGAACCACACCACCCCGCACCACACACGACACACAGCTCCACACACCACATACGAAAACACACACGACACAGGGCACGAGTCACACGACCCCGTACCACACACGACACACAGCTGCGCACACCACATACGAAAACACACACGACACAGGGCACGAATCGCACGACCCCGTACCACACACGACACACAGCTCCACATGCCGCATACGACAATGCACACAACATAGGGCACGAACCACACGACCCCGCACCACACACGACACACAGCTCCACACACCACATACGACAACACACACAACACAGGGCACGAACCACACGACCCCGCACCACACACGACACACAGCTCCACACACCACATAGGAAAACACACACGACACAGGGCACGAACCACACGACCCCGTACCACACATGAAACACAACTCCACATGCCGCATATGAAAACACACACGACACAGGGCACGAACCACACGACCCCGTACCACACATGAAACACAGCTCCACATACCGCATACGAAAACACACACGACACAGGGCACAAGTCACACGACTCCGTACCACACACGACACACAGCTCCACACACCACATAGGAAAACACACACGACACAGGGCACGAGTCACACGACCCCGTACCACACACGACACACAGCTCCACATGCCGCATACGACAACGCACACAACATAGGGCACGAAACACACGACCCCGCACCACACACGACACACAGCTCCACACACCACATACGACAACACACACGACACAGGGCACGAATCACACGACCCCGTAGCACACACGACACACAGCTCCACACACCACATACGAAAACACACACGACACAGGATACAAACCACACGACCCCGTACCACACATGAAACACAGCTCCACATACCGCATACGACAACGCACACAACACAGGGCACGAACCACACGACCCCGCACCACACACGACACACAGTTCCACACACCACATACGAAAACACACACGACACAGGGCACGAACCAAACGACCCCGAACCACACACGACAGGACACACAGCTCCACACACCACATACGAAACCACACACGACACAGGGCACGAATCGCACGACCCCGTACCACACACGACACACAGCTCCACATGCCGCATACGACAACGCACACAACATAGGGCACGAACCACACGACCCCGCACCACACACGACACACAGCTCCACATACCGCATACGACAACGCACACAACACAGGGCACGAACCACACGACCCCGAACCACACACGACACACAGCTCCACACACCACATACGAAAACACACACGACACAGGGCACAAACCACACGACCCCGTACCACACATGAAACACAGCTCCACATACCGCATACGACAACGCACACAACACAGGGCACGAACCACACGACCCCGCACCACACACGACACACAGCTTCACATGCCGCATACGACAACGCACACAACACAGGGCACAAACCACACGACCCCGCACCACACACGACACACAGCTCCACACACCACATACGACAACACACACAACACAGGGCACGAACCACACGACCCCGCACCACACACGACACACAGCTCCACACACCACATACGACAACACACACGACACAGGGCACAAACCACACGACCCCGTACCACACATGAAACACAGCTCCACATACCGCATACGACAACGCACACAACACAGGGCACGAACCACACGACCCCGCACCACACACGACACACAGCTCTACACACCACATACGAAAACACACACGACACAGGGCACGAACCACACGACCCCGTACCACACATGAAACACAGCTCCACATACCGCATACGACAACGCACACAACACAGGGCACGAACCACACCACCCCGCACCACACACGACACACAGCTCCACACACCACATACGAAAACACACACGACACAGGGCACGAGTCACACGACCCCGTACCACACATGAAACACAGCTCCACATACCGCATACGAAAACACACACGACACAGGGCACGAGTCACACGACCCCGTACCACACACGACACACAGCTGCGCACACCACATACGAAAACACACACGACACAGGGCACGAATCGCACGACCCCGTACCACACACGACACACAGCTCCACATGCCGCATACGACAATGCACACAACATAGGGCACGAACCACACGACCCCGCACCACACACGACACACAGCTCCACACACCACATACGACAACACACACAACACAGGGCACGAACCACACGACCCCGCACCACACACGACACACAGCTCTACACACCACATACGAAAACACACACGACACAGGGCACGAACCACACGACCCCGTACCACACATGAAACACAGCTCCACATACCGCATACGACAACGCACACAACACAGGGCACGAACCACACCACCCCGCACCACACACGACACACAGCTCCACACACCACATACGAAAACACACACGACACAGGGCACGAGTCACACGACCCCGTACCACACACGACACACAGCTGCGCACACCACATACGAAAACACACACGACACAGGGCACGAATCGCACGACCCCGTACCACACACGACACACAGCTCCACATGCCGCATACGACAATGCACACAACATAGGGCACGAACCACACGACCCCGCACCACACACGACACACAGCTCCACACACCACATACGACAACACACACAACACAGGGCACGAACCACACGACCCCGCACCACACACGACACACAGCTCCACACACCACATAGGAAAACACACACGACACAGGGCACGAACCACACGACCCCGTACCACACATGAAACACAACTCCACATGCCGCATATGAAAACACACACGACACAGGGCACGAACCACACGACCCCGTACCACACATGAAACACAGCTCCACATACCGCATACGAAAACACACACGACACAGGGCACAAGTCACACGACTCCGTACCACACACGACACACAGCTCCACACACCACATAGGAAAACACACACGACACAGGGCACGAGTCACACGACCCCGTACCACACACGACACACAGCTCCACATGCCGCATACGACAACGCACACAACATAGGGCACGAAACACACGACCCCGCACCACACACGACACACAGCTCCACACACCACATACGACAACACACACGACACAGGGCACGAATCACACGACCCCGTAGCACACACGACACACAGCTCCACACACCACATACGAAAACACACACGACACAGGATACAAACCACACGACCCCGTACCACACATGAAACACAGCTCCACATACCGCATACGACAACGCACACAACACAGGGCACGAACCACACGACCCCGCACCACACACGACACACAGTTCCACACACCACATACGAAAACACACACGACACAGGGCACGAACCAAACGACCCCGAACCACACACGACAGGACACACAGCTCCACACACCACATACGAAACCACACACGACACAGGGCACGAATCGCACGACCCCGTACCACACACGACACACAGCTCCACATGCCGCATACGACAACGCACACAACATAGGGCACGAACCACACGACCCCGCACCACACACGACACACAGCTCCACATACCGCATACGACAACGCACACAACACAGGGCACGAACCACACGACCCCGAACCACACACGACACACAGCTCCACACACCACATACGAAAACACACACGACACAGGGCACAAACCACACGACCCCGTACCACACATGAAACACAGCTCCACATACCGCATACGACAACGCACACAACACAGGGCACGAACCACACGACCCCGCACCACACACGACACACAGCTTCACATGCCGCATACGACAACGCACACAACACAGGGCACAAACCACACGACCCCGCACCACACACGACACACAGCTCCACACACCACATACGACAACACACACAACACAGGGCACGAACCACACGACCCCGCACCACACACGACACACAGCTCCACACACCACATACGAAAACACACACGACACAGGGCACAAACCACACGACCCCGTACCACACATGAAACACAGCTCCACATACCGCATACGACAACGCACACAACACAGGGCACGAACCACACGACCCCGCACCACACACGACACACAGCTCTACACACCACATACGAAAACACACACGACACAGGGCACGAACCACACGACCCCGTACCACACATGAAACACAGCTCCACATACCGCATACGACAACGCACACAACACAGGGCACGAACCACACCACCCCGCACCACACACGACACACAGCTCCACACACCACATACGAAAACACACACGACACAGGGCACGAGTCACACGACCCCGTACCACACATGAAACACAGCTCCACATACCGCATACGAAAACACACACGACACAGGGCACGAGTCACACGACCCCGTACCACACACGACACACAGCTGCGCACACCACATACGAAAACACACACGACACAGGGCACGAATCGCACGACCCCGTACCACACACGACACACAGCTCCACATGCCGCATACGACAATGCACACAACATAGGGCACGAACCACACGACCCCGCACCACACACGACACACAGCTCCACACACCACATACGACAACACACACAACACAGGGCACGAACCACACGACCCCGCACCACACACGACACACAGCTCCACACACCACATAGGAAAACACACACGACACAGGGCACGAACCACACGACCCCGTACCACACATGAAACACAACTCCACATGCCGCATATGAAAACACACACGACACAGGGCACGAACCACACGACCCCGTACCACACATGAAACACAGCTCCACATACCGCATACGAAAACACACACGACACAGGGCACAAGTCACACGACTCCGTACCACACACGACATACAGCTCCACACACCACATAGGAAAACACACACGACACAGGGCACGAGTCACACGACCCCGTACCACACACGACACACAGCTCCACATGCCGCATACGACAACGCACACAACATAGGGCACGAAACACACGACCCCGCACCACACACGACACACAGCTCCACACACCACATACGACAACACACACGACACAGGGCACGAATCACACGACCCCGTAGCACACACGACACACAGCTCCACACACCACATACGAAAACACACACGACACAGGATAAAAACCACACGACCCCGTACCACACATGAAACACAGCTCCACATACCGCATACGACAACGCACACAACACAGGGCACGAACCACACGACCCCGCACCACACACGACACACAGTTCCACACACCACATACGAAAACACACACGACACAGGGCACGAACCACACGACCCCGAACCACACACGAGAGGACACACAGCTCCACACACCACATACGAAACCACACACGACACAGGGCACGAATCGCACGACCCCGTACCACACACGACACACAGCTCCACATGCCGCATACGACAACGCACACAACATAGGGCACGAACCACACGACCCCGCACCACACACGACACACAGCTCCACATACCGCATACGACAACGCACACAACACAGGGCACGAACCACACGACCCCGAACCACACACGACACACAGCTCCACACACCACATACGAAAACACACACGACACAGGGCACAAACCACACGACCCCGTACCACACATGAAACACAGCTCCACATACTGCATACGACAACGCACACAACACAGGGCACGAACCACACGACCCCGCACCACACACGACACACAGCTTCACATGCCGCATACGACAACGCACACAACACAGGGCACAAACCACACGACCCCGCACCACACACGACACACAGCTCCACACACCACATACGACAACACACACAACACAGGGCACGAACCACACGACCCCGCACCACACACGACACACAGCTCCACACACCACATACGAAAACACACACGACACAGGGCACAAACCACACGACCCCGTACCACACATGAAACACAGCTCCACATACCGCATACGACAACGCACACAACACAGGGCACGAACCACACGACCCCGCACCACACACGACACACAGCTCTACACACCACATACGAAAACACACACGACACAGGGCACGAACCACACGACCCCGTACCACACATGAAACACAGCTCCACATACCGCATACGACAACGCACACAACACAGGGCACGAACCACACCACCCCGCACCACACACGACACACAGCTCCACACACCACATACGAAAACACACACGACACAGGGCACGAGTCACACGACCCCGTACCACACATGAAACACAGCTCCACATACCGCATACGAAAACACACACGACACAGGGCACGAGTCACACGACCCCGTACCACACACGACACACAGCTGCGCACACCACATACGAAAACACACACGACACAGGGCACGAATCGCACGACCCCGTACCACACACGACACACAGCTCCACATGCCGCATACGACAATGCACACAACATAGGGCACGAACCACACGACCCCGCACCACACACGACACACAGCTCCACACACCACATACGACAACACACACAACACAGGGCACGAACCACACGACCCCGCACCACACACGACACACAGCTCCACACACCACATAGGAAAACACACACGACACAGGGCACGAACCACACGACCCCGTACCACACATGAAACACAGCTCCACATGCCGCATATGAAAACACACACGACACAGGGCACGAACCACACGACCCCGTACCACACATGAAACACAGCTCCACATACCGCATACGAAAACACACACGACACAGGGCACAAGTCACACGACTCCGTACCACACACGACATACAGCTCCACACACCACATAGGAAAACACACACGACACAGGGCACGAGTCACACGACCCCGTACCACACACGACACACAGCTCCACATGCCGCATACGACAACGCACACAACATAGGGCACGAAACACACGACCCCGCACCACACACGACACACAGCTCCACACACCACATACGACAACACACACGACACAGGGCACGAATCACACGACCCCGTAGCACACACGACACACAGCTCCACACACCACATACGAAAACACACACGACACAGGATAAAAACCACACGACCCCGTACCACACATGAAACACAGCTCCACATACCGCATACGACAACGCACACAACACAGGGCACGAACCACACGACCCCGCACCACACACGACACACAGTTCCACACACCACATACGAAAACACACACGACACAGGGCACGAACCACACGACCCCGAACCACACACGAGAGGACACACAGCTCCACACACCACATACGAAACCACACACGACACAGGGCACGAATCGCACGACCCCGTACCACACACGACACACAGCTCCACATGCCGCATACGACAACGCACACAACATAGGGCACGAACCACACGACCCCGCACCACACACGACACACAGCTCCACATACCGCATACGACAACGCACACAACACAGGGCACGAACCACACGACCCCGAACCACACACGACACACAGCTCCACACACCACATACGAAAACACACACGACACAGGGCACAAACCACACGACCCCGTACCACACATGAAACACAGCTCCACATACTGCATACGACAACGCACACAACACAGGGCACGAACCACACGACCCCGCACCACACACGACACACAGCTTCACATGCCGCATACGACAACGCACACAACACAGGGCACAAACCACACGACCCCGCACCACACACGACACACAGCTCCACACACCACATACGACAACACACACAACACAGGGCACGAACCACACGACCCCGCACCACACACGACACACAGCTCCACACACCACATACGAAAACACACACGACACAGGGCACAAACCACACGACCCCGTACCACACATGAAACACAGCTCCACATACCGCATACGACAACGCACACAACACAGGGCACGAACCACACGACCCCGCACCACACACGACACACAGCTCTACACACCACATACGAAAACACACACGACACAGGGCACGAACCACACGACCCCGTACCACACATGAAACACAGCTCCACATACCGCATACGACAACGCACACAACACAGGGCACGAACCACACCACCCCGCACCACACACGACACACAGCTCCACACACCACATACGAAAACACACACGACACAGGGCACGAGTCACACGACCCCGTACCACACACGACACACAGCTGCGCACACCACATACGAAAACACACACGACACAGGGCACGAATCGCACGACCCCGTACCACACACGACACACAGCTCCACATGCCGCATACGACAACACACACAACATAGGGCACGAACCACACGACCCCGCACCACACACGACACACAGCTCCACACACCACATACGACAACACACACAACACAGGGCACGAACCACACGACCCCGCACCACACACGACACACAGCTCCACACACCACATAGGAAAACACACACGACACAGGGCACGAACCACACGACCCCGTACCACACATGAAACACAACTCCACATGCCGCATATGAAAACACACACGACACAGGGCACGAACCACACGACCCCGTACCACACATGAAACACAGCTCCACATACCGCATACGAAAACACACACGACACAGGGCACAAGTCACACGACTCCGTACCACACACGACACACAGCTCCACACACCACATAGGAAAACACACACGACACAGGGCACGAGTCACACGACCCCGTACCACACACGACACACAGCTCCACATGCCGCATACGACAACGCACACAACATAGGGCACGAAACACACGACCCCGCACCACACACGACACACAGCTCCACACACCACATACGACAACACACACGACACAGGGCACGAATCACACGACCCCGTAGCACACACGACACACAGCTCCACACACCACATACGAAAACACACACGACACAGGATACAAACCACACGACCCCGTACCACACATGAAACACAGCTCCACATACCGCATACGACAACGCACACAACACAGGGCACGAACCACACGACCCCGCACCACACACGACACACAGTTCCACACACCAAATACGAAAACACACACGACACAGGGCACGAACCACACGACCCCGAACACACACGACAGGACACACAGCTCCACACACCACATACGAAACCACACACGACACAGGGCACGAATCGCACGACCCCGTACCACACACGACACACAGCTCCACATGCCGCATACGACAACGCAGACAACATAGGGCACGAACCACACGACCCCGCACCACACACGACACACAGCTCTACACACCACATACGAAAACACACACGACACAGGGCACGAACCACACGACCCCGTACCACACATGAAACACAGCTCCACATACCGCATACGACAACGCACACAACACAGGGCACGAACCACACGACCCCGAACCACACACGACACACAGCTCCACACACCACATACGAAAACACACACGACACAGGGCACAAACCACACGACCCCGTACCACACATGAAACACAGCTCCACATACCGCATACGACAACGCACACAACACAGGGCACGAACCACACGACCCCGCACCACACACGACACACAGCTCCACATGCCGCATACGACAACGCACACAACACAGGGCACAAACCACACGACCCCGCACCACACACGACACACAGCTCCACACACCACATACGACAACACACACAACACAGGGCACGAACCACACGACCCCGCACCACACACGACACACAGCTCCACACACCACATACGAAAACACACACGACACAGGGCACAAACCACACGACCCCGTACCACACATGAAACACAGCTCCACATACCGCATACGACAACGCACACAACACAGGGCACGAACCACACGACCCCGCACCACACACGACACACAGCTCTACACACCACATACGAAAACACACACGACACAGGGCACGAACCACACGACCCCGTACCACACATGAAACACAGCTCCACATACCACATACGACAACGCACACAACACAGGGCACGAACCACACCACCCCGCACCACACACGACACGACACACAGCTCCACACACCACATACGAAAACACACACGACACAGGGCACGAGTCACACGACCCCGTACCACACACGACACACAGCTGCGCACACCACATACGAAAACACACACGACACAGGGCACGAATCGCACGACCCCGTACCACACACGACACACAGCTCCACATGCCGCATACGACAATGCACACAACATAGGGCACGAACCACACGACCCCGCACCACACACGACACACAGCTCCACACACCACATACGACAACACACACAACACAGGGCACGAACCACACGACCCCGCACCACACACGACACACAGCTCCACACACCACATAGGAAAACACACACGACACAGGGCACGAACCACACGACCCCGTACCACACATGAAACACAACTCCACATGCCGCATATGAAAACACACACGACACAGGGCACGAACCACACGACCCCGTACCACACATGAAACACAGCTCCACATACCGCATACGAAAACACACACGACACAGGGCACAAGTCACACGGCTCCGTACCACACACGACACACAGCTCCACACACCACATACGAAACCACACACGACACAGGGCACGAGTCACACGACCCCGTACCACACACGACACACAGCTCCACATGCCGCATACGACAACGCACACAACATAGGGCACGAAACACACGACCCCGCACCACACACGACACACAGCTCCACACACCACATACGACAACACACACGACACAGGGCACGAATCACACGACCCCGTAGCACACACGACACACAGCTCCACACACCACATACGAAAACACACACGACACAGGATACAAACCACACGACCCCGTACCACACATGAAACACAGCTCCACATACCGCATACGACAACGCACACAACACAGGGCACGAACCACACGACCCCGCACCACACACGACACACAGTTCCACACACCACATACGAAAACACACACGACACAGGGCACGAACCACACGACCCCGAACCACACACGACAGGACACACAGCTCCACACACCACATACGAAACCACACACGACACAGGGCACGAATCGCACGACCCCGTACCACACACGACACACAGCTCCACATGCCGCATACGACAACGCACACAACATAGGGCACGAACCACACGACCCCGCACCACACACGACACACAGCTCTACACACCACATACGAAAACACACACGACACAGGGCACGAACCACACGACCCCGTACCACACATGAAACACAGCTCCACATACCGCATACGACAACGCACACAACACAGGGCACGAACCACACGACCCCGAACCACACACGACACACAGCTCCACACACCACATACGAAAACACACACGACACAGGGCACAAACCACACGACCCCGTACCACACATGAAACACAGCTCCACATACCGCATACGACAACGCACACAACACAGGGCACGAACCACACGACCCCGCACCACACACGACACACAGCTCCACATGCCGCATACGACAATGCACACAACACAGGGCACAAACCACACGACCCCGCACCACACACGACACACAGCTCCACACACCACATACGACAACACACACAACACAGGGCACGAACCACACGACCCCGCACCACACACGACACACAGCTCCACACACCACATACGAAAACACACACGACACAGGGCACAAACCACACGACCCCGTACCACACATGAAACACAGCTCCACATACCGCATACGACAACGCACACAACACAGGGCACGAACCACACGACCCCGCACCACACACGACACACAGCTCTACACACCACATACGAAAACACACACGACACAGGGCACGAACCACACGACCCCGTACCACACATGAAACACAGCTCCACATACCGCATACGACAACGCACACAACACAGGGCACGAACCACACCACCCCGCACCACACACGACACACAGCTCCACACACCACATACGAAAACACACACGACACAGGGCACGAGTCACACGACCCCGTACCACACACGACACACAGCTGCGCACACCACATACGAAAACACACACGACACAGGGCACGAATCGCACGACCCCGTACCACACACGACACACAGCTCCACATGCCGCATACGACAATGCACACAACACAGGGCACGAACCACACGACCCCGCACCACACACGACACACAGCTCCACACACCACATAGGAAAACACACACGACACAGGGCACGAACCACACGACCCCGTACCACACATGAAACACAGCTCCACATACCGCATACGACAACGCACACAACACAGGGCACGAACCACACGACCCCGCACCACACACGACACGACACACAGCTCCACACACCACATACGACAACACACACGACACAGGGCACGAACCACACGACCCCGTACTTCACACGACACCGGCCGAGGGGGCGGGGGCGGGGGCCGGGGGGAAGGGGAGACCAAGCTCCGAAACCAAGCTTCGAACCCCTCATCGTACGAACACACGTACACAGACACCTGTGTACACACTACACCACTACCTTACCCCCCCTCCGCGGGGGGCCCGGGGGCCCCCCATCACTACATCCACTGTGTCCCACTTTTACCTTGTCGACGCAGTGTAGAGACCGATTTCGCCGTCTCGTCAGAGACGTGACGCCTCTGATGCTCTCCATGGCGACGCACCAATACACGAAGCTTTTCCTGCGGCGGCAATTTAGCATTCAACGATTTTGTTAACAATATATAAGTAAGAATGAGGATGTCTAATGCTTGACTTACTTGTGGGTGGCACTTTGTTGCGGCGGCACAAAAGATGGCGGCGTGACAACAAAATCCTACAGTTAGTGATAAAATGTGTGCTGTATACCATTATATAAATATCTGACAATTGCAGCGAATGTGTAAAAAAACTAGTAGTGTTATGCATGTGTGCTGTTCATGAAACATGCATGCTCTGTGAGCCCACACAATCACCGAATGTATGTAGTAAGGGACAGCACAGACAGATGGTGTACAGCATATATACTCCAAATGTGTGCTATTTGGGTTTATGGCGTGAGACCGATGGATGTCCATCATATGCGCGCCATAAGTGATGATGATTCCCTACGGTTTTGCACTCGGGAACCTACAAAATCATGGAAGGACTGCGAGACCTTCCGTTGGGTTTAGGGATTTTTATATAGTCATATATATTTATTATAGTAAATATACTATAAGGTCATGGCGTGGTGTAGTGTTGTGGCGCGTGTGTGCATGGTTGTGCGAGGTGTGGTGTGGAGTCAGTTGAAAATTCATCCCAGCGTCGTGGGTTTGATCCTACCCGGACTCGGTCGCACATCAGATGCTCGGCTGGTCGGCGGAAGTGGGATAGGTTCTGGGCGACATGGGATGATGAGAGGAAGGAGATGTGCCTTTTGCCCAGTCCCAGTGCCAGTGTCGGGCCGCAGCCGGCCGAGGGGGCGGGGGCGGGGGCGGGGGCCGGGGGGAAGGGGAGACCAAGCTCCGAAACCAAGCTCCGAACCCCTCATCGTACGAACACACGTACACAGGTGTCTACCTGTGTACCCACTAACCCACTAAGGTTCACTCCCCCACCCCCCCTCCGCGGGGGGCCCGGGGGCCGGCCAGGCCCCCGGAAATTTTTTTTCTCACTCTTTTTCGGGCGACTTCTCACTCAATTTTTTACCTTAGTTTATTTTCCTGGCCTTGCCTTTGCTTGCCTTGCCTTTGCTTGATATTGGACGATTGGACGAGACAGAAATTGGACAGAAGACACGCCTGCTATATTATTCTATATATCCTGTGCTAGGCTATATCTCTCTTCTCCTTCTCCCTTTGGGGGCCTCTCATCTTTTGATCATTTTTTAAGCTCTGCTGACCTCTGTGATCATCAGACACTGTGTCCAACAATGACACACGCTTTTGTGGTCTCTTTTGTGGACTCTTTACAGTAGAGTAGAGGTACAGGGTATAGATAGATAAACTTCACACACAAAATTTACACTAATACTATACAATACTCTACACAAGAGACTACAAGGGGCTCACCTGTAATGGGACGGATATAGGGTTAATACATGACAACATATCATCATAGGGTTAATACATGACAACAGAGCATCATCCACAGCACACACCCATCATCATATGCTCTACCCAGAGCATATCATATGCTCTACCCTTCACATACCCCTTCACATACCACATCTGTGCTCTGCATCTGTGCTACACCACAACACAGCACACACACACACACACACACACATATATATATATATATATACAGTCATATATATGTGTGTGTCTCTCACCACCACAGTCACATATAGTGTGCCTCGTCATAGTCACATAGTGTGCCCCCTCTGCTGTGCTCATACATACATTTTATACACACATGTCCACACCCTCCTCCGCCCTCTCCACATAAAATACACATATGCATATGCATAAATTAGGATATGTGTATGTGTGCACACATACAGGTTTATACACATCATATGCTATATATGCTTTTATATATATTATGCTTGTGTGTCTGATGTCCTACACGTCACACGTCCTATGCCACACGCCCTCTCCTTCCCCTCCTTTTCTCCTCTTCTGCTCCTCTTCTGCCGCAGTGTGCGGCCCACGAACACACACCCGCAAACACACACACACACACACCCTCAACGAATACACTCTCACCCACACACATACACTCGTGCAGCCACCTAATATGCAGCCACCCATATTGCAACCCTAAAACGCTCCGCCTCCACAACAAAATCTTGTAGTATGCAACAATATATAACATATCAATGGGTCATATGTAGGCCATGCCGTTATCCATATGTTGTGTACACCTGCGCAGCCATATATGCATTTGTATATTATATTATATTCATATATATACATCTCAGCAGAAACAAAAGAGGGCTATATTATTACTTTAAACAGAGAAGGCACAGAAGCGGAAGAGCAAGCAAACCCTAAGCACTAGCACTAGCACAAGCACTAGCACAAAACACATGGCACAAGGGACAACCCATGACCAACTGACAGCACCACAACCGACAGGATGACCAACTGACAGCACCACAACCGACACAAGGTCTGACCGACAGCACCACAACCGACAGGATGACCAACCGGCAGCACCACAACCAACAGGATGACCAGCTGACAGCACCACAACCGACACAAGGTCTGACCGACAGCACCACAACCGACAGGATGACCAACTGACAGCACCACAACCGACAGGATGACCAACTGACAGCACCACAACCGACAGAAGGACCAACTGACAGCACCACAACCGACACAAGGTCTGACTGACAGCACCACAACCAAAAGGATGACCAACCGGCAGCACCACAACCGACAGAATGACCAACCGGCAGCACCACAACCGACAGCATGACCAACCGGCAGCACCACAACCGACAGCATGACCAACTGACAGCACCACAACCGACAGGATGACCGACTGACAGCATCACAACCAGCAGAAGGACTGACCGACAGCACCACAACCGACAGGATGACCAACTGACAGCACCACAACCGACAGGATGACCAACCGGCAGCACCACAACCGACACAACGACTGACTGACAGCACCACAACCGACAGGATGACCAACTGACAGCACCACAACCGACACAAGGTCTGCCCGACAGCACCACAACCGACAGAAGGACTGACTGACAGCACCACAACCGACAGAAGGACTGACTGACAGCACCACAACCGACAGAAGGACTGACTGACAGCACCACAACCAAAAGGATGACCAACCGGCAGCACCACAACCGACAGGATGACCAACCGGCAGCACCACAACCGACAGCATGACCAACTGACAGCACCACAACCGACACAAGGACTGACTGACAGCAGCACAACCGAGAGCATGACCAACTGACAGCACCACAACCGACAGGATGACCAACTGACAGCACCACAACCGACACAAGGTCTGACCGACAGAACCACAACCGACAGAATGACCAACCGGCAGCACCACAACCGACAGCATGACCAACCGGCAGCACCACAACCGACAGCATGACCAACTGACAGCACCACAACCGACAGGATGACCAGCTGACAGCACCACAACCGACACAAGGTCTGACTGACAGCACCACAACCGACACAAGGACTGACTGACAGCAGCACAACCGACAGCATGACAGCCTGACAGCACCACAACCGACACAAGGTCTGACTGACAGCACCACAACCGACACAAGGACTGACTAACAGCAGCACAACCGACAGAAGGACTGACTGACAGCACCACAACCGACAGAAGGACTGACCGACAGCACCACAACCAAAAGGATGACCAACCGGCAGCACCACAACCGACAGGATGACCGACTGACAGCACCACAACCAGCAGAAGGACTGACTGACAGCACCACAACCGACAGCATGACCAACTGACAGCACCACAACCGACAGGATGACCAGCTGACAGCACCACAACCGACAGCATGACCAACTGACAGCACCACAACCGACAGGATGACCAGCTGACAGCACCACAACCGACAGCATGACCAACTGACAGCACCACAACCGACAGGATGACCAGCTGACAGCACCACAACCGACACAAGGTCTGACCGACAGCACCACAACCGACAGAAGGACTGACTGACAGCACCACAACCAAAAGGATGACCAACCGGCAGCACCACAACCGACACAAGGACTGACTGACAGCAGCACACCCAGCAGAAGGACTGACTGACAGCACCACAACCGACAGCATGACCAACTGACAGCACCACAACCGACAGGATGACCAGCTGACAGCACCACAACCGACAGCATGACCAACTGACAGCACCACAACCGACAGGATGACCAGCTGACAGCACCACAACCGACAGCATGACCAACTGACAGCACCACAACCGACAGGATGACCAGCTGACAGCACCACAACCGACACAAGGTCTGACTGACAGCACCACAATAAAAAGGATGACCAACCGGCAGCACCACAACCGACAGGATGACCAACCGGCAGCACCACAACCGACACAAGGACTGACTGACAGCAGCACAACCGACAGCATGACCAACTGACAGCACCACAACCGACAGGATGACCAACTGACAGCAGCACAACCGACAGCATGACCAACTGACAGCACCACAACCGACACAAGGACTGACTGACAGCACCACAAGCGACAGGATGACCAGCTGACAGCACCACAACCGACAGAAGGACTAACAGACAGCACCACAACCGACAGAAGGACTGACTGACAGCACCACAACCGACAGCATGACCAACTGACAGCACCACAACCGACAGGATGACCAGCTGACAGCACCAGAACCGACACAAGGACTGACTGACAGCACCACAACCGACAGGATGACCAACTGACAGCACCACAACCGACACAAGGTCTGACCGACAGCACCACAACCGACAGAAGGACTGACTGACAGCACCACAACCGACAGAAGGACTGACTGACAGCACCACAACCAAAAGGATGACCAACCGGCAGCACCACAACCGACAGGATGACCAACCGGCAGCACCACAACCGACAGCATGACCAACTGACAGCACCACAACCGACACAAGGACTGACTGACAGCACCACAACCGACAGGATGACAAGCTGAAAGCACCACAACCGACACAAGGTCTGACTGACAGCACCACAACCGACACAAGGACTGACTGACAGCAGCACAACCGACAGCATGACAACCTGACAGCACCACAACCGACACAAGGTCTGACTGACAGCACCACAACCGACACAAGGTCTGACCGACAGCAGCACAACCGACAGAAGGACTGACTGACAACACCACAACCGACAGGAGGACTGACCGACAGCACCACAACCAAAAGGATGACCAACCGGCAGCACCACAACCGACAGGATGACCGACTGACAGCACCACAACCAGCAGAAGGACTGACTGACAGCAGCACAACCGACAGCATGACCAACTGACAGCACCACAACCGACAGCATGACCAACTGACAGCACCACAACCAAAAGGATGACCAACCGGCAGCACCACAACCGACAGGATGACCAACCGGCAGCACCACAACCGACAGCATGACCAACTGACAGCACCACAACCGACACAAGGACTGACTGACAGCAGCACAACCGAGAGCATGACCAACTGACAGCACCACAACCGACAGGATGACCAACTGACAGCACCACAACCGACACAAGGTCTGACCGACAGAACCACAACCGACAGAATGACCAACCGGCAGCACCACAACCGACAGCATGACCAACCGGCAGCACCACAACCGACAGCATGACCAACTGACAGCACCACAACCGACAGGATGACCAGCTGACAGCACCACAACCGACACAAGGTCTGACTGACAGCACCACAACCGACACAAGGACTGACTGACAGCAGCACAACCGACAGCATGACAGCCTGACAGCACCACAACCGACACAAGGTCTGACTGACAGCACCACAACCGACACAAGGACTGACTAACAGCAGCACAACCGACAGAAGGACTGACTGACAGCACCACAACCGACAGAAGGACTGACCGACAGCACCACAACCAAAAGGATGACCAACCGGCAGCACCACAACCGACAGGATGACCGACTGACAGCACCACAACCAGCAGAAGGACTGACTGACAGCACCACAACCGACAGCATGACCAACTGACAGCACCACAACCGACAGGATGACCAGCTGACAGCACCACAACCGACAGCATGACCAACTGACAGCACCACAACCGACAGGATGACCAGCTGACAGCACCACAACCGACAGCATGACCAACTGACAGCACCACAACCGACAGGATGACCAGCTGACAGCACCACAACCGACACAAGGTCTGACCGACAGCACCACAACCGACAGAAGGACTGACTGACAGCACCACAACCAAAAGGATGACCAACCGGCAGCACCACAACCGACACAAGGACTGACTGACAGCAGCACACCCAGCAGAAGGACTGACTGACAGCACCACAACCGACAGCATGACCAACTGACAGCACCACAACCGACAGGATGACCAGCTGACAGCACCACAACCGACAGCATGACCAACTGACAGCACCACAACCGACAGGATGACCAGCTGACAGCACCACAACCAATGCATGACCAACTGACAGCACCACAACCGACAGGATGACCAGCTGACAGCACCACAACCGACACAAGGTCTGACTGACAGCACCACAATAAAAAGGATGACCAACCGGCAGCACCACAACCGACAGGATGACCAACCGGCAGCACCACAACCGACACAAGGACTGACTGACAGCAGCACAACCGACAGCATGACCAACTGACAGCACCACAACCGACAGGATGACCAACTGACAGCAGCACAACCGACAGCATGACCAACTGACAGCACCACAACCGACACAAGGACTGACTGACAGCACCACAAGCGACAGGATGACCAGCTGACAGCACCACAACCGACAGAAGGACTAACAGACAGCACCACAACCGACAGAAGGACTGACTGACAGCACCACAACCGACAGCATGACCAACTGACAGCACCACAACCGACAGGATGACCAGCTGACAGCACCAGAACCGACACAAGGACTGACTGACAGCACCACAACCGACAGGATGACCAACTGACAGCACCACAACCGACACAAGGTCTGACCGACAGCACCACAACCGACAGAAGGACTGACTGACAGCACCACAACCGACAGAAGGACTGACTGACAGCACCACAACCAAAAGGATGACCAACCGGCAGCACCACAACCGACAGGATGACCAACCGGCAGCACCACAACCGACAGCATGACCAACTGACAGCACCACAACCGACACAAGGACTGACTGACAGCACCACAACCGACAGGATGACAAGCTGAAAGCACCACAACCGACACAAGGTCTGACTGACAGCACCACAACCGACACAAGGACTGACTGACAGCAGCACAACCGACAGCATGACAACCTGACAGCACGACAACCGACACAAGGTCTGACTGACAGCACCACAACCGACACAAGGTCTGACCGACAGCAGCACAACCGACAGAAGGACTGACTGACAACACCACAACCGACAGGAGGACTGACCGACAGCACCACAACCAAAAGGATGACCAACCGGCAGCACCACAACCGACAGGATGACCGACTGACAGCACCACAACCAGCAGAAGGACTGACTGACAGCAGCACAACCGACAGCATGACCAACTGACAGCACCACAACCGACAGGATGACCAACTGACAGCACCACAACCGACACAAGGTCTGACCGACAGCACCACAACCGACAGAAGGACTGACTGACAGCACCACAACCAAAAGGATGACCAACCGGCAGCACCACAACCGACACAAGGTCTGACTGACAGCACCACAACCAAAAGGATGACCAACCGGCAGCACCACAACCGACAGAATGACCAACCGGCAGCACCACAACCGACAGCATGACCAACCGGCAGCACCACAACCGACAGCATGACCAACTGACAGCACCACAACCGACAGGATGACCGACTGACAGCATCACAACCAGCAGAAGGACTGACCGACAGCACCACAACCGACAGGATGACCAACTGACAGCACCACAACCGACAGGATGACCAACCGGCAGCACCACAACCGACACAACGACTGACTGACAGCACCACAACCGACAGGATGACCAACTGACAGCACCACAACCGACACAAGGTCTGCCCGACAGCACCACAACCGACAGAAGGACTGACTGACAGCACCACAACCGACAGAAGGACTGACTGACAGCACCACAACCAAAAGGATGACCAACCGGCAGCACCACAACCGACAGGATGACCAACCGGCAGCACCACAACCGACAGCATGACCAACTGACAGCACCACAACCGACACAAGGACTGACTGACAGCAGCACAACCGAGAGCATGACCAACTGACAGCACCACAACCGACAGGATGACCAACTGACAGCACCACAACCGACACAAGGTCTGACCGACAGAACCACAACCGACAGAATGACCAACCGGCAGCACCACAACCGACAGCATGACCAACCGGCAGCACCACAACCGACAGCATGACCAACTGACAGCACCACAACCGACAGGATGACCAGCTGACAGCACCACAACCGACACAAGGTCTGACTGACAGCACCACAACCGACACAAGGACTGACTGACAGCAGCACAACCGACAGCATGACAGCCTGACAGCACCACAACCGACACAAGGTCTGACTGACAGCACCACAACCGACACAAGGACTGACTAACAGCAGCACAACCGACAGAAGGACTGACTGACAGCACCACAACCGACAGAAGGACTGACTGACAGCACCACAACCAAAAGGATGACCAACCGGCAGCACCACAACCGACAGGATGACCAACCGGCAGCACCACAACCGACAGCATGACCAACTGACAGCACCACAACCGACACAAGGACTGACTGACAGCACCACAACCGACAGGATGACAAGCTGAAAGCACCACAACCGACACAAGGTCTGACTGACAGCACCACAACCGACACAAGGACTGACTGACAGCAGCACAACCGACAGCATGACAACCTGACAGCACCACAACCGACACAAGGTCTGACTGACAGCACCACAACCGACACAAGGTCTGACCGACAGCAGCACAACCGACAGAAGGACTGACTGACAACACCACAACCGACAGGAGGACTGACCGACAGCACCACAACCAAAAGGATGACCAACCGGCAGCACCACAACCGACAGGATGACCGACTGACAGCACCACAACCAGCAGAAGGACTGACTGACAGCAGCACAACCGACAGCATGACCAACTGACAGCACCACAACCGACAGGATGACCAACTGACAGCACCACAACCGACACAAGGTCTGACCGACAGCACCACAACCGACAGAAGGACTGACTGACAGCACCACAACCAAAAGGATGACCAACCGGCAGCACCACAACCGACACAAGGTCTGACTGACAGCACCACAACCAAAAGGATGACCAACCGGCAGCACCACAACCGACAGAATGACCAACCGGCAGCACCACAACCGACAGCATGACCAACCGGCAGCACCACAACCGACAGCATGACCAACTGACAGCACCACAACCGACAGGATGACCGACTGACAGCATCACAACCAGCAGAAGGACTGACCGACAGCACCACAACCGACAGGATGACAAGCTGAAAGCACCACAACCGACACAAGGTCTGACTGACAGCACCACAACCGACACAAGGACTGACTGACAGCAGCACAACCGACAGCATGACAACCTGACAGCACCACAACCGACACAAGGTCTGACTGACAGCACCACAACCGACACAAGGTCTGACCGACAGCAGCACAACCGACAGAAGGACTGACTGACAACACCACAACCGACAGGAGGACTGACCGACAGCACCACAACCAAAAGGATGACCAACCGGCAGCACCACAACCGACAGGATGACCGACTGACAGCACCACAACCAGCAGAAGGACTGACTGACAGCAGCACAACCGACAGCATGACCAACTGACAGCACCACAACCGACAGGATGACCAACTGACAGCACCACAACCGACACAAGGTCTGACCGACAGCACCACAACCGACAGAAGGACTGACTGACAGCACCACAACCAAAAGGATGACCAACCGGCAGCACCACAACCGACACAAGGTCTGACCGACAGCACCACAACCGACAGAAGGACTGACTGACAGCACCACAACCGACAGAAGGACTGACTGACAGCACCACAACCAAAAGGATGACCAACCGGCAGCACCACAACCGACAGGATGACCAACCGGCAGCACCACAACCGACAGCATGACCAACTGACAGCACCACAACCGACACAAGGACTGACTGACAGCACCACAACCGACAGGATGACAAGCTGAAAGCACCACAACCGACACAAGGTCTGACTGACAGCACCACAACCGACACAAGGACTGACTGACAGCAGCACAACCGACAGCATGACAACCTGACAGCACCACAACCGACACAAGGTCTGACTGACAGCACCACAACCGACACAAGGTCTGACCGACAGCAGCACAACCGACAGAAGGACTGACTGACAACACCGCAACGGACAGGAGGACTGACCGACAGCACCACAACCAAAAGGATGACCAACCGGCAGCACCACAACCGACAGGATGACCGACTGACAGCACCACAACCAGCAGAAGGACTGACTGACAGCAGCACAACCGACAGCATGACCAACTGACAGCACCACAACCGACAGGATGACCAACTGACAGCACCACAACCGACACAAGGTCTGACCGACAGCACCACAACCGACAGAAGGACTGACTGACAGCACCACAACCAAAAGGATGACCAACCGGCAGCACCACAACCGACACAAGGTCTGACTGACAGCACCACAACCAAAAGGATGACCAACCGGCAGCACCACAACCGACAGAATGACCAACCGGCAGCACCACAACCGACAGCATGACCAACCGGCAGCACCACAACCGACAGCATGACCAACTGACAGCACCACAACCGACAGGATGACCGACTGACAGCATCACAACCAGCAGAAGGACTGACCGACAGCACCACAACCGACAGGATGACCAACTGACAGCACCACAACCGACAGGATGACCAACCGGCAGCACCACAACCGACACAACGACTGACTGACAGCACCACAACCGACAGGATGACCAACTGACAGCACCACAACCGACACAAGGTCTGCCCGACAGCACCACAACCGACAGAAGGACTGACTGACAGCACCACAACCGACAGAAGGACTGACTGACAGCACCACAACCAAAAGGATGACCAACCGGCAGCACCACAACCGACAGGATGACCAACCGGCAGCACCACAACCGACAGCATGACCAACTGACAGCACCACAACCGACACAAGGACTGACTGACAGCAGCACAACCGAGAGCATGACCAACTGACAGCACCACAACCGACAGGATGACCAACTGACAGCACCACAACCGACACAAGGTCTGACCGACAGAACCACAACCGACAGAATGACCAACCGGCAGCACCACAACCGACAGCATGACCAACCGGCAGCACCACAACCGACAGCATGACCAACTGACAGCACCACAACCGACAGGATGACCAGCTGACAGCACCACAACCGACACAAGGTCTGACTGACAGCACCACAACCGACACAAGGACTGACTGACAGCAGCACAACCGACAGCATGACAGCCTGACAGCACCACAACCGACACAAGGTCTGACTGACAGCACCACAACCGACACAAGGACTGACTAACAGCAGCACAACCGACAGAAGGACTGACTGACAGCACCACAACCGACAGAAGGACTGACTGACAGCACCACAACCAAAAGGATGACCAACCGGCAGCACCACAACCGACAGGATGACCAACCGGCAGCACCACAACCGACAGCATGACCAACTGACAGCACCACAACCGACACAAGGACTGACTGACAGCACCACAACCGACAGGATGACAAGCTGAAAGCACCACAACCGACACAAGGTCTGACTGACAGCACCACAACCGACACAAGGACTGACTGACAGCAGCACAACCGACAGCATGACAACCTGACAGCACCACAACCGACACAAGGTCTGACTGACAGCACCACAACCGACACAAGGTCTGACCGACAGCAGCACAACCGACAGAAGGACTGACTGACAACACCACAACCGACAGGAGGACTGACCGACAGCACCACAACCAAAAGGATGACCAACCGGCAGCACCACAACCGACAGGATGACCGACTGACAGCACCACAACCAGCAGAAGGACTGACTGACAGCAGCACAACCGACAGCATGACCAACTGACAGCACCACAACCGACAGGATGACCAACTGACAGCACCACAACCGACACAAGGTCTGACCGACAGCACCACAACCGACAGAAGGACTGACTGACAGCACCACAACCAAAAGGATGACCAACCGGCAGCACCACAACCGACACAAGGTCTGACTGACAGCACCACAACCAAAAGGATGACCAACCGGCAGCATCACAACCGACACAAGGACTGACTGACAGCACAACAACCGACAGAAGGACTGACTGACAGCACCACAACCAAAAGGATGACCAACCGGCAGCACCACAACCGACAGGATGACCAACCGGCAGCACCACAACCGACAGCATGACCAACTGACAGCACCACAACCGACACAAGGACTGACTGACAGCACCACAACCGACAGGATGACAAGCTGAAAGCACCACAACCGACACAAGGTCTGACTGACAGCACCACAACCGACACAAGGACTGACTGACAGCAGCACAACCGACAGCATGACAACCTGACAGCACCACAACCGACACAAGGTCTGACTGACAGCACCACAACCGACACAAGGTCTGACCGACAGCAGCACAACCGACAGAAGGACTGACTGACAACACCACAACCGACAGGAGGACTGACCGACAGCACCACAACCAAAAGGATGACCAACCGGCAGCACCACAACCGACAGGATGACCGACTGACAGCACCACAACCAGCAGAAGGACTGACTGACAGCAGCACAACCGACAGCATGACCAACTGACAGCACCACAACCGACAGGATGACCAACTGACAGCACCACAACCGACACAAGGTCTGACCGACAGCACCACAACCGACAGAAGGACTGACTGACAGCACCACAACCAAAAGGATGACCAACCGGCAGCACCACAACCGACACAAGGTCTGACTGACAGCACCACAACCAAAAGGATGACCAACCGGCAGCACCACAACCGACAGAATGACCAACCGGCAGCACCACAACCGACAGCATGACCAATCGGCAGCACCACAACCGACAGCATGACCAACTGACAGCACCACAACCGACAGGATGACCGACTGACAGCATCACAACCAGCAGAAGGACTGACCGACAGCACCACAACCGACAGGATGACCAACTGACAGCACCACAACCGACAGGATGACCAACCGGCAGCACCACAACCGACACAACGACTGACTGACAGCACCACAACCGACAGGATGACCAACTGACAGCACCACAACCGACACAAGGTCTGCCCGACAGCACCACAACCGACAGAAGGACTGACTGACAGCACCACAACCGACAGAAGGACTGACTGACAGCACCACAACCAAAAGGATGACCAACCGGCAGCACCACAACCGACAGGATGACCAACCGGCAGCACCACAACCGACAGCATGACCAACTGACAGCACCACAACCGACACAAGGACTGACTGACAGCAGCACAACCGAGAGCATGACCAACTGACAGCACCACAACCGACAGGATGACCAACTGACAGCACCACAACCGACACAAGGTCTGACCGACAGAACCACAACCGACAGAATGACCAACCGGCAGCACCACAACCGACAGCATGACCAACCGGCAGCACCACAACCGACAGCATGACCAACTGACAGCACCACAACCGACAGGATGACCAGCTGACAGCACCACAACCGACACAAGGTCTGACTGACAGCACCACAACCGACACAAGGACTGACTGACAGCAGCACAACCGACAGCATGACAGCCTGACAGCACCACAACCGACACAAGGTCTGACTGACAGCACCACAACCGACACAAGGACTGACTAACAGCAGCACAACCGACAGAAGGACTGACTGACAGCACCACAACCGACAGAAGGACTGACCGACAGCACCACAACCAAAAGGATGACCAACCGGCAGCACCACAACCGACAGGATGACCGACTGACAGCACCACAACCAGCAGAAGGACTGACTGACAGCACCACAACCGACAGCATGACCAACTGACAGCACCACAACCGACAGGATGACCAGCTGACAGCACCACAACCGACAGCATGACCAACTGACAGCACCACAACCGACAGGATGACCAGCTGACAGCACCACAACCGACAGCATGACCAACTGACAGCACCACAACCGACAGGATGACCAGCTGACAGCACCACAACCGACACAAGGTCTGACCGACAGCACCACAACCGACAGAAGGACTGACTGACAGCACCACAACCAAAAGGATGACCAACCGGCAGCACCACAACCGACACAAGGACTGACTGACAGCAGCACAACGAGCAGAAGGACTGACTGACAGCACCACAACCGACAGCATGACCAACTGACAGCACCACAACCGACAGGATGACCAGCTGACAGCACCACAACCGACAGCATGACCAACTGACAGCACCACAACCGACAGGATGACCAGCTGACAGCACCACAACCGACAGCATGACCAACTGACAGCACCACAACCGACAGGATGACCAGCTGACAGCACCACAACCGACACAAGGTCTGACTGACAGCACCACAATAAAAAGGATGACCAACCGGCAGCACCACAACCGACAGGATGACCAACCGGCAGCACCACAACCGACACAAGGACTGACTGACAGCAGCACAACCGACAGCATGACCAACTGACAGCACCACAACCGACAGGATGACCAACTGACAGCAGCACAACCGACAGCATGACCAACTGACAGCACCACAACCGACACAAGGACTGACTGACAGCACCACAAGCGACAGGATGACCAGCTGACAGCACCACAACCGACAGAAGGACTAACAGACAGCACCACAACCGACAGAAGGACTGACTGACAGCACCACAACCGACAGCATGACCAACTGATAGCACCACAACCGACAGGATGACCAGCTGACAGCACCACAACCGACACAAGGACTGACTGACAGCACCACAACCGACAGGATGACCAACTGACAGCACCACAACCGACAGGATGACAAGCTGAAAGCACCACAACCGACACAAGGTCTGACTGACAGCACCACAACCGACACAAGGACTGACTGACAGCAGCACAACCGACAGCATGACAACCTGACAGCACCACAACCGACACAAGGTCTGACTGACAGCACCACAACCGACACAAGGTCTGACCGACAGCAGCACAACCGACAGAAGGACTGACTGACAGCACCACAACCGACAGGAGGACTGACCGACAGCACCACAACCAAAAGGATGACCAACCGGCAGCACCACAACCGACAGGATGACCGACTGACAGCACCACAACCAGCAGAAGGACTGACTGACAGCAGCACAACCGACAGCATGACCAACTGACAGCACCACAACCGACAGGATGACCAACTGACAGCACCACAACCGACACAAGGTCTGACCGACAGCACCACAACCGACAGAAGGACTGACTGACAGCACCACAACCAAAAGGATGACCAACCGGCAGCACCACAACCGACACAAGGTCTGACTGACAGCACCACAACCAAAAGGATGACCAACCGGCAGCACCACAACCGACAGAATGACCAACCGGCAGCACCACAACCGACAGCATGACCAACCGGCAGCACCACAACCGACAGCATGACCAACTGACAGCACCACAACCGACAGGATGACCGACTGACAGCATCACAACCAGCAGAAGGACTGACCGACAGCACCACAACCGACAGGATGACCAACTGACAGCACCACAACCGACAGGATGACCAACCGGCAGCACCACAACCGACACAACGACTGACTGACAGCACCACAACCGACAGGATGACCAACTGACAGCACCACAACCGACACAAGGTCTGCCCGACAGCACCACAACCGACAGAAGGACTGACTGACAGCACCACAACCGACAGAAGGACTGACTGACAGCACCACAACCAAAAGGATGACCAACCGGCAGCACCACAACCGACAGGATGACCAACCGGCAGCACCACAACCGACAGCATGACCAACTGACAGCACCACAACCGACACAAGGACTGACTGACAGCAGCACAACCGAGAGCATGACCAACTGACAGCACCACAACCGACAGGATGACCAACTGACAGCACCACAACCGACACAAGGTCTGACCGACAGAACCACAACCGACAGAATGACCAACCGGCAGCACCACAACCGACAGCATGACCAACCGGCAGCACCACAACCGACAGCATGACCAACTGACAGCACCACAACCGACAGGATGACCAGCTGAGAGCACCACAACCGACACAAGGTCTGACTGACAGCACCACAACCGACACAAGGACTGACTGACAGCAGCACAACCGACAGCATGACAGCCTGACAGCACCACAACCGACACAAGGTCTGACTGACAGCACCACAACCGACACAAGGACTGACTAACAGCAGCACAACCGACAGAAGGACTGACTGACAGCACCACAACCGACAGAAGGACTGACCGACAGCACCACAACCAAAAGGATGACCAACCGGCAGCACCACAACCGACAGGATGACCGACTGACAGCACCACAACCAGCAGAAGGACTGACTGACAGCAGCACAACCGACAGCATGACCAACTGACAGCACCACAACCGACAGGATGACCAGCTGACAGCACCACAACCGACAGCATGACCAACTGACAGCACCACAACCGACAGGATGACCAGCTGACAGCACCACAACCGACAGCATGACCAACTGACAGCACCACAACCGACAGGATGACCAGCTGACAGCACCACAACCGACACAAGGTCTGACCGACAGCACCACAACCGACAGAAGGACTGACTGACAGCACCACAACCAAAAGGATGACCAACCGGCAGCACCACAACCGACACAAGGACTGACTGACAGCAGCACAACCAGCAGAAGGACTGACTGACAGCACCACAACCGACAGCATGACCAACTGACAGCACCACAACCGACAGGATGACCAGCTGACAGCACCACAACCGACAGCATGACCAACTGACAGCACCACAACCGACAGGATGACCAGCTGACAGCACCACAACCGACAGCATGACCAACTGACAGCACCACAACCGACAGGATGACCAGCTGACAGCACCACAACCGACACAAGGTCTGACTGACAGCACCACAATAAAAAGGATGACCAACCGGCAGCACCACAACCGACAGGATGACCAACCGGCAGCACCACAACCGACACAAGGACTGACTGACAGCACCACAAGCGACAGGATGACCAGCTGACAGCACCACAACCGACAGAAGGACTAACAGACAGCACAACAACCGACAGAAGGACTGACTGACAGCACCACAACCGACAGCATGACCAACTGATAGCACCACAACCGACAGGATGACCAGCTGACAGCACCACAACCGACACAAGGACTGACTGACAGCACCACAACCGACAGGATGACCAACTGACAGCACCACAACCGACACAAGGTCTGACCGACAGCACCACAACCGACAGAAGGACTGACTGACAGCACCACAACCGACAGAAGGACTGACTGACAGCACCACAACCAAAAGGATGACCAACCGGCAGCACCACAACCGACAGGATGACCAACCGGCAGCACCACAACCGACAGCATGACCAACTGACAGCACCACAACCGACACAAGGACTGACTGACAGCACCACAACCGACAGGATGACAAGCTGAAAGCACCACAACCGACACAAGGTCTGACTGACAGCACCACAACCGACACAAGGACTGACTGACAGCAGCACAACCGACAGCATGACAACCTGACAGCACCACAACCGACACAAGGTCTGACTGACAGCACCACAACCGACACAAGGTCTGACCGACAGCAGCACAACCGACACAAGGACTGACTGACAGCAGCACAACCGACAGAAGGACTGACTGACAGCACCACAACCGACAGGAGGACTGACCGACAGCACCACAACCAAAAGGATGACCAACCGGCAGCACCACAACCGACAGGATGACCGACTGACAGCACCACAACCAGCAGAAGGACTGACTGACAGCAGCACAACCGACAGCATGACCAACTGACAGCACCACAACCGACAGGATGACCAGCTGACAGCACCACAACCGACAGCATGACCAACTGACAGCACCACAACCGACAGGATGACCAGCTGACAGCACCACAACCGACAGCATGACCAACTTACAGCACCACAACCGACAGGATGACCAGCTGACAGCACCACAACCGACAGCATGACCAATTGACAGCACCACAACCGACAGGATGACCAGCTGACAGCACCACAACCGACAGCATGACCAACTGACAGCACCACAACCGACAGGATGACCAGCTGACAGCACCACAACCGACACAAGGTCTGACCGACAGCACCACAACCGACAGAAGGACTGACTGACAGCACCACAACCAAAAGGATGACCAACCGGCAGCACCACAACCGACACAAGGACTGACTGACAGCAGCACAACCAGCAGAAGGACTGACTGACAGCACCACAACCGACAGCATGACCAACTGACAGCACCACAACCGACAGGATGACCAGCTGACAGCACCACAACCGACAGCATGACCAACTGACAGCACCACAACCGACAGGATGACCAGCTGACAGCACCACAACCGACAGCATGACCAACTGACAGCACCACAACCGACAGGATGACCAGCTGACAGCACCACAACCGACACAAGGTCTGACTGACAGCACCACAATAAAAAGGATGACCAACCGGCAGCACCACAACCGACAGGATGACCAACCGGCAGCACCACAACCGACACAAGGACTGACTGACAGCAGCACAACCGACAGCATGACCAACTGACAGCACCACAACCGACAGGATGACCAACTGACAGCAGCACAACCGACAGCATGACCAACTGACAGCACCACAACCGACACAAGGACTGACTGACAGCACCACAAGCGACAGGATGACCAGCTGACAGCACCACAACCGACAGAAGGACTAACAGACAGCACCACAACCGACAGAAGGACTGACTGACAGCACCACAACCGACAGCATGACCAACTGATAGCACCACAACAGACAGGATGACCAGCTGACAGCACCACAACCGACACAAGGACTGACTGACAGCACCACAACCGACAGGATGACCAACTGACAGCACCACAACCGACACAAGGTCTGACCGACAGCACCACAACCGACAGAAGGACTGACTGACAGCACCACAACCGACAGAAGGACTGACTGACAGCACCACAACCAAAAGGATGACCAACCGGCAGCACCACAACCGACAGGATGACCAACCGGCAGCACCACAACCGACAGCATGACCAACTGACAGCACCACAACCGACACAAGGACTGACTGACAGCACCACAACCGACAGGATGACAAGCTGAAAGCACCACGACCGACACAAGGTCTGACTGACAGCACCACAACCGACACAAGGACTGACTGACAGCAGCACAACCGACAGCATGACAACCTGACAGCACCACAACCGACACAAGGTCTGACTGACAGCACCACAACCGACACAAGGTCTGACCGACAGCAGCACAACCGACAGAAGGACTGACTGACAGCACCACAACCGACAGGAGGACTGACCGATAGCACCACAACCAAAAGGATGACCAACCGGCAGCACCACAACCGACAGGATGACCGACTGACAGCACCACAACCAGCAGAAGGACTGACTGACAGCAGCACAACCGACAGCATGACCAACTGACAGCACCACAACCGACAGGATGACCAACTGATAGCACCACAACCGACACAAGGTCTGACCGACAGCACCACAACCGACAGAAGGACTGACTGACAGCACCACAACCAAAAGGATGACCAACCGGCAGCACCACAACCGACACAAGGTCTGACTGACAGCACCACAACCAAAAGGATGACCAACCGGCAGCACCACAACCAAAAGGATGACCAACCGGCAGCATCACAACCGACACAAGGACTGACTGACAGCAGCACAACCGACAGCATGACCAACTGACAGCACCACAACCAGCAGAAGGACTGACTGACAGCAGCACAACCGACAGCATGACAACCTGACAGCACCATAACCGACACAAGGTCTGACTGACAGCACCACAACCGACACAAGGACTGACTGACAGCAGCACAACCGACAGAAGGACTGACTGACAGCACCACAACCGACAGGAGGACTGACCGACAGCACCACAACCAAAAGGATGACCAACCGGCAGCACCACAACCGACAGGATGACCGACTGACAGCACCACAACCAGCAGAAGGACTGACTGACAGCAGCACAACCGACAGCATGACCAACTGACAGCAGCACAACCGACAGCATGACCAACTGACAGCACCACAACCGACAGGATGACCAACTGACAGCCCCACAACCGACACAAGGTCTGACCGACAGCACCATAACCGACAGAAGGACTGACTGACAGCACCACAACCAAAAGGATGACCAACCGGCAGCACCACAACCGACAGGATGACCAACCGGCAGCATCACAACCGACACAAGGACTGACTGACAGCAGCACAACCGACAGCATGACCAACTGACAGCACCACAACCGACAGGATGACCAACTGACAGCACCACAACCGACAGCATGACCAACTGACAGCACCACAACCGACACAAGGACTGACTGACAGCACCACAACCGACAGCATGACCAACTGACAGCACCACAACTGACACAAGGTCTGACCGACAGCAACACAACCGACAGAAGGACTGACTGACAGGACCACAACCGACACAAGGACTGACTGACAGCAGCACAACCGACAGCATGACCAACTGACAGCACCACAACCGACAGCATGACCAACTGACAAGACCACAACCGACAGGATGACCAACTGACAGCACCACAACCGACACAAGGACTGACTGACAGCAGCACAACCGACAGCATGACCAACTGACAGCACCACAACCGACAGGATGACCAACTGACAGCACCACAACCGACACAAGGTCTGACCGACAGCACCACAACCGACAGAAGGACTGACTGACAGCACCACAACCAAAAGGATGACCAACCGGCAGCACCACAACCGACACAAGGTCTGACTGACAGCACCACAACCAAAAGGATGACCAACCGGCAGCACCACAACCAAAAGGATGACCAACCGGCAGCATCACAACCGACACAAGGACTGACTGACAGCAGCACAACCGACAGCATGACCAACTGACAGCACCACAACCAGCAGAAGGACTGACTGACAGCAGCACAACCGACAGCATGACAACCTGACAGCACCATAACCGACACAAGGTCTGACTGACAGCACCACAACCGACACAAAGACTGACTGACAGCAGCACAACCGACAGAAGGACTGACTGACAGCACCACAACCGACAGGAGGACTGACCGACAGCACCACAACCAAAAGGATGACCAACCGGCAGCACCACAACCGACAGGATGACCGACTGACAAACCCACAACCAGCAGAAGGACTGACTGACAGCAGCACAACCGACAGCATGACCAACTGACAGCACCACAACCGACAGGATGACCAACTGACAGCACCACAACCGACACAAGGTCTGACCGACAGCACCACAACCGACAGAAGGACTGACTGACAGCACCACAACCAAAAGGATGACCAACGGGCAGCACCACAACCAAAAGGACGACCAACCGGCAGCATCACAACCGACAGGATCACCGACTGACAGCACCACAACCAGCAGAAGGACTGACTGACAGCAGCACAACCGACAGCATGACCAACTGACAGCACCACAACCAAAAGGATGACCAACTGACAGCACCACAACCAGCAGAAGGACTGACTGACAGCAGCACAACCGACAGCATGACAACCTGACAGCACCATAACCGACACAAGGTCTGACTGACAGCACCACAGTCGACACAAGGACTGACTGACAGCAGCACAACCGACAGAAGGACTGACTGACAGCACCACAACCGACAGGAGGACTGACCGACAGCACCACAACCAAAAGGATGACCAACCGGCAGCACCACAACCGACAGGATGACCGACTGACAGCACCACAACCAGCAGAAGGAATGACTGACAGCAGCACAACCGACAGCATGACCAACTGACAGCACCACAACCGACATGATGACCAACTGACAGCACCACAACCGACACAAGGTCTGACCGACAGCACCACAACCGACAGAAGGACTGACTGACAGCACCACAACCAAAAGGATGACCAACCGGCAGCACCACAACCGACAGGATGACCGACTGACAGCACCACAACCAGCAGAAGGACTGACTGACAGCACCACAACCGACAGCATGACCAACTGACAGCACCACAACCGACAGGATGACCAACTGACAGCACCACAACCGACACAAGGTCTGACCGACAGCACCATAACCGACAGAAGGACTGACTGACAGCACCACAACCAAAAGGATGACCAACCGGCAGCACCACAACCGACACAAGGTCTGACTGACAGCACCACAACCAAAAGGATGACCAACCGGCAGCACCACAACCGACAGGATGACCAACCGGCAGCATCACAACCGACACAAGGACTGACTGACAGCAGCACAACCGACAGCATGACCAACTGACAGCACCACAACCGACAGGATGACCAACTGACAGCACCACAATCGACAGCATGACCAACTGACAGCACCACAACCGACACAAGGACTGACTGACAGCACCACAACCGACAGCATGACCAACTGACAGCACCACAACTGACACAAGGTCTGACCGACAGCAACACAACCGACAGAAGGACTGACTGACAGGACCACAACCGACACAAGGACTGACTGACAGCAGCACAACCGACAGCATGACCAACTGACAGCACCACAACCGACAGCATGACCAACTGACAAGACCACAACCGACAGGATGACCAACTGACAGCACCACAACCGACACAAGGACTGACTGACAGCAGCACAACCGACAGCATGACCAACTGACAGCACCACAACCGACAGGATGACCAACTGACAGCACCACAACCGACACAATGTCTGACCGACAGCACCACAACCGACAGAAGGACTGACTGACAGCACCACAACCAAAAGGATGACCAACCGGCAGCACCACAACCGACACAAGGTCTGACTGACAGCACCACAACCAAAAGGATGACCAACCGGCAGCACCACAACCAAAAGGATGACCAACCGGCAGCATCACAACCGACACAAGGTCTGACCGACAGCACCATAACCGACAGAAGGACTGACTGACAGCACCACAACCAAAAGGATGACCAACCGGCAGCACCACAACCGACACAAGGTCTGACTGACAGCACCACAACCAAAAGGATGACCAACCGGCAGCACCACAACCGACAGGATGACCAACCGGCAGCATCACAACCGACACAAGGACTGACTGACAGCAGCACAACCGACAGCATGACCAACTGACAGCACCACAACCGACAGGATGACCAACTGACAGCACCACAATCGACAGCATGACCAACTGACAGCACCACAACCGACACAAGGACTGACTGACAGCAGCACAACCGACAGCATGACCAACTGACAGCACCACAACCAGCAGAAGGACTGACTGACAGCAGCACAACCGACGACAGCATGACAACCTGACAGCACCATAACCGACACAAGGTCTGACTGACAGCACCACAACCGACACAAAGACTGACTGACAGCAGCACAACCGACAGAAGGACTGACTGACAGCACCACAACCGACAGGAGGACTGACCGACAGCACCACAACCAAAAGGATGACCAACCGGCAGCACCACAACCGACAGGATGACCGACTGACAAACCCACAACCAGCAGAAGGACTGACTGACAGCAGCACAACCGACAGCATGACCAACTGACAGCACCACAACCGACAGGATGACCAACTGACAGCACCACAACCGACACAAGGTCTGACCGACAGCACCACAACCGACAGAAGGACTGACTGACAGCACCACAACCAAAAGGATGACCAACCGGCAGCACCACAACCAAAATGACGACCAACCGGCAGCACCACAACCGACAGGATCACCGACTGACAGCACCACAACCAGCAGAAGGACTGACTGACAGCAGCACAACCGACAGCATGACCAACTGACAGCACCACAACCAAAAGGATGACCAACTGACAGCACCACAACCAGCAGAAGGACTGACTGACAGCAGCACAACCGACAGCATGACAACCTGACAGCACCATAACCGACACAAGGTCTGACTGACAGCACCACAGTCGACACAAGGACTGACTGACAGCAGCACAACCGACAGAAGGACTGACTGACAGCACCACAACCGACAGGAGCACTGACCGACAGCACCACAACCAAAAGGATGACCATCCGGCAGCACCACAACCGACAGGATGACCGACTGACAGCACCACAACCAGCAGAAGGAATGACTGACAGCAGCACAACCGAGAGCATGACCAACTGACAGCACCACAACCGACATGATGACCAACTGACAGCACCACAACCGACACAAGGTCTGACCGACAGCACCACAACCGACAGAAGGACTGACTGACAGCACCACAACCAAAAGGATGACCAACCGGCAGCACCACAACCGACAGGATGACCGACTGACAGCACCACAACCAGCAGAAGGACTGACTGACAGCAGCACAACCGACAGCATGACCAACTGACAGCACCACAACCGACAGGATGACCAACTGACAGCACCACAACCGACAGCATGACCAACTGACAGCACCACAACCGACACAAGGACTGACTGACAGCACCACAACCGACAGCATGACCAACTGACAGCACCACCACCGACAGGATGACCAACTGACAGCACCACAACCGACAGAAGGACCAACTGACAGCACCACAACCGACACAAGGTCTGACTGACAGCACCACAACCAAAAGGATGACCAACCGGCAGCACCACAACCGACAGAATGACCAACCGGCAGCACCACAACCGACAGCATGACCAACCGGCAGCACCACAACCGACAGGATGACCGACTGACAGCATCACAACCAGCAGAAGGACTGACCGACAGCACCACATCCGACAGAAGGACTGACTGACAGCACCACAACCGACAGGATGACCAACCGGCAGCACCACAACCGACACAACGACTGACTGACAGCACCACAACCGACAGGATGACCAACTGACAGCACCACAACCGACACAAGGTCTGCCCGACAGCACCACAACCGACACAAGGACTGACTGACAGCACCACAACCAACAGAAGGACTGACTGACAGCACCACAACCGACAGAAGGACTGACTGACAGCACCACAACCAAAAGGATGACCAACCGGCAGCACCACAACCGACAGGATGACCAACCGGCAGCACCACAACCGACAGCATGACCAACTGACAGCACCACAACCGACACAAGGACTGACTGACAGCAGCACAACCGAGAGCATGACCAACTGACAGCACCACAACCGACAGGATGACCAACTGACAGCACCACAACCGACACAAGGTCTGACCGACAGAACCACAACCGACAGAATGACCAACCGGCAGCACCACAACCGACAGCATGACCAACCGGCAGCACCACAACCGACAGCATGACCAACTGACAGCACCACAACCGACAGGATGACCAGCTGACAGCACCACAACCGACACAAGGTTTGACTGACAGCACCACAACCGACACAAGGACTGACTGACAGCAGCACAACCGACAGCATGACAGCCTGACAGCACCACAACCGACACAAGGTCTGACTGACAGCACCACAACCGACACAAGGACTGACTAACAGCAGCACAACCGACAGAAGGACTGACTGACAGCACCACAACCGACAGAAGGACTGACCGACAGCACCACAACCAAAAGGATGACCAACCGGCAGCACCACAACCGACAGGATGACCGACTGACAGCACCACAACCAGCAGAAGGACTGACTGACAGCACCACAACCGACAGCATGACCAACTGACAGCACCACAACCGACAGGATGACCAGCTGACAGCACCACAACCGACAGCATGACCAACTGACAGCACCACAACCGACAGGATGACCAGCTGACAGCACCACAACCGACACAAGGTCTGACCGACAGCACCACAACCGACAGAAGGACTGACTGACAGCACCACAACCAAAAGGATGACCAACCGGCAGCACCACAACCGACACAAGGTCTGACTGACAGCACCACAATAAAAAGGATGACCAACCGGCAGCACCACAACCGACAGGATGACCAACCGGCAGCACCACAACCGACACAAGGACTGACTGACAGCAGCACAACCGACAGCATGACCAACTGACAGCACCACAACCGACAGGATGACCAACTGACAGCAGCACAACCGACAGCATGACCAACTGACAGCACCACAACCAGCAGAAGGACTGACCGACAGCACCACAAGCGACAGGATGACCAGCTGACAGCACCACAACCGACAGAAGGACTAACAGACAGCACCACAACCGACAGAAGGACTGACTGACAGCACCACAACCGACAGCATGACCAACTGACAGCACCACAACCGACAGGATGACCAGCTGACAGCACCACAACCGACACAAGGACTGACTGACAGCACCACAACCGACAGGATGACCAACTGACAGCACCACAACCGACACAAGGTCTGACCGACAGCACCACAACCGACAGAAGGACTGACTGACAGCACCACAACCGACAGAAGGACTGACTGACAGCACCACAACCAAAAGGATGACCAACCGGCAGCACCACAACCGACAGGATGACCAACCGGCAGCACCACAACCGACAGCATGACCAACTGACAGCACCACAACCAACACAAGGACTGACTGACAGCACCACAACCGACAGGATGACAAGCTGAAAGCACCACAACCGACACAAGGTCTGACTGACAGCACCACAACCGACACAAGGACTGACTGACAGCAGCACAACCGACAGCATGACAACCTGACAGCACCACAACCGACACAAGGTCTGACTGACAGCACCACAACCGACAGCATGACAACCTGACAGCACCATAACCGACACAAGGTCTGACTGACAGCACCACAACCGACACAAGGACTGACTGACAGCAGCACAACCGACAGAAGGACTGACTGACAGCACCACAACCAAAAGGATGACCAACCGGCAGCACCACAACCGACAGGATGACCGACTGACAGCACCACAACCAGCAGAAGGACTGACTGACAGCAGCACAACCGACAGCATGACCAACTGACAGCACCACAACCGACAGGATAACCAACTGACAGCACCACAACCGACACAAGGTCTGACCGACAGCACCACAACCGACAGAAGGACTGACTGACAGCACCACAACCAAAAGGATGACCAACCGGCAGCACCACAACCGACACAAGGTCTGACTGACAGCACCACAACCAAAAGGATGACCAACCGGCAGCACCACAACCAAAAGGATGACCAACCGGCAGCATCACAACCGACACAAGGACTGACTGACAGCAGCACAACCGACAGCATGACCAACTGACAGCACCACAACCAGCAGAAGGACTGACTGACAGCAGCACAACCGACAGCATGACAACCTGACAGCACCATAACCGACACAAGGTCTGACTGACAGCACCACAACCGACACAAGGACTGACTGACAGCAGCACAACCGACAGAAGGACTGACTGACAGCACCACAACCGACAGGAGGACTGACCGACAGCACCACAACCAAAAGGATGACCAACCGGCAGCACCACAACCGACAGGATGACCGACTGACAGCACCACAACCAGCAGAAGGACTGACTGACAGCAGCACAACCGACAGCATGACCAACTGGCAGCACCACAACCGACAGCATGACCAACTGACAGCACCACAACCGACAGGATGACCAACTGACAGCACCACAACCGACACAAGGTCTGACCGACAGCACCATAACCGACAGAAGGACTGACTGACAGCACCACAACCAAAAGGATGACCAACCGGCAGCACCACAACCGACACAAGGTCTGACTGACAGCACCACAACCAAAAGGATGACCAACCGGCAGCACCACAACCGACAGGATGACCAACCGGCAGCATCACAACCGACACAAGGACTGACTGACAGCAGCACAACCGACAGCATGACCAACTGACAGCACCACAACCGACAGGATGACCAACTGACAGCACCACAACCGACAGCATGACCAACTGACAGCACCACAACCGACACAAGGACTGACTGACAGCACCACAACCGACAGCATGACCAACTGACAGCACCACAACTGACACAAGGTCTGACCGACAGCACCACAACCGACAGAAGGACTGACTGACAGCAGCACAACCGACAGCATGACCAACTGACAGCACCACAACCGACAGCATGACCAACTGACAGCACCACAACCGATAGGATGACCAACTGACAGCACCACAACCGACACAAGGACTGACTGACAGCAGCACAACCGACAGCATGACCAACTGACAGCACCACAACCGACAGGATGACCAACTGACAGCACCACAACCGACACAAGGTCTGACCGACAGCACCACAACCGACAGAAGGACTGACTGACAGCACCACAACCAAAAGGATGACCAACCGGCAGCACCACAACCGACACAAGGTCTGACTGACAGCACCACAACCAAAAGGATGACCAACCGGCAGCACCACAACCAAAAGGATGACCAACCGGCAGCATCACAACCGACACAAGGACTGACTGACAGCAGCACAACCGACAGCATGACCAACTGACAGCACCACAACCAGCAGAAGGACTGACTGACAGCAGCACAACCGACAGCATGACAACCTGACAGCACCATAACCGACACAAGGTCTGACTGACAGCACCACAACCGACACAAGGACTGACTGACAGCAGCACAACCGACAGAAGGACTGACTGACAGCACCACAACCGACAGGAGGACTGACCGACAGCACCACAACCAAAAGGATGACCAACCGGCAGCACCACAACCGACAGGATGACCGACTGACAGCACCACAACCAGCAAAAGGACTGACTGACAGCAGCACAACCGACAGCATGACCAACTGACAGCACCACAACCGACAGGATGACCAACTGACAGCACCACAACCGACACAAGGTCTGACCGACAGCACCACAACCGACAGAAGGACTGACTGACAGCACCACAACCAAAAGGATGACCAACCGGCAGCACCACAACCGACACAAGGTCTGACTGACAGCACCACAACCAAAAGGATGACCAACCGGCAGCACCACAACCAAAAGGATGACCAACCGGCAGCATCACAACCGACACAAGGACTGACTGACAGCAGCACAACCGACAGCATGACCAACTGACAGCACCACAACCAGCAGAAGGACTGACTGACAGCAGCACAACCGACAGCATGACAACCTGACAGCACCATAACCGACACAAGGTCTGACTGACAGCACCACAACCGACACAAGGACTGACTGACAGCAGCACAACCGACAGAAGGACTGACTGACAGCACCACAACCGACAGGAGGACTGACTGACAGCAGCACAACCGACAGCATGACCAACTGACAGCACCACAACCAAAAGGATGACCAACTGACAGCACCACAACCAGCAGAAGGACTGACTGACAGCAGCACAACCGACAGCATGACAACCTGACAGCACCATAACCGACACAAGGTCTGACTGACAGCACCACAGTCGACACAAGGACTGACTGACAGCAGCACAACCGACAGAAGGACTGACTGACAGCACCACAACCGACAGGAGGACTGACCGACAGCACCACAACCAAAAGGATGACCAACCGGCAGCACCACAACCGACAGGATGACCGACTGACAGCACCACAACCAGCAGAAGGAATGACTGACAGCAGCACAACCGACAGCATGACCAACTGACAGCACCACAACCGACATGATGACCAACTGACAGCACCACAACCGACACAAGGTCTGACCGACAGCACCACAACCGACAGAAGGACTGACTGACAGCACCACAACCAAAAGGATGACCAACCGGCAGCACCACAACCGACAGGATGACCAACTGACAGCACCACAACCGACACAAGGTCTGCCCGACAGCACCACAACCGACAGAAGGACTGACTGACAGCACCACAACCGACAGAAGGACTGACTGACAGCACCACAACCAAAAGGATGACCAACCGGCAGCACCACAACCGACAGGATGACCAACCGGCAGCACCACAACCGACAGCATGACCAACTGACAGCACCACAACCGACACAAGGACTGACTGACAGCAGCACAACCGAGAGCATGACCAACTGACAGCACCACAACCGACAGGATGACCAACTGACAGCACCACAACCGACACAAGGTCTGACCGACAGAACCACAACCGACAGAATGACCAACCGGCAGCACCACAACCGACAGCATGACCAACCGGCAGCACCACAACCGACAGCATGACCAACTGACAGCACCACAACCGACAGGATGACCAGCTGACAGCACCACAACCGACACAAGGTCTGACTGACAGCACCACAACCGACACAAGGACTGACTGACAGCAGCACAACCGACAGCATGACAGCCTGACAGCACCACAACCGACACAAGGTCTGACTGACAGCACCACAACCGACACAAGGACTGACTAACAGCAGCACAACCGACAGAAGGACTGACTGACAGCACCACAACCGACAGAAGGACTGACCGACAGCACCACAACCAAAAGGATGACCAACCGGCAGCACCACAACCGACAGGATGACCGACTGACAGCACCACAACCAGCAGAAGGACTGACTGACAGCACCACAACCGACAGCATGACCAACTGACAGCACCACAACCGACAGGATGACCAGCTGACAGCACCACAACCGACAGCATGACCAACTGACAGCACCACAACCGACAGGATGACCAGCTGACAGCACCACAACCGACACAAGGTCTGACGGACAGCACCATAACCGACAGAAGGACTGACTGACAGCACCACAACCAAAAGGATGACCAACCGGTAGCACCACAACCGACACAAGGTCTGACTGACAGCACCACAATAAAAAGGATGACCGACTGACAGCACCACAACCAGCAGAAGGACTGACTGACAGCAGCACAACCGACAGCATGACCAACTGACAGCAGCACAACCGACAGCATGACCAACTGACAGCACCACAACCGACAGGATGACCAACTGACAGCAGCACAACCGACAGCATGACCAACTGACAGCACCACAACCAGCAGAAGGACTGACCGACAGCACCACAAGCGACAGGATGACCAGCTGACAGCACCACAACCGACAGAAGGACTAACAGACAGCACCACAACCGACAGGAGGACTGACTGACAGCACCACAACCGACAGCATGACCAACTGACAGCACCACAACCGACAGGATGACCAGCTGACAGCACCACAACCGACAGAAGGACTGACTGACAACACCACAACCGACAGGATGACCAACTGACAGCACCACAACCGACAGGATGACCAGCTGACAGCACCACAACCGACACAAGGACTGACTGACAGCACCACAACCGACAGGATGACCAACTGACAGCACCACAACCGACACAAGGTCTGACCGACAGCACCACAACCGACAGAAGGACTGACTGACAGCACCACAACCGACAGAAGGACTGACTTACAGCACCACAACCAAAAGGATGACCAACCGGCAGCACCACAACCGACAGGATGACCAACCGGCAGCACCACAACCGACAGCATGACCAACTGACAGCACCACAACCGACACAAGGACTGACTGACAGCACCACAACCGACAGGATGACAAGCTGAAAGCACCACAACCGACACAAGGTCTGACTGACAGCACCACAACCGACACAAGGACTGACTGACAGCAGCACAACCGACAGCATGACAACCTGACAGCACCACAACCGACACAAGGTCTGACTGACAGCACCATAACCGACACAAGGTCTGACCGACAGCAGCACAACCGACAGAAGGACTGACTGACAGCACCACAACCGACAGGAGGACTGACCGACAGCACCACAACCAAAAGGATGACCAACCGGCAGCACCACAACCGACAGGATGACCGACTGACAGCACCACAACCAGCAGAAGGACTGACTGACAGCAGCACAACCGACAGCATGACCAACTGACAGCACCACAACCGACAGGATGACCAACTGACAGCACCACAACCGACACAAGGTCTGACCGACAGCACCACAACCGACAGAAGGACTGACTGACAGCACCACAACCAAAAGGATGACCAACCGGCAGCACCACAACCGACACAAGGTCTGACTGACAGCACCACAACTAAAAGGATGACCAACCGGCAGCACCACAACCAAAAGGATGACCAACCGGCAGCATCACAACCGACACAATGACTGACTGACAGCAGCACAACCGACAGCATGACCAACTGACAGCACCACAACCAGCAGAAGGACTGACTGACAGCAGCACAACCGACAGCATGACAACCTGACAGCACCATAACCGACACAAGGTCTGACTGACAGCACCACAACCGACACAAGGACTGACTGACAGCAGCACAACCGACAGAAGGACTGACTGACAGCACCACAACCGACAGGAGGACTGACCGACAGCACCACAACCAAAAGGATGACCAACCGGCAGCACCACAACCGACAGGATGACCGACTGACAGCACCACAACCAGCAGAAGGACTGACTGACAGCAGCACAACCGACAGCATGACCAACTGACAGCAGCACAACCGACAGCATGACCAACTGACAGCACCACAACCGACAGCATGACCAACTGACAGCACCACAACCGACACAAGGTCTGACCGACAGCACCATAACCGACAGAAGGACTGACTGACAGCACCACAACCAAAAGGATGACCAACCGGCAGCACCACAACCGACACAAGGTCTGACTGACAGCACCACAACCAAAAGGATGACCAACCGGCAGCACCACAACCGACAGGATGACCAACCGGCAGCATCACAACCGACACAAGGACTGACTGACAGCAGCACAACCGACAGCATGACCAACTGACAGCACCACAACCGACAGGATGACCAACTGACAGCACCACAACCGACAGCATGACCAACTGACAGCACCACAACCGACACAAGGACTGACTGACAGCACCAGAACCGACAGCATGACCAACTGACAGCACCACAACTGACACAAGGTCTGACCGACAGCACCACAACCGACAGAAGGACTGACTGACAGGACCACAACCGACACAAGGACTGACTGACAGCAGCACAACCGACAGCATGACCAACTGACAGCACCACAACCGACAGCATGACCAACTGACAGCACCACAACCGACAGGATGACCAACTGACAGCACCACAACCGACACAAGGACTGACTGACAGCAGCACAACCGACAGCATGACCAACTGACAGCACCACAACCGACAGGATGACCAACTGACAGCACCACAACCGACACAAGGTCTGACCGACAGCACCACAACCGACAGAAGGACTGACTGACAGCACCACAACCAAAAGGATGACCAACCGGCAGCACCACAACCGACACAAGGTCTGACTGACAGCACCACAACCAAAAGGATGACCAACCGGCAGCACCACAACCAAAAGGATGACCAACCGGCAGCATCACAACCGACACAAGGACTGACTGACAGCAGCACAACCGACAGCATGACCAACTGACAGCACCACAACCAGCAGAAGGACTGACTGACAGCAGCACAACCGACAGCATGACAACCTGACAGCACCATAACCGACACAAGGTCTGACTGACAGCACCACAACCGACACAAGGACTGACTGACAGCAGCACAACCGACAGAAGGACTGACTGACAGCACCACAACCGACAGGAGGACTGACCGACAGCACCACAACCAAAAGGATGACCAACCGGCAGCACCACAACCGACAGGATGACCGACTGACAGCACCACAACCAGCAGAAGGACTGACTGACAGCAGCACAACCGACAGCATGACCAACTGACAGCACCACAACCGACAGGATGACCAACTGACAGCACCACAACCGACACAAGGTCTGACCGACAGCACCACAACCGACAGAAGGACTGACTGACAGCACCACAACCAAAAGGATGACCAACGGGCAGCACCACAACCAAAAGGACGACCAACCGGCAGCATCACAACCGACAGGATCACCGACTGACAGCACCACAACCAGCAGAAGGACTGACTGACAGCAGCACAACCGACAGCATGACCAACTGACAGCACCACAACCAAAAGGATGACCAACTGACAGCACCACAACCAGCAGAAGGACTGACTGACAGCAGCACAACCGACAGCATGACAACCTGACAGCACCATAACCGACACAAGGTCTGACTGACAGCACCACAGTCGACACAAGGACTGACTGACAGCAGCACAACCGACAGAAGGACTGACTGACAGCACCACAACCGACAGGAGGACTGACCGACAGCACCACAACCAAAAGGATGACCAACCGGCAGCACCACAACCGACAGGATGACCGACTGACAGCACCACAACCAGCAGAAGGAATGACTGACAGCAGCACAACCGACAGCATGACCAACTGACAGCACCACAACCGACATGATGACCAACTGACAGCACCACAACCGACACAAGGTCTGACCGACAGCACCACAACCGACAGAAGGACTGACTGACAGCACCACAACCAAAAGGATGACCAACCGGCAGCACCACAACCGACAGGATGACCGACTGACAGCACCACAACCAGCAGAAGGACTGACTGACAGCAGCACAACCGACAGCATGACCAACTGACAGCACCACAACCGACAGGATGACCAACTGACAGCACCACAACCGACACAAGGTCTGACCGACAGCACCATAACCGACAGAAGGACTGACTGACAGCACCACAACCAAAAGGATGACCAACCGGCAGCACCACAACCGACACAAGGTCTGACTGACAGCACCACAACCAAAAGGATGACCAACCGGCAGCACCACAACCGACAGGATGACCAACCGGCAGCATCACAACCGACACAAGGACTGACTGACAGCAGCACAACCGACAGCATGACCAACTGACAGCACCACAACCGACAGGATGACCAACTGACAGCACCACAACCGACAGCATGACCAACTGACAGCACCACAACCGACACAAGGACTGACTGACAGCACCACAACCGACAGCATGACCAACTGACAGCACCACAACTGACACAAGGTCTGACCGACAGCACCACAACCGACAGAAGGACTGACTGACAGGACCACAACCGACACAAGGACTGACTGACAGCAGCACAACCGACAGCATGACCAACTGACAGCACCACAACCGACAGCATGACCAACTGACAGCACCACAACCGACAGGATGACCAACTGACAGCACCACAACCGACACAAGGACTGACTGACAGCACCACAACCGACAGGATGACCAACTGACAGCACCACAACCGACACAAGGTCTGACCGAGAGCACCACAACCGACAGAAGGACTGACTGACAGCACCACAACCGACACAACGACTGACTGACAGCACCACAACCGACAGGATGACCAACTGACAGCACCACAACCGACACAAGGTCTGACCGACAGCACCACAACCGACAGAATGACCAACCGGCAGCACCACAACCGACAGCATGACCAACCGGCAGCACCACAACCGACAGCATGACCAACTGACAGCACCACAACCGACAGGATGACCAGCTGACAGCACCACAACCGACACAAGGTCTGACTGACAGCACCACAACCGACACAAGGACTGACTGACAGCAGCACAACCGACACAAGGACTGACTAACAGCAGCACAACCGACAGAAGGACTGACTGACAGCACCACAACCGACACAAGGTCTGACTGACAGCACCACAACCGACACAAGGACTGACTAACAGCAGCACAACCGACAGAAGGACTGACTGACAGCACCACAACCGACAGAAGGACTGACCGACAGCACCACAACCAAAAGGATGACCAACCGGCAGCACCGCAACCGACAGGATGACCGACTGACAGCACCACAACCAGCAGAAGGACTGACTGACAGCACCACAACCGACAGCATGACCAACTGACAGCACCACAACCGACAGGATGACCAACTGACAGCACCACATTCGACAGGATGACCAACCGGCAGCACCACAACCGACACAAGGTCTGACTGACAGCACCACAATAAAAAGGATGACCAACCGGCAGCACCACAACCGACAGGATGACCAACCGGCAGCACCACAACCGACACAAGGACTGACTGACAGAAGCACAACCGACAGCATGACCAACTGACAGCACCACAACCGACAGGATGACCAACTGACAGCAGCACAACCGACAGCATGACCAACTGACAGCACCACAACCAGCAGAAAGACTGACCGACAGCACCACAAGCGACAGGATGACCAGCTGACAGCACCACAACCGACAGAAGGACTAACAGACAGCACCACAACCGACAGAAGGACTGACTGACAACACCACAACCGACAGCATGACCAACTGACAGCACCACAACCGACAGGATGACCAGCTGACAGCACCACAACCGACACAAGGACTGACTGACAGCACCACAACCGACAGGATGACCAACTGACAGCACCACAACCGACACAAGGTCTGACCGACAGCACCACAACCGACAGAAGGACTGACTGACAGCACCACAACCGACAGAAGGACAGACTGACAGCACCACAACCAAAAGGATGACCAACCGGCAGCACCACAACCGACAGGATGACCAACCGGCAGCACCACAACCGACAGCATGACCAACTGACAGCACCACAACCGACACAAGGACTGACTGACAGCACCACAACCAAAAGGATGACCAACCGGCAGCACCACAACCGACAGGATGACCAACCGGCAGCACCACAACCGACAGCATGACCAACTGACAGCACCACAACCGACACAAGGACTGACTGACAGCACCACAACCGACAGGATGACAAGCTGACAGCACCACAACCGACACAAGGTCTGACTGACAGCACCACAACCGACACAAGGACTGACTGACAGCAGCACAACCGACAGCATGACAACCTGACAGCACCACAACCGACACAAGGTCTGACTGACAGCACCACAACCGACACAAGGACTGACTGACAGCAGCACAACCGACAGAAGGACTGACTGACAGCACCACAACCGACAGGAGGACTGACCGACAGCACCACAACCAAAAGGATGACCAACCGGCAGCACCACAACCGACAGGATGACCGACTGACAGCACCACAACCAGCAGAAGGACTGACTGACAGCAGCACAACCGACAGCATGACCAACTGACAGCACCACAACCGACAGGATGACCAACTGACAGCACCACAACCGACACAAGGTCTGACCGACAGCACCACAACCGACAGAAGGACTGACTTACAGCACCACAACCAAAAGGATGACCAACCGGCAGCACCACAACCGACACAAGGTCTGACTGACAGCACCACAACCAAAAGGATGACCAACCGGCAGCACCACAACCAAAAGGATGACCAACCGGCAGCATCACAACCGACACAAGGACTCACTGACAGCAGCACAACCGACAGCATGACCAACTGACAGCACCACAACCAGCAGAAGGACTGACTGACAGCAGCACAACCGACAGCATGACAACCTGACAGCACCATAACCGACACAAGGTCTGACTGACAGCACCACAACCGACACAAGGTCTGACCGACAGCACCACAACCGACAGAAGGACTGACTGACAGCACCACAACCAAAAGGATGACCAACCGGCAGCACCACAACCAAAAGGACGACCAACCGGCAGCACCACAACCGACAGGATGACCGACTGACAGTACCACAACCAGCAGAAGGACTGACTGACAGCAGCACAACCGACAGCATGACCAACTGACAGCACCACAACCAAAAGGATGACCAACTGACAGCACCACAACCAGCAGAAGGACTGACTGACAGCAGCACAACCGACAGCATGACAACCTGACAGCACCATAACCGACACAAGGTCTGACTGACAGCACCACAGTCGACACAAGGACTGACTGAGAGCAGCACAACCGACAGAAGGACTGACTGACAGCACCACAACCGACAGGAGGACTGACCGACAGCACCACAACCAAAAGGATGACCAACCGGCAGCACCACAACCGACAGGATGACCGACTGACAGCACCACAACCAGCAGAAGGAATGACTGACAGCAGCACAACCGACAGCATGACCAACTGACAGCACCACAACCGACATGATGACCAACTGACAGCACCACAACCGACACAAGGTCTGACCGACAGCACCACAACCGACACAAGGTCTGACTGACAGCACCACAACCGACACAAGGACTGACTGACAGCAGCACAACCGACAGAAGGACTGACTGACAGCACCACAACCGACAGGAGGACTGACCGACAGCACCACAACCAAAAGGATGACCAACCGGCAGCACCACAACCGACAGGATGACCGACTGACAGCACCACAACCAGCAGAAGGACTGACTGACAGCAGCACAACCGACAGCATGACCAACTGACAGCAGCACAACCGACAGCATGACCAACTGACAGCACCACAACCGACAGGATGACCAACTGACAGCACCACAACCGACACAAGGTCTGACCGACAGCACCATAACCGACAGAAGGACTGACTGACAGCACCACAACCAAAAGGATGACCAACCGGCAGCACCACAACCGACAGGATGACCAACCGGCAGCATCACAACCGACACAAGGACTGACTGACAGCAGCACAACCGACAGCATGACCAACTGACAGCACCACAACCGACAGGATGACCAACTGACAGCACCACAACCGACAGCATGACCAACTGACAGCACCACAACCGACACAAGGACTGACTGACAGCACCACAACCGACAGCATGACCAACTGACAGCACCACAACTGACACAAGGTCTGACCGACAGCAACACAACCGACAGAAGGACTGACTGACAGGACCACAACCGACACAAGGACTGACTGACAGCAGCACAACCGACAGCATGACCAACTGACAGCACCACAACCGACAGCATGACCAACTGACAAGACCACAACCGACAGGATGACCAACTGACAGCACCACAACCGACACAAGGACTGACTGACAGCAGCACAACCGACAGCATGACCAACTGACAGCACCACAACCGACAGGATGACCAACTGACAGCACCACAACCGACACAAGGTCTGACCGACAGCACCACAACCGACAGAAGGACTGACTGACAGCACCACAACCAAAAGGATGACCAACCGGCAGCACCACAACCGACACAAGGTCTGACTGACAGCACCACAACCAAAAGGATGACCAACCGGCAGCACCACAACCAAAAGGATGACCAACCGGCAGCATCACAACCGACACAAGGACTGACTGACAGCAGCACAACCGACAGCATGACCAACTGACAGCACCACAACCAGCAGAAGGACTGACTGACAGCAGCACAACCGACAGCATGACAACCTGACAGCACCATAACCGACACAAGGTCTGACTGACAGCACCACAACCGACACAAAGACTGACTGACAGCAGCACAACCGACAGAAGGACTGACTGACAGCACCACAACCGACAGGAGGACTGACCGACAGCACCACAACCAAAAGGATGACCAACCGGCAGCACCACAACCGACAGGATGACCGACTGACAAACCCACAACCAGCAGAAGGACTGACTGACAGCAGCACAACCGACAGCATGACCAACTGACAGCACCACAACCGACAGGATGACCAACTGACAGCACCACAACCGACACAAGGTCTGACCGACAGCACCACAACCGACAGAAGGACTGACTGACAGCACCACAACCAAAAGGATGACCAACGGGCAGCACCACAACCAAAAGGACGACCAACCGGCAGCATCACAACCGACAGGATCACCGACTGACAGCACCACAACCAGCAGAAGGACTGACTGACAGCAGCACAACCGACAGCATGACCAACTGACAGCACCACAACCAAAAGGATGACCAACTGACAGCACCACAACCAGCAGAAGGACTGACTGACAGCAGCACAACCGACAGCATGACAACCTGACAGCACCATAACCGACACAAGGTCTGACTGACAGCACCACAGTCGACACAAGGACTGACTGACAGCAGCACAACCGACAGAAGGACTGACTGACAGCACCACAACCGACAGGAGGACTGACCGACAGCACCACAACCAAAAGGATGACCAACCGGCAGCACCACAACCGACAGGATGACCGACTGACAGCACCACAACCAGCAGAAGGAATGACTGACAGCAGCACAACCGACAGCATGACCAACTGACAGCACCACAACCGACATGATGACCAACTGACAGCACCACAACCGACACAAGGTCTGACCGACAGCACCACAACCGACAGAAGGACTGACTGACAGCACCACAACCAAAAGGATGACCAACCGGCAGCACCACAACCGACAGGATGACCGACTGACAGCACCACAACCAGCAGAAGGACTGACTGACAGCACCACAACCGACAGCATGACCAACTGACAGCACCACAACCGACAGGATGACCAACTGACAGCACCACAACCGACACAAGGTCTGACCGACAGCACCATAACCGACAGAAGGACTGACTGACAGCACCACAACCAAAAGGATGACCAACCGGCAGCACCACAACCGACACAAGGTCTGACTGACAGCACCACAACCAAAAGGATGACCAACCGGCAGCACCACAACCGACAGGATGACCAACCGGCAGCATCACAACCGACACAAGGACTGACTGACAGCAGCACAACCGACAGCATGACCAACTGACAGCACCACAACCGACAGGATGACCAACTGACAGCACCACAATCGACAGCATGACCAACTGACAGCACCACAACCGACACAAGGACTGACTGACAGCACCACAACCGACAGCATGACCAACTGACAGCACCACAACTGACACAAGGTCTGACCGACAGCAACACAACCGACAGAAGGACTGACTGACAGGACCACAACCGACACAAGGACTGACTGACAGCAGCACAACCGACAGCATGACCAACTGACAGCACCACAACCGACAGCATGACCAACTGACAAGACCACAACCGACAGGATGACCAACTGACAGCACCACAACCGACACAAGGACTGACTGACAGCAGCACAACCGACAGCATGACCAACTGACAGCACCACAACCGACAGGATGACCAACTGACAGCACCACAACCGACACAATGTCTGACCGACAGCACCACAACCGACAGAAGGACTGACTGACAGCACCACAACCAAAAGGATGACCAACCGGCAGCACCACAACCGACACAAGGTCTGACTGACAGCACCACAACCAAAAGGATGACCAACCGGCAGCACCACAACCAAAAGGATGACCAACCGGCAGCATCACAACCGACACAAGGTCTGACCGACAGCACCATAACCGACAGAAGGACTGACTGACAGCACCACAACCAAAAGGATGACCAACCGGCAGCACCACAACCGACACAAGGTCTGACTGACAGCACCACAACCAAAAGGATGACCAACCGGCAGCACCACAACCGACAGGATGACCAACCGGCAGCATCACAACCGACACAAGGACTGACTGACAGCAGCACAACCGACAGCATGACCAACTGACAGCACCACAACCGACAGGATGACCAACTGACAGCACCACAATCGACAGCATGACCAACTGACAGCACCACAACCGACACAAGGACTGACTGACAGCAGCACAACCGACAGCATGACCAACTGACAGCACCACAACCAGCAGAAGGACTGACTGACAGCAGCACAACCGACGACAGCATGACAACCTGACAGCACCATAACCGACACAAGGTCTGACTGACAGCACCACAACCGACACAAAGACTGACTGACAGCAGCACAACCGACAGAAGGACTGACTGACAGCACCACAACCGACAGGAGGACTGACCGACAGCACCACAACCAAAAGGATGACCAACCGGCAGCACCACAACCGACAGGATGACCGACTGACAAACCCACAACCAGCAGAAGGACTGACTGACAGCAGCACAACCGACAGCATGACCAACTGACAGCACCACAACCGACAGGATGACCAACTGACAGCACCACAACCGACACAAGGTCTGACCGACAGCACCACAACCGACAGAAGGACTGACTGACAGCACCACAACCAAAAGGATGACCAACCGGCAGCACCACAACCAAAATGACGACCAACCGGCAGCACCACAACCGACAGGATCACCGACTGACAGCACCACAACCAGCAGAAGGACTGACTGACAGCAGCACAACCGACAGCATGACCAACTGACAGCACCACAACCAAAAGGATGACCAACTGACAGCACCACAACCAGCAGAAGGACTGACTGACAGCAGCACAACCGACAGCATGACAACCTGACAGCACCATAACCGACACAAGGTCTGACTGACAGCACCACAGTCGACACAAGGACTGACTGACAGCAGCACAACCGACAGAAGGACTGACTGACAGCACCACAACCGACAGGAGCACTGACCGACAGCACCACAACCAAAAGGATGACCATCCGGCAGCACCACAACCGACAGGATGACCGACTGACAGCACCACAACCAGCAGAAGGAATGACTGACAGCAGCACAACCGAGAGCATGACCAACTGACAGCACCACAACCGACATGATGACCAACTGACAGCACCACAACCGACACAAGGTCTGACCGACAGCACCACAACCGACAGAAGGACTGACTGACAGCACCACAACCAAAAGGATGACCAACCGGCAGCACCACAACCGACAGGATGACCGACTGACAGCACCACAACCAGCAGAAGGACTGACTGACAGCAGCACAACCGACAGCATGACCAACTGACAGCACCACAACCGACAGGATGACCAACTGACAGCACCACAACCGACAGCATGACCAACTGACAGCACCACAACCGACACAAGGACTGACTGACAGCACCACAACCGACAGCATGACCAACTGACAGCACCACAACCGACAGGATGACCAACTGACAGCACCACAACCGACAGAAGGACCAACTGACAGCACCACAACCGACACAAGGTCTGACTGACAGCACCACAACCAAAAGGATGACCAACCGGCAGCACCACAACCGACAGAATGACCAACCGGCAGCACCACAACCGACAGCATGACCAACCGGCAGCACCACAACCGACAGGATGACCGACTGACAGCATCACAACCAGCAGAAGGACTGACCGACAGCACCACATCCGACAGAAGGACTGACTGACAGCACCACAACCGACAGGATGACCAACCGGCAGCACCACAACCGACACAACGACTGACTGACAGCACCACAACCGACAGGATGACCAACTGACAGCACCACAACCGACACAAGGTCTGCCCGACAGCACCACAACCGACACAAGGACTGACTGACAGCACCACAACCAACAGAAGGACTGACTGACAGCACCACAACCGACAGAAGGACTGACTGACAGCACCACAACCAAAAGGATGACCAACCGGCAGCACCACAACCGACAGGATGACCAACCGGCAGCACCACAACCGACAGCATGACCAACTGACAGCACCACAACCGACACAAGGACTGACTGACAGCAGCACAACCGAGAGCATGACCAACTGACAGCACCACAACCGACAGGATGACCAACTGACAGCACCACAACCGACACAAGGTCTGACCGACAGAACCACAACCGACAGAATGACCAACCGGCAGCACCACAACCGACAGCATGACCAACCGGCAGCACCACAACCGACAGCATGACCAACTGACAGCACCACAACCGACAGGATGACCAGCTGACAGCACCACAACCGACACAAGGTTTGACTGACAGCACCACAACCGACACAAGGACTGACTGACAGCAGCACAACCGACAGCATGACAGCCTGACAGCACCACAACCGACACAAGGTCTGACTGACAGCACCACAACCGACACAAGGACTGACTAACAGCAGCACAACCGACAGAAGGACTGACTGACAGCACCACAACCGACAGAAGGACTGACTGACAGCACCACAACCAAAAGGATGACCAACCGGCAGCACCACAACCGACACAAGGTCTGACTGACAGCACCACAATAAAAAGGATGACCAACCGGCAGCACCACAACCGACAGGATGACCAACCGGCAGCACCACAACCGACACAAGGACTGACTGACAGCAGCACAACCGACAGCATGACCAACTGACAGCACCACAACCGACAGGATGACCAACTGACAGCAGCACAACCGACAGCATGACCAACTGACAGCACCACAACCAGCAGAAGGACTGACCGACAGCACCACAAGCGACAGGATGACCAGCTGACAGCACCACAACCGACAGAAGGACTAACAGACAGCACCACAACCGACAGAAGGACTGACTGACAGCACCACAACCGACAGCATGACCAACTGACAGCACCACAACCGACAGGATGACCAGCTGACAGCACCACAACCGACACAAGGACTGACTGACAGCACCACAACCGACAGGATGACCAACTGACAGCACCACAACCGACACAAGGTCTGACCGACAGCACCACAACCGACAGAAGGACTGACTGACAGCACCACAACCGACAGAAGGACTGACTGACAGCACCACAACCAAAAGGATGACCAACCGGCAGCACCACAACCGACAGGATGACCAACCGGCAGCACCACAACCGACAGCATGACCAACTGACAGCACCACAACCGACACAAGGACTGACTGACAGCACCACAACCAAAAGGATGACCAACCGGCAGCACCACAACCGACAGGATGACCAACCGGCAGCACCACAACCGACAGCATGACCAACTGACAGCACCACAACCGACACAAGGTCTGACCGACAGCACCATAACCGACAGAAGGACTGACTGACAGCACCACAACCAAAAGGATGACCAACCGGCAGCACCACAACCGACAGGATGACCAACCGGCAGCACCACAACCGACAGCATGACCAACTGACAGCACCACAACCAACACAAGGACTGACTGACAGCACCACAACCGACAGGATGACAAGCTGAAAGCACCACAACCGACACAAGGTCTGACTGACAGCACCACAACCGACACAAGGACTGACTGACAGCAGCACAACCGACAGCATGACAACCTGACAGCACCACAACCGACACAAGGTCTGACTGACAGCACCACAACCGACAGCATGACAACCTGACAGCACCATAACCGACACAAGGTCTGACTGACAGCACCACAACCGACACAAGGACTGACTGACAGCAGCACAACCGACAGAAGGACTGACTGACAGCACCACAACCGACAGGAGGACTGACCGACAGCACCACAACCAAAAGGATGACCAACCGGCAGCACCACAACCGACAGGATGACCGACTGACAGCACCACAACCAGCAGAAGGACTGACTGACAGCAGCACAACCGACAGCATGACCAACTGGCAGCACCACAACCGACAGCATGACCAACTGACAGCACCACAACCGACAGGATGACCAACTGACAGCACCACAACCGACACAAGGTCTGACCGACAGCACCATAACCGACAGAAGGACTGACTGACAGCACCACAACCAAAAGGATGACCAACCGGCAGCACCACAACCGACACAAGGTCTGACTGACAGCACCACAACCAAAAGGATGACCAACCGGCAGCACCACAACCGACAGGATGACCAACCGGCAGCATCACAACCGACACAAGGACTGACTGACAGCAGCACAACCGACAGCATGACCAACTGACAGCACCACAACCGACAGGATGACCAACTGACAGCACCACAACCGACAGCATGACCAACTGACAGCACCACAACCGACACAAGGACTGACTGACAGCACCACAACCGACAGCATGACCAACTGACAGCACCACAACTGACACAAGGTCTGACCGACAGCACCACAACCGACAGAAGGACTGACTGACAGCAGCACAACCGACAGCATGACCAACTGACAGCACCACAACCGACAGCATGACCAACTGACAGCACCACAACCGATAGGATGACCAACTGACAGCACCACAACCGACACAAGGACTGACTGACAGCAGCACAACCGACAGCATGACCAACTGACAGCACCACAACCGACAGGATGACCAACTGACAGCACCACAACCGACACAAGGTCTGACCGACAGCACCACAACCGACAGAAGGACTGACTGACAGCACCACAACCAAAAGGATGACCAACCGGCAGCACCACAACCGACACAAGGTCTGACTGACAGCACCACAACCAAAAGGATGACCAACCGGCAGCACCACAACCAAAAGGATGACCAACCGGCAGCATCACAACCGACACAAGGACTGACTGACAGCAGCACAACCGACAGCATGACCAACTGACAGCACCACAACCAGCAGAAGGACTGACTGACAGCAGCACAACCGACAGCATGACAACCTGACAGCACCATAACCGACACAAGGTCTGACTGACAGCACCACAACCGACACAAGGACTGACTGACAGCAGCACAACCGACAGAAGGACTGACTGACAGCACCACAACCGACAGGAGGACTGACCGACAGCACCACAACCAAAAGGATGACCAACCGGCAGCACCACAACCGACAGGATGACCGACTGACAGCACCACAACCAGCAAAAGGACTGACTGACAGCAGCACAACCGACAGCATGACCAACTGACAGCACCACAACCGACAGGATGACCAACTGACAGCACCACAACCGACACAAGGTCTGACCGACAGCACCACAACCGACAGAAGGACTGACTGACAGCACCACAACCAAAAGGATGACCAACCGGCAGCACCACAACCGACACAAGGTCTGACTGACAGCACCACAACCAAAAGGATGACCAACCGGCAGCACCACAACCAAAAGGATGACCAACCGGCAGCATCACAACCGACACAAGGACTGACTGACAGCAGCACAACCGACAGCATGACCAACTGACAGCACCACAACCAGCAGAAGGACTGACTGACAGCAGCACAACCGACAGCATGACAACCTGACAGCACCATAACCGACACAAGGTCTGACTGACAGCACCACAACCGACACATGGACTGACTGACAGCAGCACAACCGACAGAAGGACTGACTGACAGCACCACAACCGACAGGAGGACTGACTGACAGCAGCACAACCGACAGCATGACCAACTGACAGCACCACAACCAAAAGGATGACCAACTGACAGCACCACAACCAGCAGAAGGACTGACTGACAGCAGCACAACCGACAGCATGACAACCTGACAGCACCATAACCGACACAAGGTCTGACTGACAGCACCACAGTCGACACAAGGACTGACTGACAGCAGCACAACCGACAGAAGGACTGACTGACAGCACCACAACCGACAGGAGGACTGACCGACAGCACCACAACCAAAAGGATGACCAACCGGCAGCACCACAACCGACAGGATGACCGACTGACAGCACCACAACCAGCAGAAGGAATGACTGACAGCAGCACAACCGACAGCATGACCAACTGACAGCACCACAACCGACATGATGACCAACTGACAGCACCACAACCGACACAAGGTCTGACCGACAGCACCACAACCGACAGAAGGACTGACTGACAGCACCACAACCAAAAGGATGACCAACCGGCAGCACCACAACCGACAGGATGACCAACTGACAGCACCACAACCGACACAAGGTCTGCCCGACAGCACCACAACCGACAGAAGGACTGACTGACAGCACCACAACCGACAGAAGGACTGACTGACAGCACCACAACCAAAAGGATGACCAACCGGCAGCACCACAACCGACAGGATGACCAACCGGCAGCACCACAACCGACAGCATGACCAACTGACAGCACCACAACCGACACAAGGACTGACTGACAGCAGCACAACCGAGAGCATGACCAACTGACAGCACCACAACCGACAGGATGACCAACTGACAGCACCACAACCGACACAAGGTCTGACCGACAGAACCACAACCGACAGAATGACCAACCGGCAGCACCACAACCGACAGCATGACCAACCGGCAGCACCACAACCGACAGCATGACCAACTGACAGCACCACAACCGACAGGATGACCAGCTGACAGCACCACAACCGACAGCATGACCAACTGACAGCACCACAACCGACAGGATGACCAGCTGACAGCACCACAACCGACACAAGGTCTGACGGACAGCACCATAACCGACAGAAGGACTGACTGACAGCACCACAACCAAAAGGATGACCAACCGGTAGCACCACAACCGACACAAGGTCTGACTGACAGCACCACAATAAAAAGGATGACCGACTGACAGCACCACAACCGACAGCATGACAGCCTGACAGCACCACAACCGACACAAGGTCTGACTGACAGCACCACAACCGACACAAGGACTGACTAACAGCAGCACAACCGACAAAAGGACTGACTGACAGCACCACAACCGACAGAAGGACTGACCGACAGCACCACAACCAAAAGGATGACCAACCGGCAGCACCACAACCGACAGGATGACCGACTGACAGCACCACAACCAGCAGAAGGACTGACTGACAGCACCACAACCGACAGCATGACCAACTGACAGCACCACAACCGACAGGATGACCAGCTGACAGCACCACAACCGACAGCATGACCAACTGACAGCACCACAACCGACAGGATGACCAGCTGACAGCACCACAACCGACACAAGGTCTGACGGACAGCACCATAACCGACAGAAGGACTGACTGACAGCACCACAACCAAAAGGATGACCAACCGGTAGCACCACAACCGACACAAGGTCTGACTGACAGCACCACAATAAAAAGGATGACCGACTGACAGCACCACAACCAGCAGAAGGACTGACTGACAGCAGCACAACCGACAGCATGACCAACTGACAGCAGCACAACCGACAGCATGACCAACTGACAGCACCACAACCGACAGGATGACCAACTGACAGCAGCACAACCGACAGCATGACCAACTGACAGCACCACAACCAGCAGAAGGACTGACCGACAGCACCACAAGCGACAGGATGACCAGCTGACAGCACCACAACCGACAGAAGGACTAACAGACAGCACCACAACCGACAGGAGGACTGACTGACAGCACCACAACCGACAGCATGACCAACTGACAGCACCACAACCGACAGGATGACCAGCTGACAGCACCACAACCGACAGAAGGACTGACTGACAACACCACAACCGACAGGATGACCAACTGACAGCACCACAACCGACAGGATGACCAGCTGACAGCACCACAACCGACACAAGGACTGACTGACAGCACCACAACCAAAAGGATGACCAACTGACAGCACCACAACCGACACAAGGTCTGACCGACAGCACCACAACCGACAGAAGGACTGACTGACAGCACCACAACCGACAGAAGGACTGACTTACAGCACCACAACCAAAAGGATGACCAACCGGCAGCACCACAACCGACAGGATGACCAACCGGCAGCACCACAACCGACAGCATGACCAACTGACAGCACCACAACCGACACAAGGACTGACTGACAGCACCACAACCGACAGGATGACAAGCTGAAAGCACCACAACCGACACAAGGTCTGACTGACAGCACCACAACCGACACAAGGACTGACTGACAGCAGCACAACCGACAGCATGACAACCTGACAGCACCACAACCGACACAAGGTCTGACTGACAGCACCATAACCGACACAAGGTCTGACCGACAGCAGCACAACCGACAGAAGGACTGACTGACAGCACCACAACCGACAGGAGGACTGACCGACAGCACCACAACCAAAAGGATGACCAACCGGCAGCACCACAACCGACAGGATGACCGACTGACAGCACCACAACCAGCAGAAGGACTGACTGACAGCAGCACAACCGACAGCATGACCAACTGACAGCACCACAACCGACAGGATGACCAACTGACAGCACCACAACCGACACAAGGTCTGACCGACAGCACCACAACCGACAGAAGGACTGACTGACAGCACCACAACCAAAAGGATGACCAACCGGCAGCACCACAACCGACACAAGGTCTGACTGACAGCACCACAATAAAAAGGATGACCAACCGGCAGCACCACAACCGACAGGATGACCAACCGGCAGCACCACAACCGACACAAGGACTGACTGACAGCAGCACAACCGACAGCATGACCAACTGACAGCACCACAACCGACAGGATGACCAACTGACAGCAGCACAACCGACAGCATGACCAACTGACAGCACCACAACCAGCAGAAGGACTGACCGACAGCACCACAAGCGACAGGATGACCAGCTGACAGCACCACAACCGACAGAAGGACTAACAGACAGCACCACAACCGACAGAAGGACTGACTGACAGCACCACAACCGACAGCATGACCAACTGACAGCACCACAACCGACAGGATGACCAGCTGACAGCACCACAACCGACACAAGGACTGACTGACAGCACCACAACCGACAGGATGACCAACTGACAGCACCACAACCGACACAAGGTCTGACCGACAGCACCACAACCGACAGAAGGACTGACTGACAGCAACACAACCGACAGAAGGACTGACTGACAGCACCACAACCAAAAGGATGACCAACCGGCAGCACCACAACCGACAGGATGACCAACCGGCAGCACCACAACCGACAGCATGACCAACTGACAGCACCACAACCAACACAAGGACTGACTGACAGCACCACAACCGACAGGATGACAAGCTGAAAGCACCACAACCGACACAAGGTCTGACTGACAGCACCACAACCGACACAAGGACTGACTGACAGCAGCACAACCGACAGCATGACAACCTGACAGCACCACAACCGACACAAGGTCTGACTGACAGCACCACAACCGACAGCATGACAACCTGACAGCACCATAACCGACACAAGGTCTGACTGACAGCACCACAACCGACACAAGGACTGACTGACAGCAGCACAACCGACAGAAGGACTGACTGACAGCACCACAACCAAAAGGATGACCAACCGGCAGCACCACAACCGACAGGATGACCGACTGACAGCACCACAACCAGCAGAAGGACTGACTGACAGCAGCACAACCGACAGCATGACCAACTGACAGCACCACAACCGACAGGATAACCAACTGACAGCACCACAACCGACACAAGGTCTGACCGACAGCACCACAACCGACAGAAGGACTGACTGACAGCACCACAACCAAAAGGATGACCAACCGGCAGCACCACAACCGACACAAGGTCTGACTGACAGCACCACAACCAAAAGGATGACCAACCGGCAGCACCACAACCAAAAGGATGACCAACCGGCAGCATCACAACCGACACAAGGACTGACTGACAGCAGCACAACCGACAGCATGACCAACTGACAGCACCACAACCAGCAGAAGGACTGACTGACAGCAGCACAACCGACAGCATGACAACCTGACAGCACCATAACCGACACAAGGTCTGACTGACAGCACCACAACCGACACAAGGACTGACTGACAGCAGCACAACCGACAGAAGGACTGACTGACAGCACCACAACCGACAGGAGGACTGACCGACAGCACCACAACCAAAAGGATGACCAACCGGCAGCACCACAACCGACAGGATGACCGACTGACAGCACCACAACCAGCAGAAGGACTGACTGACAGCAGCACAACCGACAGCATGACCAACTGGCAGCACCACAACCGACAGCATGACCAACTGACAGCACCACAACCGACAGGATGACCAACTGACAGCACCACAACCGACACAAGGTCTGACCGACAGCACCATAACCGACAGAAGGACTGACTGACAGCACCACAACCAAAAGGATGACCAACCGGCAGCACCACAACCGACACAAGGTCTGACTGACAGCACCACAACCAAAAGGATGACCAACCGGCAGCACCACAACCGACAGGATGACCAACCGGCAGCATCACAACCGACACAAGGACTGACTGACAGCAGCACAACCGACAGCATGACCAACTGACAGCACCACAACCGACAGGATGACCAACTGACAGCACCACAACCGACAGCATGACCAACTGACAGCACCACAACCGACACAAGGACTGACTGACAGCACCACAACCGACAGCATGACCAACTGACAGCACCACAACTGACACAAGGTCTGACCGACAGCACCACAACCGACAGAAGGACTGACTGACAGCAGCACAACCGACAGCATGACCAACTGACAGCACCACAACCGACAGCATGACCAACTGACAGCACCACAACCGATAGGATGACCAACTGACAGCACCACAACCGACACAAGGACTGACTGACAGCAGCACAACCGACAGCATGACCAACTGACAGCACCACAACCGACAGGATGACCAACTGACAGCACCACAACCGACACAAGGTCTGACCGACAGCACCACAACCGACAGAAGGACTGACTGACAGCACCACAACCAAAAGGATGACCAACCGGCAGCACCACAACCGACACAAGGTCTGACTGACAGCACCACAACCAAAAGGATGACCAACCGGCAGCACCACAACCAAAAGGATGACCAACCGGCAGCATCACAACCGACACAAGGACTGACTGACAGCAGCACAACCGACAGCATGACCAACTGACAGCACCACAACCAGCAGAAGGACTGACTGACAGCAGCACAACCGACAGCATGACAACCTGACAGCACCATAACCGACACAAGGTCTGACTGACAGCACCACAACCGACACAAGGACTGACTGACAGCAGCACAACCGACAGAAGGACTGACTGACAGCACCACAACCGACAGGAGGACTGACCGACAGCACCACAACCAAAAGGATGACCAACCGGCAGCACCACAACCGACAGGATGACCGACTGACAGCACCACAACCAGCAAAAGGACTGACTGACAGCAGCACAACCGACAGCATGACCAACTGACAGCACCACAACCGACAGGATGACCAACTGACAGCACCACAACCGACACAAGGTCTGACCGACAGCACCACAACCGACAGAAGGACTGACTGACAGCACCACAACCAAAAGGATGACCAACCGGCAGCACCACAACCGACACAAGGTCTGACTGACAGCACCACAACCAAAAGGATGACCAACCGGCAGCACCACAACCAAAAGGATGACCAACCGGCAGCATCACAACCGACACAAGGACTGACTGACAGCAGCACAACCGACAGCATGACCAACTGACAGCACCACAACCAGCAGAAGGACTGACTGACAGCAGCACAACCGACAGCATGACAACCTGACAGCACCATAACCGACACAAGGTCTGACTGACAGCACCACAACCGACACAAGGACTGACTGACAGCAGCACAACCGACAGAAGGACTGACTGACAGCACCACAACCGACAGGAGGACTGACTGACAGCAGCACAACCGACAGCATGACCAACTGACAGCACCACAACCAAAAGGATGACCAACTGACAGCACCACAACCAGCAGAAGGACTGACTGACAGCAGCACAACCGACAGCATGACAACCTGACAGCACCATAACCGACACAAGGTCTGACTGACAGCACCACAGTCGACACAAGGACTGACTGACAGCAGCACAACCGACAGAAGGACTGACTGACAGCACCACAACCGACAGGAGGACTGACCGACAGCACCACAACCAAAAGGATGACCAACCGGCAGCACCACAACCGACAGGATGACCGACTGACAGCACCACAACCAGCAGAAGGAATGACTGACAGCAGCACAACCGACAGCATGACCAACTGACAGCACCACAACCGACATGATGACCAACTGACAGCACCACAACCGACACAAGGTCTGACCGACAGCACCACAACCGACAGAAGGACTGACTGACAGCACCACAACCAAAAGGATGACCAACCGGCAGCACCACAACCGACAGGATGACCAACTGACAGCACCACAACCGACACAAGGTCTGCCCGACAGCACCACAACCGACAGAAGGACTGACTGACAGCACCACAACCGACAGAAGGACTGACTGACAGCACCACAACCAAAAGGATGACCAACCGGCAGCACCACAACCGACAGGATGACCAACCGGCAGCACCACAACCGACAGCATGACCAACTGACAGCACCACAACCGACACAAGGACTGACTGACAGCAGCACAACCGAGAGCATGACCAACTGACAGCACCACAACCGACAGGATGACCAACTGACAGCACCACAACCGACACAAGGTCTGACCGACAGAACCACAACCGACAGAATGACCAACCGGCAGCACCACAACCGACAGCATGACCAACCGGCAGCACCACAACCGACAGCATGACCAACTGACAGCACCACAACCGACAGGATGACCAGCTGACAGCACCACAACCGACACAAGGTCTGACTGACAGCACCACAACCGACACAAGGACTGACTGACAGCAGCACAACCGACAGCATGACAGCCTGACAGCACCACAACCGACACAAGGTCTGACTGACAGCACCACAACCGACACAAGGACTGACTAACAGCAGCACAACCGACAGAAGGACTGACTGACAGCACCACAACCGACAGAAGGACTGACCGACAGCACCACAACCAAAAGGATGACCAACCGGCAGCACCACAACCGACAGGATGACCGACTGACAGCACCACAACCAGCAGAAGGACTGACTGACAGCACCACAACCGACAGCATGACCAACTGACAGCACCACAACCGACAGGATGACCAGCTGACAGCACCACAACCGACAGCATGACCAACTGACAGCACCACAACCGACAGGATGACCAGCTGACAGCACCACAACCGACACAAGGTCTGACGGACAGCACCATAACCGACAGAAGGACTGACTGACAGCACCACAACCAAAAGGATGACCAACCGGTAGCACCACAACCGACACAAGGTCTGACTGACAGCACCACAATAAAAAGGATGACCGACTGACAGCACCACAACCAGCAGAAGGACTGACTGACAGCAGCACAACCGACAGCATGACCAACTGACAGCAGCACAACCGACAGCATGACCAACTGACAGCACCACAACCGACAGGATGACCAACTGACAGCAGCACAACCGACAGCATGACCAACTGACAGCACCACAACCAGCAGAAGGACTGACCGACAGCACCACAAGCGACAGGATGACCAGCTGACAGCACCACAACCGACAGAAGGACTAACAGACAGCACCACAACCGACAGGAGGACTGACTGACAGCACCACAACCGACAGCATGACCAACTGACAGCACCACAACCGACAGGATGACCAGCTGACAGCACCACAACCGACAGAAGGACTGACTGACAACACCACAACCGACAGGATGACCAACTGACAGCACCACAACCGACAGGATGACCAGCTGACAGCACCACAACCGACACAAGGACTGACTGACAGCACCACAACCGACAGGATGACCAACTGACAGCACCACAACCGACACAAGGTCTGACCGACAGCACCACAACCGACAGAAGGACTGACTGACAGCACCACAACCGACAGAAGGACTGACTTACAGCACCACAACCAAAAGGATGACCAACCGGCAGCACCACAACCGACAGGATGACCAACCGGCAGCACCACAACCGACAGCATGACCAACTGACAGCACCACAACCGACACAAGGACTGACTGACAGCACCACAACCGACAGGATGACAAGCTGAAAGCACCACAACCGACACAAGGTCTGACTGACAGCACCACAACCGACACAAGGACTGACTGACAGCAGCACAACCGACAGCATGACAACCTGACAGCACCACAACCGACACAAGGTCTGACTGACAGCACCATAACCGACACAAGGTCTGACCGACAGCAGCACAACCGACAGAAGGACTGACTGACAGCACCACAACCGACAGGAGGACTGACCGACAGCACCACAACCAAAAGGATGACCAACCGGCAGCACCACAACCGACAGGATGACCGACTGACAGCACCACAACCAGCAGAAGGACTGACTGACAGCAGCACAACCGACAGCATGACCAACTGACAGCACCACAACCGACAGGATGACCAACTGACAGCACCACAACCGACACAAGGTCTGACCGACAGCACCACAACCGACAGAAGGACTGACTGACAGCACCACAACCAAAAGGATGACCAACCGGCAGCACCACAACCGACACAAGGTCTGACTGACAGCACCACAACTAAAAGGATGACCAACCGGCAGCACCACAACCAAAAGGATGACCAACCGGCAGCATCACAACCGACACAATGACTGACTGACAGCAGCACAACCGACAGCATGACCAACTGACAGCACCACAACCAGCAGAAGGACTGACTGACAGCAGCACAACCGACAGCATGACAACCTGACAGCACCATAACCGACACAAGGTCTGACTGACAGCACCACAACCGACACAAGGACTGACTGACAGCAGCACAACCGACAGAAGGACTGACTGACAGCACCACAACCGACAGGAGGACTGACCGACAGCACCACAACCAAAAGGATGACCAACCGGCAGCACCACAACCGACAGGATGACCGACTGACAGCACCACAACCAGCAGAAGGACTGACTGACAGCAGCACAACCGACAGCATGACCAACTGACAGCAGCACAACCGACAGCATGACCAACTGACAGCACCACAACCGACAGCATGACCAACTGACAGCACCACAACCGACACAAGGTCTGACCGACAGCACCATAACCGACAGAAGGACTGACTGACAGCACCACAACCAAAAGGATGACCAACCGGCAGCACCACAACCGACACAAGGTCTGACTGACAGCACCACAACCAAAAGGATGACCAACCGGCAGCACCACAACCGACAGGATGACCAACCGGCAGCATCACAACCGACACAAGGACTGACTGACAGCAGCACAACCGACAGCATGACCAACTGACAGCACCACAACCGACAGGATGACCAACTGACAGCACCACAACCGACAGCATGACCAACTGACAGCACCACAACCGACACAAGGACTGACTGACAGCACCAGAACCGACAGCATGACCAACTGACAGCACCACAACTGACACAAGGTCTGACCGACAGCACCACAACCGACAGAAGGACTGACTGACAGGACCACAACCGACACAAGGACTGACTGACAGCAGCACAACCGACAGCATGACCAACTGACAGCACCACAACCGACAGCATGACCAACTGACAGCACCACAACCGACAGGATGACCAACTGACAGCACCACAACCGACACAAGGACTGACTGACAGCAGCACAACCGACAGCATGACCAACTGACAGCACCACAACCGACAGGATGACCAACTGACAGCACCACAACCGACACAAGGTCTGACCGACAGCACCACAACCGACAGAAGGACTGACTGACAGCACCACAACCAAAAGGATGACCAACCGGCAGCACCACAACCGACACAAGGTCTGACTGACAGCACCACAACCAAAAGGATGACCAACCGGCAGCACCACAACCAAAAGGATGACCAACCGGCAGCATCACAACCGACACAAGGACTGACTGACAGCAGCACAACCGACAGCATGACCAACTGACAGCACCACAACCAGCAGAAGGACTGACTGACAGCAGCACAACCGACAGCATGACAACCTGACAGCACCATAACCGACACAAGGTCTGACTGACAGCACCACAACCGACACAAGGACTGACTGACAGCAGCACAACCGACAGAAGGACTGACTGACAGCACCACAACCGACAGGAGGACTGACCGACAGCACCACAACCAAAAGGATGACCAACCGGCAGCACCACAACCGACAGGATGACCGACTGACAGCACCACAACCAGCAGAAGGACTGACTGACAGCAGCACAACCGACAGCATGACCAACTGACAGCACCACAACCGACAGGATGACCAACTGACAGCACCACAACCGACACAAGGTCTGACCGACAGCACCACAACCGACAGAAGGACTGACTGACAGCACCACAACCAAAAGGATGACCAACGGGCAGCACCACAACCAAAAGGACGACCAACCGGCAGCATCACAACCGACAGGATCACCGACTGACAGCACCACAACCAGCAGAAGGACTGACTGACAGCAGCACAACCGACAGCATGACCAACTGACAGCACCACAACCAAAAGGATGACCAACTGACAGCACCACAACCAGCAGAAGGACTGACTGACAGCAGCACAACCGACAGCATGACAACCTGACAGCACCATAACCGACACAAGGTCTGACTGACAGCACCACAGTCGACACAAGGACTGACTGACAGCAGCACAACCGACAGAAGGACTGACTGACAGCACCACAACCGACAGGAGGACTGACCGACAGCACCACAACCAAAAGGATGACCAACCGGCAGCACCACAACCGACAGGATGACCGACTGACAGCACCACAACCAGCAGAAGGAATGACTGACAGCAGCACAACCGACAGCATGACCAACTGACAGCACCACAACCGACATGATGACCAACTGACAGCACCACAACCGACACAAGGTCTGACCGACAGCACCACAACCGACAGAAGGACTGACTGACAGCACCACAACCAAAAGGATGACCAACCGGCAGCACCACAACCGACAGGATGACCGACTGACAGCACCACAACCAGCAGAAGGACTGACTGACAGCAGCACAACCGACAGCATGACCAACTGACAGCACCACAACCGACAGGATGACCAACTGACAGCACCACAACCGACACAAGGTCTGACCGACAGCACCATAACCGACAGAAGGACTGACTGACAGCACCACAACCAAAAGGATGACCAACCGGCAGCACCACAACCGACACAAGGTCTGACTGACAGCACCACAACCAAAAGGATGACCAACCGGCAGCACCACAACCGACAGGATGACCAACCGGCAGCATCACAACCGACACAAGGACTGACTGACAGCAGCACAACCGACAGCATGACCAACTGACAGCACCACAACCGACAGGATGACCAACTGACAGCACCACAACCGACAGCATGACCAACTGACAGCACCACAACCGACACAAGGACTGACTGACAGCACCACAACCGACAGCATGACCAACTGACAGCACCACAACTGACACAAGGTCTGACCGACAGCACCACAACCGACAGAAGGACTGACTGACAGGACCACAACCGACACAAGGACTGACTGACAGCAGCACAACCGACAGCATGACCAACTGACAGCACCACAACCGACAGCATGACCAACTGACAGCACCACAACCGACAGGATGACCAACTGACAGCACCACAACCGACACAAGGACTGACTGACAGCACCACAACCGACAGGATGACCAACTGACAGCACCACAACCGACACAAGGTCTGACCGAGAGCACCACAACCGACAGAAGGACTGACTGACAGCACCACAACCGACACAACGACTGACTGACAGCACCACAACCGACAGGATGACCAACTGACAGCACCACAACCGACACAAGGTCTGACCGACAGCACCACAACCGACAGAATGACCAACCGGCAGCACCACAACCGACAGCATGACCAACCGGCAGCACCACAACCGACAGCATGACCAACTGACAGCACCACAACCGACAGGATGACCAGCTGACAGCACCACAACCGACACAAGGTCTGACTGACAGCACCACAACCGACACAAGGACTGACTGACAGCAGCACAACCGACACAAGGACTGACTAACAGCAGCACAACCGAGAGAAGGACTGACTGACAGCACCACAACCGACACAAGGTCTGACTGACAGCACCACAACCGACACAAGGACTGACTAACAGCAGCACAACCGACAGAAGGACTGACTGACAGCACCACAACCGACAGAAGGACTGACCGACAGCACCACAACCAAAAGGATGACCAACCGGCAGCACCGCAACCGACAGGATGACCGACTGACAGCACCACAACCAGCAGAAGGACTGACTGACAGCACCACAACCGACAGCATGACCAACTGACAGCACCACAACCGACAGGATGACCAACTGACAGCACCACATTCGACAGGATGACCAACCGGCAGCACCACAACCGACACAAGGTCTGACTGACAGCACCACAATAAAAAGGATGACCAACCGGCAGCACCACAACCGACAGGATGACCAACCGGCAGCACCACAACCGACACAAGGACTGACTGACAGAAGCACAACCGACAGCATGACCAACTGACAGCACCACAACCGACAGGATGACCAACTGACAGCAGCACAACCGACAGCATGACCAACTGACAGCACCACAACCAGCAGAAAGACTGACCGACAGCACCACAAGCGACAGGATGACCAGCTGACAGCACCACAACCGACAGAAGGACTAACAGACAGCACCACAACCGACAGAAGGACTGACTGACAACACCACAACCGACAGCATGACCAACTGACAGCACCACAACCGACAGGATGACCAGCTGACAGCACCACAACCGACACAAGGACTGACTGACAGCACCACAACCGACAGGATGACCAACTGACAGCACCACAACCGACACAAGGTCTGACCGACAGCACCACAACCGACAGAAGGACTGACTGACAGCACCACAACCGACAGAAGGACAGACTGACAGCACCACAACCAAAAGGATGACCAACCGGCAGCACCACAACCGACAGGATGACCAACCGGCAGCACCACAACCGACAGCATGACCAACTGACAGCACCACAACCGACACAAGGACTGACTGACAGCACCACAACCAAAAGGATGACCAACCGGCAGCACCACAACCGACAGGATGACCAACCGGCAGCACCACAACCGACAGCATGACCAACTGACAGCACCACAACCGACACAAGGACTGACTGACAGCACCACAACCGACAGGATGACAAGCTGACAGCACCACAACCGACACAAGGTCTGACTGACAGCACCACAACCGACACAAGGACTGACTGACAGCAGCACAACCGACAGCATGACAACCTGACAGCACCACAACCGACACAAGGTCTGACTGACAGCACCACAACCGACACAAGGACTGACTGACAGCAGCACAACCGACAGAAGGACTGACTGACAGCACCACAACCGACAGGAGGACTGACCGACAGCACCACAACCAAAAGGATGACCAACCGGCAGCACCACAACCGACAGGATGACCGACTGACAGCACCACAACCAGCAGAAGGACTGACTGACAGCAGCACAACCGACAGCATGACCAACTGACAGCACCACAACCGACAGGATGACCAACTGACAGCACCACAACCGACACAAGGTCTGACCGACAGCACCACAACCGACAGAAGGACTGACTTACAGCACCACAACCAAAAGGATGACCAACCGGCAGCACCACAACCGACACAAGGTCTGACTGACAGCACCACAACCAAAAGGATGACCAACCGGCAGCACCACAACCAAAAGGATGACCAACCGGCAGCATCACAACCGACACAAGGACTCACTGACAGCAGCACAACCGACAGCATGACCAACTGACAGCACCACAACCAGCAGAAGGACTGACTGACAGCAGCACAACCGACAGCATGACAACCTGACAGCACCATAACCGACACAAGGTCTGACTGACAGCACCACAACCGACACAAGGTCTGACCGACAGCACCACAACCGACAGAAGGACTGACTGACAGCACCACAACCAAAAGGATGACCAACCGGCAGCACCACAACCAAAAGGACGACCAACCGGCAGCACCACAACCGACAGGATGACCGACTGACAGTACCACAACCAGCAGAAGGACTGACTGACAGCAGCACAACCGACAGCATGACCAACTGACAGCACCACAACCAAAAGGATGACCAACTGACAGCACCACAACCAGCAGAAGGACTGACTGACAGCAGCACAACCGACAGCATGACAACCTGACAGCACCATAACCGACACAAGGTCTGACTGACAGCACCACAGTCGACACAAGGACTGACTGAGAGCAGCACAACCGACAGAAGGACTGACTGACAGCACCACAACCGACAGGAGGACTGACCGACAGCACCACAACCAAAAGGATGACCAACCGGCAGCACCACAACCGACAGGATGACCGACTGACAGCACCACAACCAGCAGAAGGAATGACTGACAGCAGCACAACCGACAGCATGACCAACTGACAGCACCACAACCGACATGATGACCAACTGACAGCACCACAACCGACACAAGGTCTGACCGACAGCACCACAACCGACACAAGGTCTGACTGACAGCACCACAACCAAAAGGATGACCAACCGGCAGCACCACAACCGACAGGATGACCGACTGACAGCACCACAACCAGCAGAAGGACTGACTGACAGCAGCACAACCGACAGCATGACCAACTGACAGCACCACAACCGACAGGATGACCAACTGACAGCACCACAACCGACACAAGGTCTGACCGACAGCACCATAACCGACAGAAGGACTGACTGACAGCACCACAACCAAAAGGATGACCAACCGGCAGCACCACAACCGACACAAGGTCTGACTGACAGCACCACAACCAAAAGGATGACCAACAGGCAGCACCACAACCGACAGGATGACCAACCGGCAGCATCACAACCGACACAAGGACTGACTGACAGCAGCACAACCGACAGCATGACCAACTGACAGCACCACAACCGACAGGATGACCAACTGACAGCACCACAACCGACAGCATGACCGACTGACAGCACCACAACCGACACAAGGACTGACTGACAGCAGCACAACCGACAGCATGACCAACTGACAGCACCACAACCGACAGGATGACCAACTGACAGCACCACAACCGACACAAGGTCTGACCGACAGCACCACAACCGACAGAAGGACTGACTGACAGCACCACAACCAAAAGGACGACCAACCGGCAGCACCACAACCGACACAAGGTCTGACTGACAGCACCACAACCAAAAGGATGACCAACCGGCAGCACCACAACCAAAAGGATGACCAACCGGCAGCATCACAACCGACACAAGGACTGACTGACAGCAGCACAACCGACAGCATGACCAACTGACAGCACCACAACCAGCAGAAGGACTTACTGACAGCAGCACAACCGACAGCATGACAACCTGACAGCACCATAACCGACACAAGGTCTGACTGACAGCACCACAACCGACACAAGGACTGACTGACAGCAGCACAACCGACAGAAGGACTGACTGACAGCACCACAACCGACAGGAGGACTGACCGACAGCACCACAACCAAAAGGATGACCAACCGGCAGCACCACAACCGACAGGATGACCGACTGACAGCACCACAACCAGCAGAAGGACTGACTGACAGCAGCACAACCGACAGCATGACCAACTGACAGCACCACAACCGACAGGATGACCAACTGACAGCACCACAACCGACACAAGGTCTGACCGACAGCACCACAACCGACAGAAGGACTGACTGACAGCACCACAACCAAAAGGATGACCAACCGGCAGCACCACAACCAAAAGGACGACCAACCGGCAGCACCACAACCGACAGGATGACCGACTGACAGCACCACAACCAGCAGAAGGACTGACTGACAGCAGCACAACCGACAGCATGACCAACTGACAGCACCACAACCAAAAGGATGACCAACTGACAGCACCACAACCAGCAGAAGGACTGACTGACAGCAGCACAACCGACAGCATGACAACCTGACAGCACCATAACCGACACAAGGTCTGACTGACAGCACCACAGTCGACACAAGGACTGACTGACAGCAGCACAACCGACAGAAGGACTGACTGACAGCACCACAACCGACAGGAGGACTGACCGACAGCACCACAACCAAAAGGATGACCAACCGGCAGCACCACAACCGACAGGATGACCGACTGACAGCACCACAACCAGCAGAAGGACTGACTGACAGCAGCACAACCGACAGCATGACCAACTGACAGCACCACAACCGACAGGATGACCAACTGACAGCACCACAACCGACACAAGGTCTGACCGACAGCACCACAACCGACAGAAGGACTGACTGACAGCACCACAACCAAAAGGATGACCAACCGGCAGCACCACAACCGACAGGATGACCGACTGACAGCACCACAACCAGCAGAAGGACTGACTGACAGCAGCACAACCGACAGCATGACCAACTGACAGCACCACAACCGACAGGATGACCAACTGACAGCACCACAACCGACACAAGGTCTGACCGACAGCACCATAACCGACAGAAGGACTGACTGACAGCACCACAACCAAAAGGATGACCAACCGGCAGCACCACAACCGACACAAGGTCTGACTGACAGCACCACAACCAAAAGGATGACCAACCGGCAGCACCACAACCGACAGGATGACCAACCGGCAGCATCACAACCGACACAAGGACTGACTGACAGCAGCACAACCGACAGCATGACCAACTGACAGCACCACAACCGACAGGATGACCAACTGACAGCACCACAACCGACAGCATGACCAACTGACAGCACCACAACCGACACAAGGACTGACTGACAGCACCACAACCGACAGCATGACCAACTGACAGCACCACAACTGACACAAGGTCTGACCGACAGCACCACAACCGACAGAAGGACTGACTGACAGGACCACAACCGACACAAGGACTGACTGACAGCAGCACAACCGACAGCATGACCAACTGACAGCACCACAACCGACAGCATGACCAACTGACAGCACCACAACCGACAGGATGACCAACTGACAGCACCACAACCGACACAAGGACTGACTGACAGCACCACAACCGACAGGATGACCAACTGACAGCACCACAACCGACACAAGGTCTGACCGAGAGCACCACAACCGACAGAAGGACTGACTGACAGCACCACAACCGACACAACGACTGACTGACAGCACCACAACCGACAGGATGACCAACTGACAGCACCACAACCGACACAAGGTCTGACCGACAGCACCACAACCGACAGAATGACCAACCGGCAGCACCACAACCGACAGCATGACCAACCGGCAGCACCACAACCGACAGCATGACCAACTGACAGCACCACAACCGACAGGATGACCAGCTGACAGCACCACAACCGACACAAGGTCTCACTGACAGCACCACAACCGACACAAGGACTGACTGACAGCAGCACAACCGACACAAGGACTGACTAACAGCAGCACAACCGACAGAAGGACTGACTGACAGCACCACAACCGACACAAGGTCTGACTGACAGCACCACAACCGACACAAGGACTGACTAACAGCAGCACAACCGACAGAAGGACTGACTGACAGCACCACAACCGACAGAAGGACTGACCGACAGCACCACAACCAAAAGGATGACCAACCGGCAGCACCACAACCGACAGGATGACCGACTGACAGCACCACAACCAGCAGAAGGACTGACTGACAGCACCACAACCGACAGCATGACCAACTGACAGCACCACAACCGACAGGATGACCAACTGACAGCACCACATTCGACAGGATGACCAACTGACAGCACCACAACCGACACAAGGTCTGACCGACAGCACCACAACCGACAGAAGGACTGACTGACAGCACCACAACCAAAAGGATGACCAACCGGCAGCACCACAACCGACACAAGGTCTGACTGACAGCACCACAATAAAAAGGATGACCAACCGGCAGCACCACAACCGACAGGATGACCAACCGGCAGCACCACAACCGACACAAGGACTGACTGACAGAAGCACAACCGACAGCATGACCAACTGACAGCACCACAACCGACAGGATGACCAACTGACAGCAGCACAACCGACAGCATGACCAACTGACAGCACCACAACCAGCAGAAAGACTGACCGACAGCAATACAAGCGACAGGATGACCAGCTGACAGCACCACAACCGACAGAAGGACTAACAGACAGCACCACAACCGACAGAAGGACTGACTGACAACACCACAACCGACAGCATGACCAACTGACAGCACCACAACCGACAGGATGACCAGCTGACAGCACCACAACCGACACAAGGACTGACTGACAGCACCACAACCGACAGGATGACCAACTGACAGCACCACAACCGACACAAGGTCTGACCGACAGCACCACAACCGACAGAAGGACTGACTGACAGCACCACAACCGACAGAAGGACAGACTGACAGCACCACAACCAAAAGGATGACCAACCGGCAGCACCACAACCGACAGGATGACCAACCGGCAGCACCACAACCGACAGCATGACCAACTGACAGCACCACAACCGACACAAGGACTGACTGACAGCACCACAACCAAAAGGATGACCAACCGGCAGCACCACAACCGACAGGATGACCAACCGGCAGCACCACAACCGACAGCATGACCAACTGACAGCACCACAACCGACACAAGGACTGACTGACAGCACCACAACCGACAGGATGACAAGCTGACAGCACCACAACCGACACAAGGTCTGACTGACAGCACCACAACCGACACAAGGACTGACTGACAGCAGCACAACCGACAGCATGACAACCTGACAGCACCACAACCGACACAAGGTCTGACTGACAGCACCACAACCGACACAAGGACTGACTGACAGCAGCACAACCGACAGAAGGACTGACTGACAGCACCACAACCGACAGGAGGACTGACCGACAGCACCACAACCAAAAGGATGACCATCCGGCAGCACCACAACCGACAGGATGACCGACTGACAGCACCACAACCAGCAGAAGGACTGACTGACAGCAGCACAACCGACAGCATGACCAACTGACAGCACCACAACCGACAGGATGACCAACTGACAGCACCACAACCGACACAAGGTCTGACCGACAGCACCACAACCGACAGAAGGACTGACTTACAGCACCACAACCAAAAGGATGACCAACCGGCAGCACCACAACCGACACAAGGTCTGACTGACAGCACCACAACCAAAAGGATGACCAACCGGCAGCACCACAACCAAAAGGATGACCAACCGGCAGCATCACAACCGACACAAGGACTCACTGACAGCAGCACAACCGACAGCATGACCAACTGACAGCACCACAACCAGCAGAAGGACTGACTGACAGCAGCACAACCGACAGCATGACAACCTGACAGCACCATAACCGACACAAGGTCTGACTGACAGCACCACAACCGACACAAGGTCTGACCGACAGCACCACAACCGACAGAAGGACTGACTGACAGCACCACAACCAAAAGGATGACCAACCGGCAGCACCACAACCAAAAGGACGACCAACCGGCAGCACCACAACCGACAGGATGACCGACTGACAGCACCACAACCAGCAGAAGGACTGACTGACAGCAGCACAACCGACAGCATGACCAACTGACAGCACCACAACCAAAAGGATGACCAACTGACAGCACCACAACCAGCAGAAGGACTGACTGACAGCAGCACAACCGACAGCATGACAACCTGACAGCACCATAACCGACACAAGGTCTGACTGACAGCACCACAGTCGACACAAGGACTGACTGAGAGCAGCACAACCGACAGAAGGACTGACTGACAGCACCACAACCGACAGGAGGACTGACCGACAGCACCACAACCAAAAGGATGACCAACCGGCAGCACCACAACCGACAGGATGACCGACTGACAGCACCACAACCAGCAGAAGGAATGACTGACAGCAGCACAACCGACAGCATGACCAACTGACAGCACCACAACCGACATGATGACCAACTGACAGCACCACAACCGACACAAGGTCTGACCGACAGCACCACAACCGACACAAGGTCTGACTGACAGCACCACAACCAAAAGGATGACCAACCGGCAGCACCACAACCGACAGGATGACCGACTGACAGCACCACAACCAGCAGAAGGACTGACTGACAGCAGCACAACCGACAGCATGACCAACTGACAGCACCACAACCGACAGGATGACCAACTGACAGCACCACAACCGACACAAGGTCTGACCGACAGCACCATAACCGACAGAAGGACTGACTGACAGCACCACAACCAAAAGGATGACCAACCGGCAGCACCACAACCGACACAAGGTCTGACTGACAGCACCACAACCAAAAGGATGACCAACAGGCAGCACCACAACCGACAGGATGACCAACCGGCAGCATCACAACCGACACAAGGACTGACTGACAGCAGCACAACCGACAGCATGACCAACTGACAGCACCACAACCGACAGGATGACCAACTGACAGCACCACAACCGACAGCATGACCAACTGACAGCACCACAACCGACACAAGGACTGACTGACAGCACCACAACCGACAGCATGACCAACTGACAGCACCACAACTGACACAAGGTCTGACCGACAGCACCACAACCGACAGAAGGACTGACTGACAGGACCACAACCGAGACAAGGACTGACTGACAGCAGCACAACCGACAGCATGACCAACTGACAGCACCACAACCGACAGCATGACCAACTGACAGCACCACAACCGACAGGATGACCAACTGACAGCACCACAACCGACACAAGGACTGACTGACAGCACCACAACCGACAGGATGACCAACTGACAGCACCACAACCGACACAAGGTCTGACCGAGAGCACCACAACCGACAGAAGGACTGACTGACAGCACCACAACCGACACAACGACTGACTGACAGCACCACAACCGACAGGATGACCAACTGACAGCACCACAACCGACTAAAGGTCTGACCGACAGCACCACAACCGACAGAATGACCAACCGGCAGCACCACAACCGACAGCATGACCAACCGGCAGCACCACAACCGACAGCATGACCAACTGACAGCACCACAACCGACAGGATGACCAGCTGACAGCACCACAACCGACACAAGGTCTGACTGACAGCACCACAACCGACACAAGGACTGACTGACAGCAGCACAACCGACAGCATGACAGCCTGACAGCACCACAACCGACACAAGGTCTGACTGACAGCACCACAACCGACACAAGGACTGACTAACAGCAGCACAACCGACAGAAGGACTGACTGACAGCACCACAACCGACAGAAGGACTGACCGACAGCACCACAACCAAAAGGATGACCAACCGGCAGCACCACAACCGACAGGATGACCGACTGACAGCACCACAACCAGCAGAAGGACTGACTGACAGCACCACAACCGACAGCATGACCAACTGACAGCACCACAACCGACAGGATGACCAACTGACAGCACCACAACCGACACAAGGACTGACTGACAGCACCACAACCGACAGGATGACCAACTGACAGCACCACAACCGACAGAAGGACAGACTGACAGCACCACAACCAAAAGGATGACCAACCGGCAGCACCACAACCGACAGGATGACCAACCGGCAGCACCACAACCGACACAAGGACTGACTGACAGCACCACAACCGACAGGATGACAAGCTAACAGCACCACAACCGACACAAGGTCTGACTGACAGCACCACAACCGACACAAGGACTGACTGACAGCAGCACAACCGACAGCATGACAACCTGACAGCACCACAACCGACACAAGGACTGACTGACAGCACCACAACCGACAGGATGACAAGCTAACAGCACCACAACCGACACAAGGTCTGACTGACAGCACCACAACCGACACAAGGACTGACTGGCAGCAGCACAACCGACAGCATGACAACCTGACAGCACCACAACCGACACAAGGTCTGACTGACAGCACCACAACCGACACAAGGACTGACTGACAGCAGCACAACCGACAGAAGGACTGACTGACAGCACCACAACCGACAGGAGGACTGACCGACAGCACCACAACCAAAAGGATGACCAACCGGCAGCACCACAACCGACAGGATGACCGACTGACAGCACCACAACCAGCAGAAGGACTGACTGACAGCAGCACAACCGACAGCATGACCAACTGACAGCACCACAACCGACAGGATGACCAACTGACAGCACCACAACCGACACAAGGTCTGACCGACAGCACCACAACCGACAGAAGGACTGACTGACAGCACCACAACCAAAAGGATGACCAACCGGCAGCACCACAACCAAAAGGATGACCAACCGGCAGCACCACAACCGACAGGATGACCGACTGACAGCACCACAACCAGCAGAAGGACTGACTGACAGCAGCACAACCGACAGCATGACCAACTGACAGCACCACAACCGACATGATGACCAACTGACAGCACCACAACCGACACAAGGTCTGACCGACAGCACCACAACCGACAGAAGGACTGACTGACAGCACCACAACCAAAAGGATGACCAACCGGCAGCACCACAACCGACACAAGGTCTGACTGACAGCACCACAACCAAAAGGATGACCAACCGGCAGCACCACAACCAAAAGGATGACCAACCGGCAGCATCACAACCGACACAAGGACTGACTGACAGCAGCACAACCGACAGCATGACCAACTGACAGCACCACAACCAGCAGAAGGACTGACTGACAGCAGCACAACCGACAGCATGACAACCTGACAGCACCATAACCGACACAAGGTCTGACTGACAGCACCACAACCGACACAAGGACTGACTGACAGCAGCACAACCGACAGAAGGACTGACTGACAGCACCACAACCGACAGGAGGACTGACCGACAGCACCACAACCAAAAGGATGACCAACCGGCAGCACCACAACCGACAGGATGACCGACTGACAGCACCACAACCAGCAGAAGGACTGACTGACAGCAGCACAACCGACAGCATGACCAACTGACAGCACCACAACCGACAGGATGACCAACTGACAGCACCACAACCGACACAAGGTCTGACCGACAGCACCACAACCGACAGAAGGACTGACTGACAGCACCACAACCAAAAGGATGACCAACCGGCAGCACCACAACCAAAAGGACGACCAACCGGCAGCACCACAACCAAAAGGATGACCAACTGACAGCACCACAACCAGCAGAAGGACTGACTGACAGCAGCACAACCGACAGCATGACAACCTGACAGCACCATAACCGACACAAGGTCTGACCGATAGCACCACAACCGACAGAAGGACTGACTGACAGCACCACAACCAAAAGGATGACCAACCGGCAGCACCACAACCAAAAGGATGACCAACCGGCAGCACCACAACCGACAGGATGACCGACTGACAGCACCACAACCAGCAGAAGGACTGACTGACAGCAGCACAACCGACAGCATGACCAACTGACAGCACCACAACCGACAGGATGACCAACTGACAGCACCACAACCGACACAAGGTCTGACCAACAGCACCACAACCGACAGAAGGACTGACTGACAGCACCACAACCAAAAGGATGACCAACCGGCAGCACCACAACCAAAAGGACGACCAACCGGCAGCACCACAACCGACAGGATGACCGACTGACAGCACCACAACCAGCAGAAGGACTGACTGACAGCAGCACAACCGACAGCATGACCAACTGACAGCACCACAACCAAAAGGATGACCAACTGACAGCACCACAACCAGCAGAAGGACTGACTGACAGCAGCACAACCGACAGCATGACAACCTGACAGCACCATAACCGACACAAGGTCTGACTGACAGCACCACAGTCGACACAAGGACTGACTGACAGCAGCACAACCGACAGAAGGACTGACTGACAGCACCACAACCGACAGGAGGACTGACCGACAGCACCACAACCAAAAGGATGACCAACCGGCAGCACCACAACCGACAGGATGACCGACTGACAGCACCACAACCAGCAGAAGGAATGACTGACAGCAGCACAACCGACAGCATGACCAACTGACAGCACCACAACCGACAGGATGACCAACTGACAGCACCACAACCGACACAAGGTCTGACCGACAGCACCACAACCGACAGAAGGACTGACTGACAGCACCACAACCAAAAGGATGACCAACCGGCAGCACCACAACCGACAGGATGACCGACTGACAGCACCACAACCAGCAGAAGGACTGACTGACAGCAGCACAACCGACAGCATGACCAACTGACAGCACCACAACCGACAGGATGACCAACTGACAGCACCACAACCGACACAAGGTCTGACCGACAGCACCATAACCGACAGAAGGACTGACTGACAGCACCACAACCAAAAGGATGACCAACCGGCAGCACCACAACCGACACAAGGTCTGACTGACAGCACCACAACCAAAAGGATGACCAGCCGGCAGCACCACAACCGCCAGGATGACCAACCGGCAGCATCACAACCGACACAAGGACTGACTGACAGCAGCACAACCGACAGCATGACCAACTGACAGCACCACAACCGACAGGATGACCAACTGACAGCACCACAACCGACAGCATGACCAACTGACAGCACCACAACCGACACGAGGACTGACTGACAGCACCACAACCGACAGCATGACCAACTGACAGCACCACAACTGACACAAGGTCTGACCGACAGCACCACAACCGACAGAAGGACTGACTGACAGGACCACAACCGACACAAGGACTGACTGACAGCAGCACAACCGACAGCATGACCAACTGACAGCACCACAACCGACAGCATGACCAACTGACAGCACCACAACCGACAGGATGACCAGCTGACAGCACCACAACCGACACAAGGACTGACTGACAGCACCACAACCGACAGGATGACCAACTGACAGCACCACAACCGACACAAGGTCTGACCGAGAGCACCACAACCGACAGAAGGACTGACTGACAGCACCACAACCGACACAACGACTGACTGACAGCACCACAACCGACAGGATGACCAACTGACAGCACCACAACCGACACAAGGTCTGCCCGACAGCACCACAACCGACAGAAGGACTGACTGACAGCACCACAACCGACAGAAGGACTGACTGACAGCACCACAACCAAAAGGATGACCAACCGGCAGCACCACAACCGACAGGATGACCAGCTGACAGCACCACAACCGACACAAGGTCTGACTGACAGCACCACAACCGACACAAGGACTGACTGACAGCAGCACAACCGACAGCATGACAACCTGACAGCACCACTACCGACACAAGGTCTGACTGACAGCACCACAACCGACACAAGGTCTGACCGACAGCACCACAACCGACAGAAGGACTGACTGACAGCACCACAACCAAAAGGATGACCAACCGGCAGCACCACAACCGACACAAGGTCTGACTGACAGCACCACAACCAAAAGGATGACCAACCGGCAGCACCACAACCGACACAAGGACTGACCGACAGCAGCACAACCGACAGCATGACCAACTGACAGCACCACAACCGACAGGATGACCAACTGACAGCACCACAACCGACAGCATGACCAACTGACAGCACCACAACCAGCAGAAGGACTGACCGGCAGCACCACAACCGACAGGATGACCAGCTGACAGCACCACAACCGACAGAAGGACTGACCGACAGCACCACAACCGACAGAAGGACTAACAGACAGCACCACAACCGACAGCATGACCAACTGACAGCACCACAACCGACAGGATGACCAGCTGACAGCACCACAACCGACACAAGGACTGACTGACAGCACCACAACCGACAGGATGACCAGCCGACTGCATCATCGACCGACAGCACCACAACACCTCAACAACATGACGACAACCACCTCTACCACCACGACCTCGCCCCTACTGCATCTCTCCCCCTCCCCCCATCCCTTGGTGTACCTATGACACTGCGGAATGGGCCATGCGGCCCACATCCCCCCCAAAGAAGACGACAAGAGGTGGTGCTTAGGGCTCATGTTATATAAATCTATACCCGCCGACTACCCCTGTTCCGTTCTGCTGTTTCCCCCCTTCTCACCTGGGCATGTGCTGCTGCGTCTCCCCTGTATTCCTACAAACAGCATGGGAAGACAACACGAAGAACAAACACACGTTGATATGCTTCCATGCCGAGGCACAAAACATATGTTCATGGTAATGCAATATCCCCAACTAGAACAAGTCACTCCTTCTCCCCCTCCCACCACATATCAAGATTCATATCATTCCTGTACCCTAATCTCGAGCCGTCACTACTAAACCAATACCACCAAGACCGACGGGGGCACAGACCGACGGGGGCACAGACCGACGGGGGGACAGACCGACGGGGGGACAGACCGACGGGGGCACAGACCGACGGGGGGACAGACCGACGGGGGAACAGACCGACGGGGGAACAGACCGACGGGGGAACAGACCGACGGGGGAACAGACCGACGGGGGAACAGACCGACGGGGGAACAGACCGACGGGGGAACAGACCGACGGGGGAATAGACCGACGGGGGCACAGACCGACGGGGGGACAGACCGACGGGGGCACAGACCGACGGGGGCACAGACCGACGGGGGCACAGACCGACGGGGGCACAGACCGACGGGGGCACAGACCGACGGGGGCACAGACCGACGGGGGGACAGACCAACTGGGGGACAGACCAACTGGGGGACAGACCAACTGGGGGACAGACCAACTGGGGGACAGACCAACTGGGGGACAGACCAACTGGGGGACAGACCAACTGGGGGACAGACCAACTGGGGGACAGACCAACTGGGGGACAGACCAACTGGGGGACAGACCAACTGGGGGACAGACCAACTGGGGGACAGACCAACTGGGGGACAGACCAACTGGGGGACAGACCAACTGGGGGACAGACCAACTGGGGGACAGACCAACTGGGGGACAGACCAACTGGGGGACAGACCGACAGAGGGACAGACCGACAGAGGGACAGACCGACAGAGGGACAGACCGACATAGGGACAGACCGACATAGGGACAGACCAACTGGGGCACAGACCAACTGGGGCACAGACCAACTGGGGCACAGACCAACTGGGGCACAGACCAACTGGGGGACAGACCAACTGGGGGACAGACCAACTGGGGGACAGACCAACTGGGGGACAGACCAACTGGGGGACAGACCAACTGGGGGACAGACCAACTGGGGGACAGACCAACTGGGGGACAGACCAACTGGGGGACAGACCAACTGGGGGACAGACCGACAGAGGGACAGACCAACTGGGGGACAGACCAACTGGGGGACAGACCAACTGGGGGACAGACCAACTGGGGGACAGACCAACTGGGGGACAGACCAACTGGGGGACAGACCGACAGAGGGACAGACCAACTGGGGGACAGACCGACAGAGGGACAGACCAACTGGGGCACAGACCAACTGGGGGACAGACCAACTGGGGGACAGACCAACTGGGGGACAGACCAACTGGGGGACAGACCAACTGGGGGACAGACCAACTGGGGGACAGACCAACTGGGGGACAGACCAACTGGGGGACAGACCAACTGGGGGACAGACCAACTGGGGGACAGACCGACAGAGGGACAGACCGACAGAGGGACAGACCGACAGAACTCCCCCCTTCCCTTGCTCGCCTCCCTTCCCCGTCCAACTGCTCGTCTCCCTACCCCTCGTCCCCCTGTTCGTCTCCTTACCCTGTCCCCCTGTTTGTCTCCCTCCCCCCAAGCCCCTCTCCCTGTTCGTCTCCCTCCCCCCTCCCCCTGTTCGTCTCCTTACCCCGTCAACCTGTTCGTCTCCCTCCCCCCTCGCCCTGTTCGCCTCTCTCCCCCCTCCCCCTGTTCGCCTCCCTCCCCCCTCCCCCTGTTCGTCTCCCTCCCCCCTCCCCCTGTTCGTCTCCCTCCCCCCTCCCCCTGATTGTCTCCCTCCCCCCTCCCCCTGTTCGTCTCCCTTCCCCCCTCCCCCTGATTGTCTCCCTCCCCCCTCCCCCTGTTCGACTCCTTACCCCGTCCCCATGTTCGTCTCTCTCCCCCCTCCCCCTGTTCGTCTCCCTACCCCCTCCCCCTGTTCGTCTCCCTACCCCCTCCCCCTGTTCGTCTCCCTACCCCCTCCCCTGTTCGTCTCCCTACCCTCTTCCCTGTTCGTCTCCTTACCCCGTCCGCCTGTTCGTTTCCTTACCCTGTCCCCCTGATCGTCTCCCTACCCCCTATCCCTGATCGTCTCCTTCCCCCCTCCCCCCGTTCATCTCCCTCCCCCCTTCCCTTGGTGGACCTATGACACTGCGGAATGGGCCATGCGGCCCACATCCCCAAAGAAGACGACAAGAGGTGGTGCTTAGGGCTTCGGTCCACACTCCCCCCAACACCCCACACGACCGTGTGCAAACCCCGCACTACGAGTAGCCCCTTGACATGCATATGTATTATGTACCTTGAAGTATTCCCGCAGATTACCCCCGTTCCAGTATGTTGTCCCCCCCCCTTTTCCTCACCTGGGCATGTGCTGCTGCGTCTCCCCTGTGTTCCTACAAACAGCATGGAAAGACAACACGAAGAACAAACACACGTTCATATGTTTACATGCCGGGGCACAAAGCACATCAACACGGTACGGCAATATCCCTTTCAACTTGAACAAATGACCCCTCCACCACCACACGTGTTTCATATCACTCCTGCAGCCTAATCCCGGTCCCTCACCCCCCCACACACACACAGACCCGTCACCCCTTCGCCCGCCACCACCACCACCACCACAATGACGACCACCACGACCACCACGTCGAAGAAGAAGACACAGGAGACGAAGACGACCACCACGACCACCACCACCACCACTGCGTCAGCCTCCCTGCGTCAGCCTCCCTGCGTCCATCCTCCGATCCCTCCACACACCCCACACGCCTACGTGCCACTCTCCCCTCCTCACCAGAAATCCCTTCAGGCGAGGCATCAGAGCTGTGGGCTGAAGCTGCAACCACAACAGCGTTGCTACGACGGACGGAGCGGTAAATATACTACTACCACCAGAAGCCCTTTCCAAGTTAAGCCCATGGCGGCTTAAATGAGGTGAATTCCTAAAGGAGCGAGCAGAGGAACAGGGTAGCAGCAGCCCCAAGGGAAACGCACAGAGATTTGTTCATTGGATAGATTATCATACTATTGTCATCATCATAATACTATTAGATCCTCTTTTTACATGCAGCCCGTATAGCTATGAGTCCCGCCGCCATTCTCAATCCCAGTGCGCCGCCACAACACAACGCCACCACGTCGACCCTGTCCCTTCACGCATCACTACATCCACTGTGTCCCACTTTTACCTTGTCGACGCAGTGTAGAGACCGATTTCGCCGTCTCGTCAGAGACGTGACGCCTCTGATGCTCTCCATGGCGACGCACCAATACACGAAGCTTTTCCTGCGGCGGCAATTTAGCATTCAACGATTTTGTTAACAATATATAAGTAAGAATGAGGATGTCTAATGCTTGACTTACTTGTGGGTGGCACTTTGTTGCGGCGGCACAAAAGATGGCGGCGTGACAACAAAATCCTACAGTTAGTGATAAAATGTGTGCTGTATACCATTATATAAATATCTGACAATTGCAGCGAATGTGTAAAAAAACTAGTAGTGTTATGCATGTGTGCTGTTCATGAAACATGCATGCTCTGTGAGCCCACACAATCACCGAATGTATGTAGTAAGGGACAGCACAGACAGATGGTGTACAGCATATATACTCCAAATGTGTGCTATTTGGGTTTATGGCGTGAGACCGATGGATGTCCATCATATGCGCGCCATAAGTGATGATGATTCCCTACGGTTTTGCACTCGGGAACCTACAAAATCATGGAAGGACTGCGAGACCTTCCGTTGGGTTTAGGGATTTTTATATAGTCATATATATTTATTATAGTAAATATACTATAAGGTCATGGCGTGGTGTAGTGTTGTGGCGCGTGTGTGCATGGTTGTGCGAGGTGTGGTGTGGAGTCAGTTGAAAATTCATCCCAGCGTCGTGGGTTTGATCCTACCCGGACTCGGTCGCACATCAGATGCTCGGCTGGTCGGCGGAAGTGGGATAGGTTCTGGGCGACATGGGATGATGAGAGGAAGGAGATGTGCCTTTTGCCCAGTCCCAGTGCCAGTGTCGGGCCGCAGCCGGCCGAGGGGGCGGGGGCGGGGGCGGGGGCCGGGGGGAAGGGGAGACCAAGCTCCGAAACCAAGCTCCGAACCCCTCATCGTACGAACACACGTACACAGGTGTCTACCTGTGTACCCACTAACCCACTAAGGTTCACTCCCCCACCCCCCCTCCGCGGGGGGCCCGGGGGCCGGCCAGGCCCCCGGAAAATTTTTTTCTCACTCTTTTTCGGGCGACTTCTCACTCAATTTTTTACCTTAGTTTATTTTCCTGGCCTTGCCTTTGCTTGCCTTGCCTTTGCTTGATAGGGTTTGGACGATTGGACGAGACAGAAATTGGACAGAAGACACGCCTGCTGTATTATTATATATATATCCTGTGCTAGGCTATATCTCTCTTCTCCTTCTCCCTTTGGGGGCTATATCTCTCATATTTTGATCATTTTTTTAAGCTCTGCTGACCTCTGTGATCCAACAATGACAGACACTGTGTCCAACAATGACACACGCTTTTGTGGTCTCTTTTGTGGACTCTTTACAGTAGAGTAGAGGCACAGGGTATAGATAGATAAACTTCACACACAAAATTTACACTAATACTATACAATACTCTACACAACAGACTACAAGGGGCTCTCCTGTAATGGGACGGATCATATCATCATAGGGTTAATACATGACAACAGAGCATCATCCACAGCACACACCCATCATCATATGCTCTACCCAGAGCATATCATATGCTCTACCCTTCACATACCCCTTCACATACCACATCTGTGCTCTGCATCTGTGCTACACCACAACACAGCACACACACACACACACACACACACACATATATATATATATATATATACAGTCATATATATGTGTGTGTCTCTCACCACCACAGTCACATATAGTGTGCCTCGTCATAGTCACATAGTGTGCCCCCTCTGCTGTGCTCATACATACATTTTATACACACATGTCCACACCCTCCTCCGCCCTCTCCACATAAAATACACATATGCATATGCATAAATTAGGATATGTGTATGTGTGCACACATACAGGTTTATACACATCATATGCTATATATGCTTTTATATATATTATGCTTGTGTGTCTGATGTCCTACACGTCACACGTCCTATGCCACACGCCCTCTCCTTCCCCTCCTTTTCTCCTCTTCTGCTCCTCTTCTGCCGCAGTGTGCGGCCCACGAACACACACCCGCAAACACACACACACACACACCCTCAACGAATACACTCTCACCCACACACATACACTCGTGCAGCCACCTAATATGCAGCCACCCATATTGCAACCCTAAAACGCTCCGCCTCCACAACAAAATCTTGTAGTATGCAACAATATATAACATATCAATGGGTCATATGTAGGCCATGCCGTTATCCATATGTTGTGTACACCTGCGCAGCCATATATGCATTTGTATATTATATTATATTCATATATATACATCTCAGCAGAAATAAAAGAGGGCTATATTATTACTTTAAACAGAGAAGGCACAGAAGCGGAAGAGCAAGCAAACCCTAAGCACTAGCACTAGCACAAGCACTAGCACAAAACACATGACACATGGCACATGGCACATGGCACAAGGGACAACCCATGACCAACTGACAGCACCACAACCGACAGGATGACCAGCTGACAGCACCACAACCGACACAAGGACTGACTGACAGCACCACAACCGACAGCATGACCAACTGACAGCACCACAACCGACACAAGGACTGACTGACAGCACCACAACCGACAGCATGACCAACTGACAGCACCACAACCGACACAAGGTCTGACCGACAGCGAAACAACCGACAGGATGACCAACTGACAGCACCACAACCGACAGGATGACCGACCGACAGCACCACAACCGACAGGATGACCAACTGACAGCACCACAACCGAAGGGATGACCGACTGACAGCACCACAACCAGCAGAAGGACTGACCGACAGCACCACAACCGACAGGATGACCAGCTGACAGCACCACAACCGACACAAGGACTGACTGACAGCACCACAACCGACAGCATGACCAACTGACAGCACCACAACCGACACAAGGACTGACTGACAGCACCACAACCGACACAAGGACTGACTGACAGCACCACAACCGACAGGATGACCAACTGACAGCACCACAACCGACACAAGGTCTGACCGACAGCACCACAACCGACAGAAGGACTGACTGACAGCACCACAACCGACACAAGGACTGACCGACAGCACCACAACCGACAGAAGGACTGACTGACAGCACCACAACCGACAGGATGACCAACCGGCAGCACCACAACCGACAGGATGACCAGCTGACAGCACCACGACCGACACAAGGACTGACTGACAGCACCACAACCGACAGAAGGACTGACTGACAGCACCACAACCAAAAGGATGACCAACCGGCAGCACCACAACCGACAGGATGACCAACTGACAGCACCACAACCGACATCATGACCAACTGACAGCACCACAACCGACACAAGGACTGACTGACACCACCACAACCGACAGGATGACCAGCTGACAGCACCACAACCGACACAAGGACTGACTGACAGCACCACAACCGACAGAAGGACAGACCGACAGCACCACAACCGACAGGATGACCAGCTGACAGCACCACAACCGACAGCATGACCAACTGACAGCACCACAACCGACAGGATGACCAGCTGACAGCACCACAACCGACACAAGGTCTGACCGACAGCACCACAACCGACAGAAGGACTGACTGACAGAACCACAACCAAAAGGATGACCAACCGGCAGCACCACAACCGACACAAGGTCTGACTGACAGCACCACAACCAAAAGGATGACCAACCGGCAGCACCACAACCGACACAAGGACTGACTGACAGCAGCACAACCGACAGCATGACCAACTGACAGCACCACAACCGACAGGATGACCAACTGACAGCACCACAACCGACAGCATGACCAGCCGACTGCATAATCGACCGACAGCACCACAACACCTCAACAACACAACGACAACCACCTCCACCACCACGACCTCGCCCCTACTGCATCTCTCCCCCTCCCCCCATCCCTTGGTGTACCTATGACACTGCGGAATGGGCCATGCGGCTCACATCCCCAAAGAAGACGACAAGAGGTGGTGCTTAGGGCTCATGTTATATAAATCTATACCCGCCGACTACCCCTGTTCCGTTCTGCTGTTTCCCCCCTTCTCACCTGGGCATGTGCTGCTGCGTCTCCCCTGTATTCCTACAAACAGCAAGGAAAGACAACACGAAGAACAAACACACGTTGATATGCTTCCATGCCGGGGCACAAAACATATGTTCATGGTAATGCAATATCCCTAACAAGAACCCCCTCCAAACACGTATCAAGATTCATATCATTCCTGTACCCTAATCTCGAGCCGTCACTACTAAACCAATACCACCAAGACCGACGGGGGGACAGACCGACGGGGGCACAGACCGACGGGGGCACAGACCGACGGGGGCACAGACCGACGGGGGCACAGACCGACGGGGGCACAGACCGACGGGGGCACAGACCGACGGGGGCACAGACCGACGGGGGCACAGACCGACGGGGGCACAGACCGACGGGGGCACAGACCGACGGGGGGACAGACCGACGGGGGGACAGACCGACGGGGGCACAGACCGACGGGGGGACAGACCGACGGGGGAACAGACCGACGGGGGAACAGACCGACGGGGGAACAGACCGACGGGGGAACAGACCGACGGGGGAATAGACCGACGGGGGCACAGACCGACGGGGGGACAGACCGACGGGGGCACAGACCGACGGGGGCACAGAACGACGGGGGCACAGACCGACGGGGGCACAGACCGACGGGGGCACAGACCGACGGGGGCACAGACCGACGGGGGCACAGACCGACGGGGGGACAGACCGACGGGGGGACAGACCGACGGGGGGACAGACCGACGGGGGGACAGACCGACGGGGGGACAGACCGACGGGGGGACAGACCGACGGGGGGACAGACCAACTGGGGGACAGACCAACTGGGGGACAGACCAACTGGGGGACAGACCAACTGGGGGACAGACCAACTGGGGGACAGACCAACTGGGGGACAGACCAACTGGGGGACAGACCAACTGGGGGACAGACCAACTGGGGGACAGACCAACTGGGGGACAGACCAACTGGGGGACAGACCAACTGGGGGACAGACCAACTGGGGGACAGACCAACTGGGGGACAGACCAACTGGGGGACAGACCAACTGGGGGACAGACCAACTGGGGGACAGACCGACATAGGGACAGACCGACATAGGGACAGACCGACATAGGGACAGACCGACAGAGGGACAGACCGACAGAGGGACAGACCGACAGAGGGACAGACCGACAGAGGGACAGACCGACAGAGGGACAGACCAACTGGGGGACAGACCAACTGGGGGACAGACCAACTGGGGGACAGACCAACTGGGGGACAGACCGACAGAGGGACAGACCGACAGAGGGACAGACCGACAGAACTCCCCCCTTCCCTTGCTCGTCTCCCTTCCCCGTCCAACTGCTCGTCTCCCTACCCCTCGTCCCCCTGTTCGTCTCCTTACCCTGTCCCCCTGTTTGTCTCCCTCCCCCCAAGCCCCTCTCCCTGTTCGTCTCCCTCCCCCCTCCCCCTGTTCGTCTCCTTACCCCGTCAACCTGTTCGTCTCCCTCCCCCCTCGCCCTGTTCGCCTCTCTCCCCCCTCCCCCTGTTCGCCTCCCTCCCCCCTCCCCCTGTTCGTCTCCCTCCCCCCTCCCCCTGTTCGTCTCCCTCCCCCCTCCCCCTGTTCGTCTCCCTCCCCCCTCCCCCTGTTCGTCTCCCTTCCCCCCTCCCCCTGATTGTCTCCCTCCCCCCTCCCCCTGTTCGTCTCCTTACCCCGTCCCCATGTTCGTCTCTCTCCCCCCTCCCCCTGTTCGTCTCCCTACCCCCTCCCCCTGTTCGTCTCCCTACCCCCTCCCCCTGTTCGTCTCCCTACCCCCTCCCCTGTTCGTCTCCCTACCCTCTTCCCTGTTCGTCTCCTTACCCCGTCCGCCTGTTCGTTTCCTTACCCTGTCCCCCTGATCGTCTCCCTACCCCCTATCCCTGATCGTCTCCTTCCCCCCTCCCCCCGTTCATCTCCCTCCCCCCTTCCCTTGGTGGACCTATGACACTGCGGAATGGGCCATGCGGCCCACATCCCCAAAGAAGACGACAAGAGGTGGTGCTTAGGGCTTCGGTCCACACTCCCCCCAACACCCCACACGACCGTGTGCAAACCCCGCACTACGAGTAGCCCCTTGACATGCATATGTATTATGTACCTTGAAGTATTCCCGCAGATTACCCCCGTTCCAGTATGTTGTCCCCCCCCCTTTTCCTCACCTGGGCATGTGCTGCTGCGTCTCCCCTGTGTTCCTACAAACAGCATGGAAAGACAACACGAAGAACAAACACACGTTCATATGTTTACATGCCGGGGCACAAAGCACATCAACACGGTACGGCAATATCCCTTTCAACTTGAACAAATGACCCCTCCACCACCACACGTGTTTCATATCACTCCTGCAGCCTAATCCCGGTCCCTCACCCCCCCCCACACACACAGACCCGTCACCCCTTCGCCCGCCACCACCACCACCACCACAATGACGACCACCACGACCACCACGTCGAAGAAGAAGACACAGGAGACGAAGACGACCACCACGACCACCACCACCACCACTGCGTCAGCCTCCCTGCGTCAGCCTCCCTGCGTCCATCCTCCGATCCCTCCACACACCCCACACGCCTACGTGCCACTCTCCCCTCCTCACCAGAAATCCCTTCAGGCGAGGCATCAGAGCTGTGGGCTGAAGCTGCAACCACAACAGCGTTGCTACGACGGACGGAGCGGTAAATATACTACTACCACCAGAAGCCCTTTCCAAGTTAAGCCCATGGCGGCTTAAATGAGGTGAATTCCTAAAGGAGCGAGCAGAGGAACAGGGTAGCAGCAGCCCCAAGGGAAACGCACAGAGATTTGTTCATTGGATAGATTATCATACTATTGTCATCATCATAATACTATTAGATCCTCTTTTTACATGCAGCCCGTATAGCTATGAGTCCCGCCGCCATTCTCAATCCCAGTGCGCCGCCACAACACAACGCCACCACGTCGACCCTGTCCCTTCACGCATCACTACATCCACTGTGTCCCACTTTTACCTTGTCGACGCAGTGTAGAGACCGATTTCGCCGTCTCGTCAGAGACGTGACGCCTCTGATGCTCTCCATGGCGACGCACCAATACACGAAGCTTTTCCTGCGGCGGCAATTTAGCATTCAACGATTTTGTTAACAATATATAAGTAAGAATGAGGATGTCTAATGCTTGACTTACTTGTGGGTGGCACTTTGTTGCGGCGGCACAAAAGATGGCGGCGTGACAACAAAATCCTACAGTTAGTGATAAAATGTGTGCTGTATACCATTATATAAATATCTGACAATTGCAGCGAATGTGTAAAAAAACTAGTAGTGTTATGCATGTGTGCTGTTCATGAAACATGCATGCTCTGTGAGCCCACACAATCACCGAATGTATGTAGTAAGGGACAGCACAGACAGATGGTGTACAGCATATATACTCCAAATGTGTGCTATTTGGGTTTATGGCGTGAGACCGATGGATGTCCATCATATGCGCGCCATAAGTGATGATGATTCCCTACGGTTTTGCACTCGGGAACCTACAAAATCATGGAAGGACTGCGAGACCTTCCGTTGGGTTTAGGGATTTTTATATAGTCATATATATTTATTATAGTAAATATACTATAAGGTCATGGCGTGGTGTAGTGTTGTGGCGCGTGTGTGCATGGTTGTGCGAGGTGTGGTGTGGAGTCAGTTGAAAATTCATCCCAGCGTCGTGGGTTTGATCCTACCCGGACTCGGTCGCACATCAGATGCTCGGCTGGTCGGCGGAAGTGGGATAGGTTCTGGGCGACATGGGATGATGAGAGGAAGGAGATGTGCCTTTTGCCCAGTCCCAGTGCCAGTGTCGGGCCGCAGCCGGCCGAGGGGGCGGGGGCGGGGGCGGGGGCCGGGGGGAAGGGGAGACCAAGCTCCGAAACCAAGCTCCGAACCCCTCATCGTACGAACACACGTACACAGGTGTCTACCTGTGTACCCACTAACCCACTAAGGTTCACTCCCCCACCCCCCCTCCGCGGGGGGCCCGGGGGCCGGCCAGGCCCCCGGAAAATTTTTTTCTCACTCTTTTTCGGGCGACTTCTCACTCAATTTTTTACCTTAGTTTATTTTCCTGGCCTTGCCTTTGCTTGCCTTGCCTTTGCTTGATAGGGTTTGGACGATTGGACGAGACAGAAATTGGACAGAAGACACGCCTGCTGTATTATTATATATATATCCTGTGCTAGGCTATATCTCTCTTCTCCTTCTCCCTTTGGGGGCTATATCTCTCATATTTTGATCATTTTTTTAAGCTCTGCTGACCTCTGTGATCCAACAATGACAGACACTGTGTCCAACAATGACACACGCTTTTGTGGTCTCTTTTGTGGACTCTTTACAGTAGAGTAGAGGCACAGGGTATAGATAGATAAACTTCACACACAAAATTTACACTAATACTATACAATACTCTACACAACAGACTACAAGGGGCTCTCCTGTAATGGGACGGATCATATCATCATAGGGTTAATACATGACAACAGAGCATCATCCACAGCACACACCCATCATCATATGCTCTACCCAGAGCATATCATATGCTCTACCCTTCACATACCCCTTCACATACCACATCTGTGCTCTGCATCTGTGCTACACCACAACACAGCACACACACACACACACACACACACACATATATATATATATATATATATACAGTCATATATATGTGTGTGTCTCTCACCACCACAGTCACATATAGTGTGCCTCGTCATAGTCACATAGTGTGCCCCCTCTGCTGTGCTCATACATACATTTTATACACACATGTCCACACCCTCCTCCGCCCTCTCCACATAAAATACACATATGCATATGCATAAATTAGGATATGTGTATGTGTGCACACATACAGGTTTATACACATCATATGCTATATATGCTTTTATATATATTATGCTTGTGTGTCTGATGTCCTACACGTCACACGTCCTATGCCACACGCCCTCTCCTTCCCCTCCTTTTCTCCTCTTCTGCTCCTCTTCTGCCGCAGTGTGCGGCCCACGAACACACACCCGCAAACACACACACACACACACCCTCAACGAATACACTCTCACCCACACACATACACTCGTGCAGCCACCTAATATGCAGCCACCCATATTGCAACCCTAAAACGCTCCGCCTCCACAACAAAATCTTGTAGTATGCAACAATATATAACATATCAATGGGTCATATGTAGGCCATGCCGTTATCCATATGTTGTGTACACCTGCGCAGCCATATATGCATTTGTATATTATATTATATTCATATATATACATCTCAGCAGAAATAAAAGAGGGCTATATTATTACTTTAAACAGAGAAGGCACAGAAGCGGAAGAGCAAGCAAACCCTAAGCACTAGCACTAGCACAAGCACTAGCACAAAACACATGACACATGGCACATGGCACATGGCACAAGGGACAACCCATGACCAACTGACAGCACCACAACCGACAGGATGACCAGCTGACAGCACCACAACCGACACAAGGACTGACTGACAGCACCACAACCGACAGCATGACCAACTGACAGCACCACAACCGACACAAGGACTGACTGACAGCACCACAACCGACAGCATGACCAACTGACAGCACCACAACCGACACAAGGTCTGACCGACAGCGAAACAACCGACAGGATGACCAACTGACAGCACCACAACCGACAGGATGACCGACCGACAGCACCACAACCGACAGGATGACCAACTGACAGCACCACAACCGAAGGGATGACCGACTGACAGCACCACAACCAGCAGAAGGACTGACCGACAGCACCACAACCGACAGGATGACCAGCTGACAGCACCACAACCGACACAAGGACTGACTGACAGCACCACAACCGACAGCATGACCAACTGACAGCACCACAACCGACACAAGGACTGACTGACAGCACCACAACCGACACAAGGACTGACTGATAGCACCACAACCGACAGGATGACCAACTGACAGCACCACAACCGACACAAGGTCTGACCGACAGCACCACAACCGACAGAAGGACTGACTGACAGCACCACAACCGACACAAGGACTGACCGACAGCACCACAACCGACAGAAGGACTGACTGACAGCACCACAACCGACAGGATGACCAACCGGCAGCACCACAACCGACAGGATGACCAGCTGACAGCACCACGACCGACACAAGGACTGACTGACAGCACCACAACCGACAGAAGGACTGACTGACAGCACCACAACCAAAAGGATGACCAACCGGCAGCACCACAACCGACAGGATGACCAACTGACAGCACCACAACCGACATCATGACCAACTGACAGCACCACAACCGACACAAGGACTGACTGACACCACCACAACCGACAGGATGACCAGCTGACAGCACCACAACCGACACAAGGACTGACTGACAGCACCACAACCGACAGAAGGACAGACCGACAGCACCACAACCGACAGGATGACCAGCTGACAGCACCACAACCGACAGCATGACCAACTGACAGCACCACAACCGACAGGATGACCAGCTGACAGCACCACAACCGACACAAGGTCTGACCGACAGCACCACAACCGACAGAAGGACTGACTGACAGAACCACAACCAAAAGGATGACCAACCGGCAGCACCACAACCGACACAAGGTCTGACTGACAGCACCACAACCAAAAGGATGACCAACCGGCAGCACCACAACCGACACAAGGACTGACTGACAGCAGCACAACCGACAGCATGACCAACTGACAGCACCACAACCGACAGGATGACCAACTGACAGCACCACAACCGACAGCATGACAAGCCGACTGCATAATCGACCGACAGCACCACAACACCTCAACAACACAACGACAACCACCTCCACCACCACGACCTCGCCCCTACTGCATCTCTCCCCCTCCCCCCATCCCTTGGTGTACCTATGACACTGCGGAATGGGCCATGCGGCTCACATCCCCAAAGAAGACGACAAGAGGTGGTGCTTAGGGCTCATGTTATATAAATCTATACCCGCCGACTACCCCTGTTCCGTTCTGCTGTTTCCCCCCTTCTCACCTGGGCATGTGCTGCTGCGTCTCCCCTGTATTCCTACAAACAGCAAGGAAAGACAACACGAAGAACAAACACACGTTGATATGCTTCCATGCCGGGGCACAAAACATATGTTCATGGTAATGCAATATCCCTAACAAGAACCCCCTCCAAACACGTATCAAGATTCATATCATTCCTGTACCCTAATCTCGAGCCGTCACTACTAAACCAATACCACCAAGACCGACGGGGGGACAGACCGACGGGGGCACAGACCGACGGGGGCACAGACCGACGGGGGCACAGACCGACGGGGGCACAGACCGACGGGGGCACAGACCGACGGGGGCACAGACCGACGGGGGCACAGACCGACGGGGGCACAGACCGACGGGGGCACAGACCGACGGGGGCACAGACCGACGGGGGGACAGACCGACGGGGGGACAGACCGACGGGGGCACAGACCGACGGGGGGACAGACCGACGGGGGAACAGACCGACGGGGGAACAGACCGACGGGGGAACAGACCGACGGGGGAACAGACCGACGGGGGAATAGACCGACGGGGGCACAGACCGACGGGGGGACAGACCGACGGGGGCACAGACCGACGGGGGCACAGAACGACGGGGGCACAGACCGACGGGGGCACAGACCGACGGGGGCACAGACCGACGGGGGCACAGACCGACGGGGGGACAGACCGACGGGGGGACAGACCGACGGGGGGACAGACCGACGGGGGGACAGACCGACGGGGGGACAGACCGACGGGGGGACAGACCGACGGGGGGACAGACCAACTGGGGGACAGACCAACTGGGGGACAGACCAACTGGGGGACAGACCAACTGGGGGACAGACCAACTGGGGGACAGACCAACTGGGGGACAGACCAACTGGGGGACAGACCAACTGGGGGACAGACCAACTGGGGGACAGACCAACTGGGGGACAGACCAACTGGGGGACAGACCAACTGGGGGACAGACCAACTGGGGGACAGACCAACTGGGGGACAGACCAACTGGGGGACAGACCAACTGGGGGACAGACCGACATAGGGACAGACCGACATAGGGACAGACCGACATAGGGACAGACCGACAGAGGGACAGACTGACAGAGGGACAGACCGACAGAGGGACAGACCGACAGAGGGACAGACCGACAGAGGGACAGACCAACTGGGGGACAGACCAACTGGGGGACAGACCAACTGGGGGACAGACCAACTGGGGGACAGACCGACAGAGGGACAGACCGACAGAGGGACAGACCGACAGAACTCCCCCCTTCCCTTGCTCGTCTCCCTTCCCCGTCCAACTGCTCGTCTCCCTACCCCTCGTCCCCCTGTTCGTCTCCTTACCCTGTCCCCCTGTTTGTCTCCCTCCCCCCAAGCCCCTCTCCCTGTTCGTCTCCCTCCCCCCTCCCCCTGTTCGTCTCCTTACCCCGTCAACCTGTTCGTCTCCCTCCCCCCTCGCCCTGTTCGTGTCTCTCCCCCCTCCCCCTGTTCGCCTCCCTCCCCCCTCCCCCTGTTCGTCTCCCTCCCCCCTCCCCCTGTTCGTCTCCCTCCCCCCTCCCCCTGTTCGTCTCCCTCCCCCCTCCCCCTGTTCGTCTCCCTTCCCCCCTCCCCCTGATTGTCTCCCTCCCCCCTCCCCCTGTTCGTCTCCTTACCCCGTCCCCATGTTCGTCTCTCTCCCCCCTCCCCCTGTTCGTCTCCCTACCCCCTCCCCCTGTTCGTCTCCCTACCCCCTCCCCCTGTTCGTCTCCCTACCCCCTCCCCTGTTCGTCTCCCTACCCTCTTCCCTGTTCGTCTCCTTACCCCGTCCGCCTGTTCGTTTCCTTACCCTGTCCCCCTGATCGTCTCCCTACCCCCTATCCCTGATCGTCTCCTTCCCCCCTCCCCCCGTTCATCTCCCTCCCCCCTTCCCTTGGTGGACCTATTACACTGCGGAATGGGCCATGCGGCCCACATCCCCAAAGAAGACGACAAGAGGTGGTGCTTAGGGCTTCGGTCCACACTCCCCCCAACACCCCACACGACCGTGTGCAAACCCCGCACTACGAGTAGCCCCTTGACATGCATATGTATTATGTACCTTGAAGTATTCCCGCAGATTACCCCCGTTCCAGTATGTTGTCCCCCCCCCTTTTCCTCACCTGGGCATGTGCTGCTGCGTCTCCCCTGTGTTCCTACAAACAGCATGGAAAGACAACACGAAGAACAAACACACGTTCATATGTTTACATGCCGGGGCACAAAGCACATCAACACGGTACGGCAATATCCCTTTCAACTTGAACAAATGACCCCTCCACCACCACACGTGTTTCATATCACTCCTGCAGCCTAATCCCGGTCCCTCACCCCCCCCCACACACACAGACCCGTCACCCCTTCGCCCGCCACCACCACCACCACCACAATGACGACCACCACGACCACCACGTCGAAGAAGAAGACACAGGAGACGAAGACGACCACCACGACCACCACCACCACCACTGCGTCAGCCTCCCTGCGTCAGCCTCCCTGCGTCCATCCTCCGATCCCTCCACACACCCCACACGCCTACGTGCCACTCTCCCCTCCTCACCAGAAATCCCTTCAGGCGAGGCATCAGAGCTGTGGGCTGAAGCTGCAACCACAACAGCGTTGCTACGACGGACGGAGCGGTAAATATACTACTACCACCAGAAGCCCTTTCCAAGTTAAGCCCATGGCGGCTTAAATGAGGTGAATTCCTAAAGGAGCGAGCAGAGGAACAGGGTAGCAGCAGCCCCAAGGGAAACGCACAGAGATTTGTTCATTGGATAGATTATCATACTATTGTCATCATCATAATACTATTAGATCCTCTTTTTACATGCAGCCCGTATAGCTATGAGTCCCGCCGCCATTCTCAATCCCAGTGCGCCGCCACAACACAACGCCACCACGTCGACCCTGTCCCTTCACGCATCACTACATCCACTGTGTCCCACTTTTACCTTGTCGACGCAGTGTAGAGACCGATTTCGCCGTCTCGTCAGAGACGTGACGCCTCTGATGCTCTCCATGGCGACGCACCAATACACGAAGCTTTTCCTGCGGCGGCAATTTAGCATTCAACGATTTTGTTAACAATATATAAGTAAGAATGAGGATGTCTAATGCTTGACTTACTTGTGGGTGGCACTTTGTTGCGGCGGCACAAAAGATGGCGGCGTGACAACAAAATCCTACAGTTAGTGATAAAATGTGTGCTGTATACCATTATATAAATATCTGACAATTGCAGCGAATGTGTAAAAAAACTAGTAGTGTTATGCATGTGTGCTGTTCATGAAACATGCATGCTCTGTGAGCCCACACAATCACCGAATGTATGTAGTAAGGGACAGCACAGACAGATGGTGTACAGCATATATACTCCAAATGTGTGCTATTTGGGTTTATGGCGTGAGACCGATGGATGTCCATCATATGCGCGCCATAAGTGATGATGATTCCCTACGGTTTTGCACTCGGGAACCTACAAAATCATGGAAGGACTGCGAGACCTTCCGTTGGGTTTAGGGATTTTTATATAGTCATATATATTTATTATAGTAAATATACTATAAGGTCATGGCGTGGTGTAGTGTTGTGGCGCGTGTGTGCATGGTTGTGCGAGGTGTGGTGTGGAGTCAGTTGAAAATTCATCCCAGCGTCGTGGGTTTGATCCTACCCGGACTCGGTCGCACATCAGATGCTCGGCTGGTCGGCGGAAGTGGGATAGGTTCTGGGCGACATGGGATGATGAGAGGAAGGAGATGTGCCTTTTGCCCAGTCCCAGTGCCAGTGTCGGGCCGCAGCCGGCCGAGGGGGCGGGGGCGGGGGCGGGGGCCGGGGGGAAGGGGAGACCAAGCTCCGAAACCAAGCTCCGAACCCCTCATCGTACGAACACACGTACACAGGTGTCTACCTGTGTACCCACTAACCCACTAAGGTTCACTCCCCCACCCCCCCTCCGCGGGGGGCCCGGGGGCCGGCCAGGCCCCCGGAAAATTTTTTTCTCACTCTTTTTCGGGCGACTTCTCACTCAATTTTTTACCTTAGTTTATTTTCCTGGCCTTGCCTTTGCTTGCCTTGCCTTTGCTTGATAGGGTTTGGACGATTGGACGAGACAGAAATTGGACAGAAGACACGCCTGCTGTATTATTATATATATATCCTGTGCTAGGCTATATCTCTCTTCTCCTTCTCCCTTTGGGGGCTATATCTCTCATATTTTGATCATTTTTTTAAGCTCTGCTGACCTCTGTGATCCAACAATGACAGACACTGTGTCCAACAATGACACACGCTTTTGTGGTCTCTTTTGTGGACTCTTTACAGTAGAGTAGAGGCACAGGGTATAGATAGATAAACTTCACACACAAAATTTACACTAATACTATACAATACTCTACACAACAGACTACAAGGGGCTCTCCTGTAATGGGACGGATCATATCATCATAGGGTTAATACATGACAACAGAGCATCATCCACAGCACACACCCATCATCATATGCTCTACCCAGAGCATATCATATGCTCTACCCTTCACATACCCCTTCACATACCACATCTGTGCTCTGCATCTGTGCTACACCACAACACAGCACACACACACACACACACACACACATATATATATATATATATATATATATACAGTCATATATATGTGTGTGTCTCTCACCACCACAGTCACATATAGTGTGCCTCGTCATAGTCACATAGTGTGCCCCCTCTGCTGTGCTCATACATACATTTTATACACACATGTCCACACCCTCCTCCGCCCTCTCCACATAAAATACACATATGCATATGCATAAATTAGGATATGTGTATGTGTGCACACATACAGGTTTATACACATCATATGCTATATATGCTTTTATATATATTATGCTTGTGTGTCTGATGTCCTACACGTCACACGTCCTATGCCACACGCCCTCTCCTTCCCCTCCTTTTCTCCTCTTCTGCTCCTCTTCTGCCGCAGTGTGCGGCCCACGAACACACACCCGCAAACACACACACACACACACCCTCAACGAATACACTCTCACCCACACACATACACTCGTGCAGCCACCTAATATGCAGCCACCCATATTGCAACCCTAAAACGCTCCGCCTCCACAACAAAATCTTGTAGTATGCAACAATATATAACATATCAATGGGTCATATGTAGGCCATGCCGTTATCCATATGTTGTGTACACCTGCGCAGCCATATATGCATTTGTATATTATATTATATTCATATATATACATCTCAGCAGAAATAAAAGAGGGCTATATTATTACTTTAAACAGAGAAGGCACAGAAGCGGAAGAGCAAGCAAACCCTAAGCACTAGCACTAGCACAAGCACTAGCACAAAACACATGACACATGGCACATGGCACATGGCACAAGGGACAACCCATGACCAACTGACAGCACCACAACCGACAGGATGACCAGCTGACAGCACCACAACCGACACAAGGACTGACTGACAGCACCACAACCGACAGCATGACCAACTGACAGCACCACAACCGACACAAGGACTGACTGACAGCACCACAACCGACAGCATGACCAACTGACAGCACCACAACCGACACAAGGTCTGACCGACAGCGAAACAACCGACAGGATGACCAACTGACAGCACCACAACCGACAGGATGACCGACCGACAGCACCACAACCGACAGGATGACCAACTGACAGCACCACAACCGAAGGGATGACCGACTGACAGCACCACAACCAGCAGAAGGACTGACCGACAGCACCACAACCGACAGGATGACCAGCTGACAGCACCACAACCGACACAAGGACTGACTGACAGCACCACAACCGACAGCATGACCAACTGACAGCACCACAACCGACACAAGGACTGACTGACAGCACCACAACCGACACAAGGACTGACTGACAGCACCACAACCGACAGGATGACCAACTGACAGCACCACAACCGACACAAGGTCTGACCGACAGCACCACAACCGACAGAAGGACTGACTGACAGCACCACAACCGACACAAGGACTGACCGACAGCACCACAACCGACAGAAGGACTGACTGACAGCACCACAACCGACAGGATGACCAACCGGCAGCACCACAACCGACAGGATGACCAGCTGACAGCACCACGACCGACACAAGGACTGACTGACAGCACCACAACCGACAGAAGGACTGACTGACAGCACCACAACCAAAAGGATGACCAACCGGCAGCACCACAACCGACAGGATGACCAACTGACAGCACCACAACCGACATCATGACCAACTGACAGCACCACAACCGACACAAGGACTGACTGACACCACCACAACCGACAGGATGACCAGCTGACAGCACCACAACCGACACAAGGACTGACTGACAGCACCACAACCGACAGAAGGACAGACCGACAGCACCACAACCGACAGGATGACCAGCTGACAGCACCACAACCGACAGCATGACCAACTGACAGCACCACAACCGACAGGATGACCAGCTGACAGCACCACAACCGACACAAGGTCTGACCGACAGCACCACAACCGACAGAAGGACTGACTGACAGAACCACAACCAAAAGGATGACCAACCGGCAGCACCACAACCGACACAAGGTCTGACTGACAGCACCACAACCAAAAGGATGACCAACCGGCAGCACCACAACCGACACAAGGACTGACTGACAGCAGCACAACCGACAGCATGACCAACTGACAGCACCACAACCGACAGGATGACCAACTGACAGCACCACAACCGACAGCATGACCAGCCGACTGCATAATCGACCGACAGCACCACAACACCTCAACAACACAACGACAACCACCTCCACCACCACGACCTCGCCCCTACTGCATCTCTCCCCCTCCCCCCATCCCTTGGTGTACCTATGACACTGCGGAATGGGCCATGCGGCTCACATCCCCAAAGAAGACGACAAGAGGTGGTGCTTAGGGCTCATGTTATATAAATCTATACCCGCCGACTACCCCTGTTCCGTTCTGCTGTTTCCCCCCTTCTCACCTGGGCATGTGCTGCTGCGTCTCCCCTGTATTCCTACAAACAGCAAGGAAAGACAACACGAAGAACAAACACACGTTGATATGCTTCCATGCCGGGGCACAAAACATATGTTCATGGTAATGCAATATCCCTAACAAGAACCCCCTCCAAACACGTATCAAGATTCATATCATTCCTGTACCCTAATCTCGAGCCGTCACTACTAAACCAATACCACCAAGACCGACGGGGGGACAGACCGACGGGGGCACAGACCGACGGGGGCACAGACCGACGGGGGCACAGACCGACGGGGGCACAGACCGACGGGGGCACAGACCGACGGGGGCACAGACCGACGGGGGCACAGACCGACGGGGGCACAGACCGACGGGGGCACAGACCGACGGGGGCACAGACCGACGGGGGGACAGACCGACGGGGGGACAGACCGACGGGGGCACAGACCGACGGGGGGACAGACCGACGGGGGAACAGACCGACGGGGGAACAGACCGACGGGGGAACAGACCGACGGGGGAACAGACCGACGGGGGAATAGACCGACGGGGGCACAGACCGACGGGGGGACAGACCGACGGGGGCACAGACCGACGGGGGCACAGAACGACGGGGGCACAGACCGACGGGGGCACAGACCGACGGGGGAATAGACCGACGGGGGCACAGACCGACGGGGGCACAGACCGACGGGGGGACAGACCGACGGGGGGACAGACCGACGGGGGGACAGACCGACGGGGGGACAGACCGACGGGGGGACAGACCGACGGGGGGACAGACCGACGGGGGGACAGACCAACTGGGGGACAGACCAACTGGGGGACAGACCAACTGGGGGACAGACCAACTGGGGGACAGACCAACTGGGGGACAGACCAACTGGGGGACAGACCAACTGGGGGACAGACCAACTGGGGGACAGACCAACTGGGGGACAGACCAACTGGGGGACAGACCAACTGGGGGACAGACCAACTGGGGGACAGACCAACTGGGGGACAGACCAACTGGGGGACAGACCAACTGGGGGACAGACCAACTGGGGGACAGACCGACATAGGGACAGACCGACATAGGGACAGACCGACATAGGGACAGACCGACAGAGGGACAGACTGACAGAGGGACAGACCGACAGAGGGACAGACCGACAGAGGGACAGACCGACAGAGGGACAGACCAACTGGGGGACAGACCAACTGGGGGACAGACCAACTGGGGGACAGACCAACTGGGGGACAGACCGACAGAGGGACAGACCGACAGAGGGACAGACCGACAGAACTCCCCCCTTCCCTTGCTCGTCTCCCTTCCCCGTCCAACTGCTCGTCTCCCTACCCCTCGTCCCCCTGTTCGTCTCCTTACCCTGTCCCCCTGTTTGTCTCCCTCCCCCCAAGCCCCTCTCCCTGTTCGTCTCCCTCCCCCCTCCCCCTGTTCGTCTCCTTACCCCGTCAACCTGTTCGTCTCCCTCCCCCCTCGCCCTGTTCGTGTCTCTCCCCCCTCCCCCTGTTCGCCTCCCTCCCCCCTCCCCCTGTTCGTCTCCCTCCCCCCTCCCCCTGTTCGTCTCCCTCCCCCCTCCCCCTGTTCGTCTCCTTACCCCCTCCCCCTGTTCGTCTCCCTTCCCCCCTCCCCCTGATTGTCTCCCTCCCCCCTCCCCCTGTTCGTCTCCTTACCCCGTCCCCATGTTCGTCTCTCTCCCCCCTCCCCCTGTTCGTCTCCCTACCCCCTCCCCCTGTTCGTCTCCCTACCCCCTCCCCCTGTTCGTCTCCCTACCCCCTCCCCTGTTCGTCTCCCTACCCTCTTCCCTGTTCGTCTCCTTACCCCGTCCGCCTGTTCGTTTCCTTACCCTGTCCCCCTGATCGTCTCCCTACCCCCTATCCCTGATCGTCTCCTTCCCCCCTCCCCCCGTTCATCTCCCTCCCCCCTTCCCTTGGTGGACCTATGACACTGCGGAATGGGCCATGCGGCCCACATCCCCAAAGAAGACGACAAGAGGTGGTGCTTAGGGCTTCGGTCCACACTCCCCCCAACACCCCACACGACCGTGTGCAAACCCCGCACTACGAGTAGCCCCTTGACATGCATATGTATTATGTACCTTGAAGTATTCCCGCAGATTACCCCCGTTCCAGTATGTTGTCCCCCCCCCTTTTCCTCACCTGGGCATGTGCTGCTGCGTCTCCCCTGTGTTCCTACAAACAGCATGGAAAGACAACACGAAGAACAAACACACGTTCATATGTTTACATGCCGGGGCACAAAGCACATCAACACGGTACGGCAATATCCCTTTCAACTTGAACAAATGACCCCTCCACCACCACACGTGTTTCATATCACTCCTGCAGCCTAATCCCGGTCCCTCACCCCCCCACACACACACAGACCCGTCACCCCTTCGCCCGCCACCACCACCACCACCACAATGACGACCACCACGACCACCACGTCGAAGAAGAAGACACAGGAGACGAAGACGACCACCACGACCACCACCACCACCACTGCGTCAGCCTCCCTGCGTCAGCCTCCCTGCGTCCATCCTCCGATCCCTCCACACACCCCACACGCCTACGTGCCACTCTCCCCTCCTCACCAGAAATCCCTTCAGGCGAGGCATCAGAGCTGTGGGCTGAAGCTGCAACCACAACAGCGTTGCTACGACGGACGGAGCGGTAAATATACTACTACCACCAGAAGCCCTTTCCAAGTTAAGCCCATGGCGGCTTAAATGAGGTGAATTCCTAAAGGAGCGAGCAGAGGAACAGGGTAGCAGCAGCCCCAAGGGAAACGCACAGAGATTTGTTCATTGGATAGATTATCATACTATTGTCATCATCATAATACTATTAGATCCTCTTTTTACATGCAGCCCGTATAGCTATGAGTCCCGCCGCCATTCTCAATCCCAGTGCGCCGCCACAACACAACGCCACCACGTCGACCCTGTCCCTTCACGCATCACTACATCCACTGTGTCCCACTTTTACCTTGTCGACGCAGTGTAGAGACCGATTTCGCCGTCTCGTCAGAGACGTGACGCCTCTGATGCTCTCCATGGCGACGCACCAATACACGAAGCTTTTCCTGCGGCGGCAATTTAGCATTCAACGATTTTGTTAACAATATATAAGTAAGAATGAGGATGTCTAATGCTTGACTTACTTGTGGGTGGCACTTTGTTGCGGCGGCACAAAAGATGGCGGCGTGACAACAAAATCCTACAGTTAGTGATAAAATGTGTGCTGTATACCATTATATAAATATCTGACAATTGCAGCGAATGTGTAAAAAAACTAGTAGTGTTATGCATGTGTGCTGTTCATGAAACATGCATGCTCTGTGAGCCCACACAATCACCGAATGTATGTAGTAAGGGACAGCACAGACAGATGGTGTACAGCATATATACTCCAAATGTGTGCTATTTGGGTTTATGGCGTGAGACCGATGGATGTCCATCATATGCGCGCCATAAGTGATGATGATTCCCTACGGTTTTGCACTCGGGAACCTACAAAATCATGGAAGGACTGCGAGACCTTCCGTTGGGTTTAGGGATTTTTATATAGTCATATATATTTATTATAGTAAATATACTATAAGGTCATGGCGTGGTGTAGTGTTGTGGCGCGTGTGTGCATGGTTGTGCGAGGTGTGGTGTGGAGTCAGTTGAAAATTCATCCCAGCGTCGTGGGTTTGATCCTACCCGGACTCGGTCGCACATCAGATGCTCGGCTGGTCGGCGGAAGTGGGATAGGTTCTGGGCGACATGGGATGATGAGAGGAAGGAGATGTGCCTTTTGCCCAGTCCCAGTGCCAGTGTCGGGCCGCAGCCGGCCGAGGGGGCGGGGGCGGGGGCGGGGGCCGGGGGGAAGGGGAGACCAAGCTCCGAAACCAAGCTCCGAACCCCTCATCGTACGAACACACGTACACAGGTGTCTACCTGTGTACCCACTAACCCACTAAGGTTCACTCCCCCACCCCCCCTCCGCGGGGGGCCCGGGGGCCGGCCAGGCCCCCGGAAAATTTTTTTCTCACTCTTTTTCGGGCGACTTCTCACTCAATTTTTTACCTTAGTTTATTTTCCTGGCCTTGCCTTTGCTTGCCTTGCCTTTGCTTGATAGGGTTTGGACGATTGGACGAGACAGAAATTGGACAGAAGACACGCCTGCTGTATTATTATATATATATCCTGTGCTAGGCTATATCTCTCTTCTCCTTCTCCCTTTGGGGGCTATATCTCTCATATTTTGATCATTTTTTAAGCTCTGCTGACCTCTGTGATCCAACAATGACAGACACTGTGTCCAACAATGACACACGCTTTTGTGGTCTCTTTTGTGGACTCTTTACAGTAGAGTAGAGGCACACAGTATAGATAGATACATACACTTCACACACAAAATTTACACTAATACTCTACACAATACAATACTCTACACAAGAGACTACAAGGGGCTCCTCTCCTGTAATGGGACGGATCATATCATCATAGGGTTAATACAACAGACAACAGAGCATCATCCACAGCACACACCCATCATCCAGAGCATATCTACCCAGAGCATATCATATGCTCTACCCTTCACATACGCCTTCACATACCACATCTGTGCTCTGCATCTGTGCTACACCACAACACAGCACACACACATATGTGTGTCTCTCACCACCACAGTCACATATAGTGTGCCTCGTCATAGTCACATAGTGTGCCCCCTCTGCTGTGCTCTGACTCTGCTGTGCTCATACATACATTTTATACACACATGTCATTTTATACACACCCTCCTCCGCCCTCTCCACATTTAATACACATATGCATATGCATAAATTAGGATATGTGTATGTGTGCACACATACAGGCACACATACACATCATATGCTATATATGCTTTTATATATATTATGCTTGTGTGTCTTATGTCCTACACGTCACACGTCCTATGCCACACGCCCTCTCCTTCCCCTCCTTTTCTCCTCTTCTGCTCCTCTTCTGCCGCAGTGTGCGGCCCACGAACACACACCCGCAAACACACACACACACACACCCTCAACGAATACACTCTCACCCACACACATACACTCGTGCAGCCACCTAATATGCAGCCACCCATATTGCAACCCTAAAACGCTCCGCCTCCACAACAAAATCTTGTAGTATGCAACAATATATAACATATCAATGGGTCATATGTAGGCCATGCCGTTATCCATATGTTGTGTACACCTGCGCAGCCATATATGCATTTGTATATTATATTATATTCATATATATACATCTCAGCAGAAACAAAAGAGGGCTATATTATTACTTTAAACAGAGAAGGCACAGAAGCGGAAGAGCAAGCAAACCCTAAGCACTAGCACTAGCACTAGCACAAGCACTAGCACAAAACACATGACACATGGCACATGGCACATGGCACAAGGGACAACCCATGACCAACTGACAGCACCACAACCGACAGGATGACCAGCTGACAGCACCACAACCGACACAAGGACTGACTGACAGCACCACAACCGACAGCATGACCAACTGACAGCACCACAACCGACACAAGGACTGACTGACAGCACCACAACCGACAGGATGACCAACCGGCAGCACCACAACCGACAGGATGACCAACTGACAGCACCACAACCGACACAAGGTCTGACCGACAGCACCACAACCGACAGGATGACCAACTGACAGCACCACAACCGACAGGATGACCGACCGACAGCACCACAACCGACAGGATGACCAACTGACAGCACCACAACCGAAGGGATGACCGACTGACAGCACCACAACCAGCAGAAGGACTGACCGACAGCACCACAACCGACAGGATGACCAACTGACAGCACCACAACCGACACAAGGACTGACTGACAGCACCACAACCGACAGCATGACCAACTGACAGCACCACAACCGACAGGATGACCAACTGACAGCACCACAACCGACAGGATGACCAACCGGCAGCACCACAACCGACAGGATGACCAACTGACAGCACCACAACCGACACAAGGTCTGACCGACAGCATCACAACCGACAGGATGACCAACTGACAGCACCACAACCGACACAAGGACTGACCGACAGCACCACAACCGACAGCATGACCAACTGACAGCACCACAACCGACAGGATGACCAACCGGCAGCACCACAACCGACAGGATGACCAACCGGCAGCACCACAACCGACAGGATGACCAGCTGACAGCACCACAACCGACACAAGGACTGACTGACAGCACCACAACCGACAGCATGACCAACTGACAGCACCACAACCGACACAAGGACTGACTGACAGCACCACAACCGACAGGATGACCAACCGGCAGCACCACAACCGACAGGATGACCAACTGACAGCACCACAACCGACACAAGGTCTGACCGACAGCACCACAACCGACAGGATGACCAACTGACAGCACCACAACCGACAGGATGACCGACCGACAGCACCACAACCGACAGGATGACCAACTGACAGCACCACAACCGAAGGGATGACCGACTGACAGCACCACAACCAGCAGAAGGACTGACCGACAGCACCACAACCGACAGGATGACCAGCTGACAGCACCACAACCGACACAAGGACTGACTGACAGCACCACAACCGACAGCATGACCAACTGACAGCACCACAACCGACAGGATGACCAACTGACAGCACCACAACCGACAGGATGACCAACCGGCAGCACCACAACCGACAGGATGACCAACTGACAGCACCACAACCGACACAAGGTCTGACCGACAGCATCACAACCGACAGGATGACCAACTGACAGCACCACAACCGACACAAGGACTGACCGACAGCACCACAACCGACAGCATGACCAACTGACAGCACCACAACCGACAGGATGACCAACCGGCAGCACCACAACCGACAGGATGACCAACCGGCAGCACCACAACCGACAGGATGACCAACTGACAGCACCACAACCGACATCATGACCAACTGACAGCACCACAACCGACAGAAGGACTGACTGACAGCACCACAACCAAAAGGATGACCAACCGGCAGCACCACAACCGACAGGATGACCAACCGACAGCACCACAACCGACAGCATGACCAACTGACAGCACCACAACCGACAGGATGACCAACCGGCAGCACCACAACCGACAGGATGACCAACCGGCAGCACCACAACCGACAGGATGACCAACTGACAGCACCACAACCGACACAAGGACTGACTGACAGCACCACAACCGACAGGATGACCAGCTGACAGCACCACAACCGACACAAGGACTGACTGACAGCACCACAACCGACAGAAGGACAGACCGACAGCACCACAACCGACAGGATGACCAGCTGACAGCACCACAACCGACAGCATGACCAACTGACAGCACCACAACCGACAGGATGACCAGCTGACAGCACCACAACCGACACAAGTACTGACTGACAGCACCACAACCGACAGGATGACCAGCCGACTGCATAATCGACCGACAGCACCACAACACCTCAACAACACAACGACAACCACCTCCACCACCACGACCTCGCCCCTACTGCATCTCTCCCCCTCCCCCCATCCCTTGGTGTACCTATGACACTGCGGAATGGGCCATGCGGCTCACATCCCCAAAGAAGACGACAAGAGGTGGTGCTTAGGGCTCATGTTATATAAATCTATACCCGCCGACTACCCCTGTTCCGTTCTGCTGTTTCCCCCCTTCTCACCTGGGCATGTGCTGCTGCGTCTCCCCTGTATTCCTACAAACAGCAAGGAAAGACAACACGAAGAACAAACACACGTTGATATACTTCCATGCCGGGGCACAAAACATATGTTCATGGTAATGCAATATCCCTAACAAGAACCCCCTCCAAACACGTATCAAGATTCATATCATTCCTGTACCCTAATCTCGAGCCGTCACTACTAAACCAATACCACCAAGACCGACGGGGGCACAGACCGACGGGGGCACAGACCGACGGGGGCACAGACCGACGGGGGCACAGACCGACGGGGGGACAGACCGACGGGGGGACAGACCGACGGGGGAACAGACCGACGGGGGCACAGACCGACGGGGGGACAGACCGACGGGGGCACAGACCGACGGGGGGACAGACCGACGGGGGGACAGACCGACGGGGGCACAGACCGACGGGGGCACAGACCGACGGGGGCACAGACCGACGGGGGCACAGACCGACGGGGGCACAGACCGACGGGGGCACAGACCGACGGGGGCACAGACCGACGGGGGCACAGACCGACGGGGGCACAGACCGACGGGGGCACAGACCGACGGGGGCACAGACCGACGGGGGCACAGACCGACGGGGGCACAGACCGACGGGGGCACAGACCGACGGGGGGACAGACCAACTGGGGGACAGACCAACTGGGGGACAGACCGACAGAGGGACAGACCGACAGAGGGACAGACCGACAGAGGACAGACCAACTGGGGGACAGACCAACTGGGGGACAGACCAACTGGGGGACAGACCAACTGGGGGACAGACCAACTGGGGGACAGACCAACTGGGGGACAGACCAACTGGGGGACAGACCAACTGGGGGACAGACCGACAGAGGGACAGACCGACAGAGGGACAGACCAACTGGGGGACAGATCAACTGGGGGACAGACCAACTGGGGGACAGACCAACTGGGGGACAGACCAACTGGGGGACAGACCAACTGGGGGACAGACCAACTGGGGGACAGACCGACAGAGGGACAGACCAACTGGGGGACAGACCAACTGGGGGACAGACCAACTGGGGGACAGACCAACTGGGGGACAGACCAACTGGGGGACAGACCAACTGGGGGACAGACCAACTGGGGGACAGACCAACTGGGGGACAGACCACCTGGGGGACAGACCAACTGGGGGACAGACCAACTGGGGGACAGACCAACTGGGGGACAGACCAACTGGGGGACAGACCAACTGGGGGACAGACCAACTGGGGGACAGACCAACTGGGGGACAGACCAACTGGGGGACAGACCAACTGGGGGACAGACCAACTGGGGGACAGACCAACTGGGGGACAGACCAACTGGGGGACAGACCAACTGGGGGACAGACCAACTGGGGGACAGACCAACTGGGGGACAGACCAACTGGGGGACAGACCAACTGGGGGACAGACCAACTGGGGGACAGACCAACTGGGGGACAGACCAACTGGGGGACAGACCAACTGGGGGACAGACCAACTGGGGGACAGACCAACTGGGGGACAGACCAACTGGGGGACAGACCAACTGGGGGACAGACCGACAGAGGGACAGACCGACATAGGGACAGACCGACATAGGGACAGACCGACAGAGGGACAGACCGACAGAGGGACAGACCGACAGAGGGACAGACCGACAGAGGGACAGACCGACAGAGGGACAGACCGACAGAGGGACAGACCGACAGAGGGACAGACCGACAGAGGGACAGACCAACTGGGGGACAGACCAACTGGGGGACAGACCAACTGGGGGACAGACCAACTGGGGGACAGACCGACAGAGGGACAGACCGACAGAGGGACAGACCGACAGAACTCCCCCCTTCCCTTGCTCGTCTCCCTTCCCCGTCCAACTGCTCGTCTCCCTACCCCTCGTCCCCCTGTTCGTCTCCTTACCCTGTCCCCCTGTTTGTCTCCCTCCCCCCAAGCCCCTCTCCCTGTTCGTCTCCCTCCCCCCTCCCCCTGTTCGTCTCCTTACCCCGTCAACCTGTTCGTCTCCCTCCCCCCTCGCCCTGTTCGCCTCTCTCCCCCCTCCCCCTGTTCGCCTCCCTCCCCCCTCCCCCTGTTCGTCTCCCTCCCCCCTCCCCCTGTTCGTCTCCCTCCCCCCTCCCCCTGTTCGTCTCCCTCCCCCCTCCCCCTGTTCGTCTCCCTTCCCCCCTCCCCCTGATTGTCTCCCTCCCCCCTCCCCCTGTTCGTCTCCTTACCCCGTCCCCATGTTCGTCTCTCTCCCCCCTCCCCCTGTTCGTCTCCCTACCCCCTCCCCCTGTTCGTCTCCCTACCCCCTCCCCCTGTTCGTCTCCCTACCCCCTCCCCTGTTCGTCTCCCTACCCTCTTCCCTGTTCGTCTCCTTACCCCGTCCGCCTGTTCGTTTCCTTACCCTGTCCCCCTGATCGTCTCCCTACCCCCTATCCCTGATCGTCTCCTTCCCCCCTCCCCCCGTTCATCTCCCTCCCCCCTTCCCTTGGTGGACCTATGACACTGCGGAATGGGCCATGCGGCCCACATCCCCAAAGAAGACGACAAGAGGTGGTGCTTAGGGCTTCGGTCCACACTCCCCCCAACACCCCACACGACCGTGTGCAAACCCCGCACTACGAGTAGCCCCTTGACATGCATATGTATTATGTACCTTGAAGTATTCCCGCAGATTACCCCCGTTCCAGTATGTTGTCCCCCCCCCTTTTCCTCACCTGGGCATGTGCTGCTGCGTCTCCCCTGTGTTCCTACAAACAGCATGGAAAGACAACACGAAGAACAAACACACGTTCATATGTTTACATGCCGGGGCACAAAGCACATCAACACGGTACGGCAATATCCCTTTCAACTTGAACAAATGACCCCTCCACCACCACACGTGTTTCATATCACTCCTGCAGCCTAATCCCGGTCCCTCACCCCCCCCCACACACACAGACCCGTCACCCCTTCGCCCGCCACCACCACCACCACCACAATGACGACCACCACGACCACCACGTCGAAGAAGAAGACACAGGAGACGAAGACGACCACCACGACCACCACCACCACCACTGCGTCAGCCTCCCTGCGTCAGCCTCCCTGCGTCCATCCTCCGATCCCTCCACACACCCCACACGCCTACGTGCCACTCTCCCCTCCTCACCAGAAATCCCTTCAGGCGAGGCATCAGAGCTGTGGGCTGAAGCTGCAACCACAACAGCGTTGCTACGACGGACGGAGCGGTAAATATACTACTACCACCAGAAGCCCTTTCCAAGTTAAGCCCATGGCGGCTTAAATGAGGTGAATTCCTAAAGGAGCGAGCAGAGGAACAGGGTAGCAGCAGCCCCAAGGGAAACGCACAGAGATTTGTTCATTGGATAGATTATCATACTATTGTCATCATCATAATACTATTAGATCCTCTTTTTACATGCAGCCCGTATAGCTATGAGTCCCGCCGCCATTCTCAATCCCAGTGCGCCGCCACAACACAACGCCACCACGTCGACCCTGTCCCTTCACGCATCACTACATCCACTGTGTCCCACTTTTACCTTGTCGACGCAGTGTAGAGACCGATTTCGCCGTCTCGTCAGAGACGTGACGCCTCTGATGCTCTCCATGGCGACGCACCAATACACGAAGCTTTTCCTGCGGCGGCAATTTAGCATTCAACGATTTTGTTAACAATATATAAGTAAGAATGAGGATGTCTAATGCTTGACTTACTTGTGGGTGGCACTTTGTTGCGGCGGCACAAAAGATGGCGGCGTGACAACAAAATCCTACAGTTAGTGATAAAATGTGTGCTGTATACCATTATATAAATATCTGACAATTGCAGCGAATGTGTAAAAAAACTAGTAGTGTTATGCATGTGTGCTGTTCATGAAACATGCATGCTCTGTGAGCCCACACAATCACCGAATGTATGTAGTAAGGGACAGCACAGACAGATGGTGTACAGCATATATACTCCAAATGTGTGCTATTTGGGTTTATGGCGTGAGACCGATGGATGTCCATCATATGCGCGCCATAAGTGATGATGATTCCCTACGGTTTTGCACTCGGGAACCTACAAAATCATGGAAGGACTGCGAGACCTTCCGTTGGGTTTAGGGATTTTTATATAGTCATATATATTTATTATAGTAAATATACTATAAGGTCATGGCGTGGTGTAGTGTTGTGGCGCGTGTGTGCATGGTTGTGCGAGGTGTGGTGTGGAGTCAGTTGAAAATTCATCCCAGCGTCGTGGGTTTGATCCTACCCGGACTCGGTCGCACATCAGATGCTCGGCTGGTCGGCGGAAGTGGGATAGGTTCTGGGCGACATGGGATGATGAGAGGAAGGAGATGTGCCTTTTGCCCAGTCCCAGTGCCAGTGTCGGGCCGCAGCCGGCCGAGGGGGCGGGGGCGGGGGCGGGGGCCGGGGGGAAGGGGAGACCAAGCTCCGAAACCAAGCTCCGAACCCCTCATCGTACGAACACACGTACACAGGTGTCTACCTGTGTACCCACTAACCCACTAAGGTTCACTCCCCCACCCCCCCTCCGCGGGGGGCCCGGGGGCCGGCCAGGCCCCCGGAAAATTTTTTTCTCACTCTTTTTCGGGCGACTTCTCACTCAATTTTTTACCTTAGTTTATTTTCCTGGCCTTGCCTTTGCTTGCCTTGCCTTTGCTTGATAGGGTTTGGACGATTGGACGAGACAGAAATTGGACAGAAGACACGCCTGCTGTATTATTATATATATATCCTGTGCTAGGCTATATCTCTCTTCTCCTTCTCCCTTTGGGGGCTATATCTCTCATATTTTGATCATTTTTTAAGCTCTGCTGACCTCTGTGATCCAACAATGACAGACACTGTGTCCAACAATGACACACGCTTTTGTGGTCTCTTTTGTGGACTCTTTACAGTAGAGTAGAGGCACACAGTATAGATAGATACATACACTTCACACACAAAATTTACACTAATACTCTACACAATACAATACTCTACACAAGAGACTACAAGGGGCTCCTCTCCTGTAATGGGACGGATCATATCATCATAGGGTTAATACAACAGACAACAGAGCATCATCCACAGCACACACCCATCATCCAGAGCATATCTACCCAGAGCATATCATATGCTCTACCCTTCACATACGCCTTCACATACCACATCTGTGCTCTGCATCTGTGCTACACCACAACACAGCACACACACATATGTGTGTCTCTCACCACCACAGTCACATATAGTGTGCCTCGTCATAGTCACATAGTGTGCCCCCTCTGCTGTGCTCTGACTCTGCTGTGCTCATACATACATTTTATACACACATGTCATTTTATACACACCCTCCTCCGCCCTCTCCACATTTAATACACATATGCATATGCATAAAATAGGATATGTGTATGTGTGCACACATACAGGCACACATACACATCATATGCTATATATGCTTTTATATATATTATGCTTGTGTGTCTTATGTCCTACACGTCACACGTCCTATGCCACACGCCCTCTCCTTCCCCTCCTTTTCTCCTCTTCTGCTCCTCTTCTGCCGCAGTGTGCGGCCCACGAACACACACCCGCAAACACACACACACACACACCCTCAACGAATACACTCTCACCCACACACATACACTCGTGCAGCCACCTAATATGCAGCCACCCATATTGCAACCCTAAAACGCTCCGCCTCCACAACAAAATCTTGTAGTATGCAACAATATATAACATATCAATGGGTCATATGTAGGCCATGCCGTTATCCATATGTTGTGTACACCTGCGCAGCCATATATGCATTTGTATATTATATTATATTCATATATATACATCTCAGCAGAAACAAAAGAGGGCTATATTATTACTTTAAACAGAGAAGGCACAGAAGCGGAAGAGCAAGCAAACCCTAAGCACTAGCACTAGCACTAGCACAAGCACTAGCACAAAACACATGACACATGGCACATGGCACATGGCACAAGGGACAACCCATGACCAACTGACAGCACCACAACCGACAGGATGACCAGCTGACAGCACCACAACCGACACAAGGACTGACTGACAGCACCACAACCGACAGCATGACCAACTGACAGCACCACAACCGACACAAGGACTGACTGACAGCACCACAACCGACAGGATGACCAACCGGCAGCACCACAACCGACAGGATGACCAACTGACAGCACCACAACCGACACAAGGTCTGACCGACAGCACCACAACCGACAGGATGACCAACTGACAGCACCACAACCGACAGGATGACCGACCGACAGCACCACAACCGACAGGATGACCAACTGACAGCACCACAACCGAAGGGATGACCGACTGACAGCACCACAACCAGCAGAAGGACTGACCGACAGCACCACAACCGACAGGATGACCAGCTGACAGCACCACAACCGACACAAGGACTGACTGACAGCACCACAACCGACAGCATGACCAACTGACAGCACCACAACCGACAGGATGACCAACTGACAGCACCACAACCGACAGGATGACCAACTGACAGCACCACAACCGACAGGATGACCAACCGGCAGCACCACAACCGACAGGATGACCAACTGACAGCACCACAACCGACACAAGGTCTGACCGACAGCATCACAACCGACAGGATGACCAACTGACAGCACCACAACCGACCCAAGGACTGACCGACAGCACCACAACCGACAGCATGACCAACTGACAGCACCACAACCGACAGGATGACCAACCGGCAGCACCACAACCAAAAGGATGACCAACCGGCAGCACCACAACCGACAGGATGACCAGCTGACAGCACCACAACCGACACAAGGACTGACTGACAGCACCACAACCGACAGAAGGACTGACTGACAGCACCACAACCAAAATGATGACCAACCGGCAGAACCACAACCGACAGGATGACCAACCGACAGCACCACAACCGACAGCATGACCAACTGACAGCACCACAACCGACAGGATGACCAACCGGCAGCACCACAACCGACAGGATGACCAACCGGCAGCACCACAACCGACAGGATGACCAACTGACAGCACCACAACCGACACAAGGACTGACTGACAGCACCACAACCGACAGGATGACCAGCTGACAGCACCACAACCGACACAAGGACTGACTGACAGCACCACAACCGACAGAAGGACAGACCGACAGCACCACAACCGACAGGATGACCAGCTGACAGCACCACAACCGACAGCATGACCAACTGACAGCACCACAACCGACAGGATGACCAGCTGACAGCACCACAACCGACACAAGTACTGACTGACAGCACCACAACCGACAGGATGACCAGCCGACTGCATAATCGACCGACAGCACCACAACACCTCAACAACACAACGACAACCACCTCCACCACCAAGACCTCGCCCCTACTGCATCTCTCCCCCTCCCCCCATCCCTTGGTGTACCTATGACACTGCGGAATGGGCCATGCGGCTCACATCCCCAAAGAAGACGACAAGAGGTGGTGCTTAGGGCTCATGTTATATAAATCTATACCCGCCGACTACCCCTGTTCCGTTCTGCTGTTTCCCCCCTTCTCACCTGGGCATGTGCTGCTGCGTCTCCCCTGTATTCCTACAAACAGCAAGGAAAGACAACACGAAGAACAAACACACGTTGATATACTTCCATGCCGGGGCACAAAACATATGTTCATGGTAATGCAATATCCCTAACAAGAACCCCCTCCAAACACGTATCAAGATTCATATCATTCCTGTACCCTAATCTCGAGCCGTCACTACTAAACCAATACCACCAAGACCGACGGGGGCACAGACCGACGGGGGCACAGACCGACGGGGGCACAGACCGACGGGGGCACAGACCGACGGGGGCACAGACCGACGGGGGGACAGACCGACGGGGGGACAGACCGACGGGGGAACAGACCGACGGGGGCACAGACCGACGGGGGGACAGACCGACGGGGGCACAGACCGACGGGGGGACAGACCGACGGGGGCACAGACCGACGGGGGCACAGACCGACGGGGGCACAGACCGACGGGGGCACAGACCGACGGGGGCACAGACCGACGGGGGCACAGACCGACGGGGGCACAGACCGACGGGGGCACAGACCGACGGGGGCACAGACCGACGGGGGCACAGACCGACGGGGGCACAGACCGACGGGGGCACAGACCGACGGGGGCACAGACCGACGGGGGCACAGACCGACGGGGGCACAGACCGACGGGGGCACAGACCGACGGGGGGACAGACCAACTGGGGGACAGACCAACTGGGGGACAGACCGACAGAGGGACAGACCGACAGAGGGACAGACCGACAGAGGACAGACCAACTGGGGGACAGACCAACTGGGGGACAGACCAACTGGGGGACAGACCAACTGGGGGACAGACCAACTGGGGGACAGACCAACTGGGGGACAGACCAACTGGGGGACAGACCGACAGAGGGACAGACCGACAGAGGGACAGACCAACTGGGGGACAGACCAACTGGGGGACAGACCAACTGGGGGACAGACCAACTGGGGGACAGACCAACTGGGGGACAGACCAACTGGGGGACAGACCAACTGGGGGACAGACCGACAGAGGGACAGACCAACTGGGGGACAGACCAACTGGGGGACAGACCAACTGGGGGACAGACCAACTGGGGGACAGACCAACTGGGGGACAGACCAACTGGGGGACAGACCAACTGGGGGACAGACCAACTGGGGGACAGACCAACTGGGGGACAGACCAACTGGGGGACAGACCAACTGGGGGACAGACCAACTGGGGGACAGACCAACTGGGGGACAGACCAACTGGGGGACAGACCAACTGGGGGACAGACCAACTGGGGGACAGACCCACTGGGGGACAGACCAACTGGGGGACAGACCAACTGGGGGACAGACCAACTGGGGGACAGACCAACTGGGGGACAGACCAACTGGGGGACAGACCAACTGGGGGACAGACCAACTGGGGGACAGACCAACTGGGGGACAGACCAACTGGGGGACAGACCAACTGGGGGACAGACCAACTGGGGGACAGACCAACTGGGGGACAGACCAACTGGGGGACAGACCAACTGGGGGACAGACCAACTGGGGGACAGACCAACTGGGGGACAGACCAACTGGGGGACAGACCAACTGGGGGACAGACCAACTGGGGGACAGACCAACTGGGGGACAGACCAACTGGGGGACAGACCAACTGGGGGACAGACCAACTGGGGGACAGACCAACTGGGGGACAGACCAACTGGGGGACAGACCAACTGGGGGACAGACCAACTGGGGGACAGACCAACTGGGGGACAGACCAACTGGGGGACAGACCGACAGAGGGACAGACCGACATAGGGACAGACCGACATAGGGACAGACCGACATAGGGACAGACCGACAGAGGGACAGACCGACAGAGGGACAGACCGACAGAGGGACAGACCGACAGAGGGACAGACCGACAGAGGGACAGACCGACAGAGGGACAGACCGACAGAGGGACAGACCAACTGGGGGACAGACCAACTGGGGGACAGACCAACTGGGGGACAGACCAACTGGGGGACAGACCGACAGAGGGACAGACCGACAGAGGGACAGACCGACAGAACTCCCCCCTTCCCTTGCTCGTCTCCCTTCCCCGTCCAACTGCTCGTCTCCCTACCCCTCGTCCCCCTGTTCGTCTCCTTACCCTGTCCCCCTGTTTGTCTCCCTCCCCCCAAGCCCCTCTCCCTGTTCGTCTCCCTCCCCCCTCCCCCTGTTCGTCTCCTTACCCCGTCAACCTGTTCGTCTCCCTCCCCCCTCGCCCTGTTCGCCTCTCTCCCCCCTCCCCCTGTTCGCCTCCCTCCCCCCTCCCCCTGTTCGTCTCCCTCCCCCCTCCCCCTGTTCGTCTCCCTCCCCCCTCCCCCTGTTCGTCTCCCTCCCCCCTCCCCCTGTTCGTCTCCCTTCCCCCCTCCCCCTGATTGTCTCCCTCCCCCCTCCCCCTGTTCGTCTCCTTACCCCGTCCCCATGTTCGTCTCTCTCCCCCCTCCCCCTGTTCGTCTCCCTACCCCCTCCCCCTGTTCGTCTCCCTACCCCCTCCCCCTGTTCGTCTCCCTACCCCCTCCCCTGTTCGTCTCCCTACCCTCTTCCCTGTTCGTCTCCTTACCCCGTCCGCCTGTTCGTTTCCTTACCCTGTCCCCCTGATCGTCTCCCTACCCCCTATCCCTGATCGTCTCCTTCCCCCCTCCCCCCGTTCATCTCCCTCCCCCCTTCCCTTGGTGGACCTATGACACTGCGGAATGGGCCATGCGGCCCACATCCCCAAAGAAGACGACAAGAGGTGGTGCTTAGGGCTTCGGTCCACACTCCCCCCAACACCCCACACGACCGTGTGCAAACCCCGCACTACGAGTAGCCCCTTGACATGCATATGTATTATGTACCTTGAAGTATTCCCGCAGATTACCCCCGTTCCAGTATGTTGTCCCCCCCCCTTTTCCTCACCTGGGCATGTGCTGCTGCGTCTCCCCTGTGTTCCTACAAACAGCATGGAAAGACAACACGAAGAACAAACACACGTTCATATGTTTACATGCCGGGGCACAAAGCACATCAACACGGTACGGCAATATCCCTTTCAACTTGAACAAATGACCCCTCCACCACCACACGTGTTTCATATCACTCCTGCAGCCTAATCCCGGTCCCTCACCCCCCCCCACACACACAGACCCGTCACCCCTTCGCCCGCCACCACCACCACCACCACAATGACGACCACCACGACCACCACGTCGAAGAAGAAGACACAGGAGACGAAGACGACCACCACGACCACCACCACCACCACTGCGTCAGCCTCCCTGCGTCAGCCTCCCTGCGTCCATCCTCCGATCCCTCCACACACCCCACACGCCTACGTGCCACTCTCCCCTCCTCACCAGAAATCCCTTCAGGCGAGGCATCAGAGCTGTGGGCTGAAGCTGCAACCACAACAGCGTTGCTACGACGGACGGAGCGGTAAATATACTACTACCACCAGAAGCCCTTTCCAAGTTAAGCCCATGGCGGCTTAAATGAGGTGAATTCCTAAAGGAGCGAGCAGAGGAACAGGGTAGCAGCAGCCCCAAGGGAAACGCACAGAGATTTGTTCATTGGATAGATTATCATACTATTGTCATCATCATAATACTATTAGATCCTCTTTTTACATGCAGCCCGTATAGCTATGAGTCCCGCCGCCATTCTCAATCCCAGTGCGCCGCCACAACACAACGCCACCACGTCGACCCTGTCCCTTCACGCATCACTACATCCACTGTGTCCCACTTTTACCTTGTCGACGCAGTGTAGAGACCGATTTCGCCGTCTCGTCAGAGACGTGACGCCTCTGATGCTCTCCATGGCGACGCACCAATACACGAAGCTTTTCCTGCGGCGGCAATTTAGCATTCAACGATTTTGTTAACAATATATAAGTAAGAATGAGGATGTCTAATGCTTGACTTACTTGTGGGTGGCACTTTGTTGCGGCGGCACAAAAGATGGCGGCGTGACAACAAAATCCTACAGTTAGTGATAAAATGTGTGCTGTATACCATTATATAAATATCTGACAATTGCAGCGAATGTGTAAAAAAACTAGTAGTGTTATGCATGTGTGCTGTTCATGAAACATGCATGCTCTGTGAGCCCACACAATCACCGAATGTATGTAGTAAGGGACAGCACAGACAGATGGTGTACAGCATATATACTCCAAATGTGTGCTATTTGGGTTTATGGCGTGAGACCGATGGATGTCCATCATATGCGCGCCATAAGTGATGATGATTCCCTACGGTTTTGCACTCGGGAACCTACAAAATCATGGAAGGACTGCGAGACCTTCCGTTGGGTTTAGGGATTTTTATATAGTCATATATATTTATTATAGTAAATATACTATAAGGTCATGGCGTGGTGTAGTGTTGTGGCGCGTGTGTGCATGGTTGTGCGAGGTGTGGTGTGGAGTCAGTTGAAAATTCATCCCAGCGTCGTGGGTTTGATCCTACCCGGACTCGGTCGCACATCAGATGCTCGGCTGGTCGGCGGAAGTGGGATAGGTTCTGGGCGACATGGGATGATGAGAGGAAGGAGATGTGCCTTTTGCCCAGTCCCAGTGCCAGTGTCGGGCCGCAGCCGGCCGAGGGGGCGGGGGCGGGGGCGGGGGCCGGGGGGAAGGGGAGACCAAGCTCCGAAACCAAGCTCCGAACCCCTCATCGTACGAACACACGTACACAGGTGTCTACCTGTGTACCCACTAACCCACTAAGGTTCACTCCCCCACCCCCCCTCCGCGGGGGGCCCGGGGGCCGGCCAGGCCCCCGGAAAATTTTTTTCTCACTCTTTTTCGGGCGACTTCTCACTCAATTTTTTACCTTAGTTTATTTTCCTGGCCTTGCCTTTGCTTGCCTTGCCTTTGCTTGATAGGGTTTGGACGATTGGACGAGACAGAAATTGGACAGAAGACACGCCTGCTGTATTATTATATATATATCCTGTGCTAGGCTATATCTCTCTTCTCCTTCTCCCTTTGGGGGCTATATCTCTCATATTTTGATCATTTTTTAAGCTCTGCTGACCTCTGTGATCCAACAATGACAGACACTGTGTCCAACAATGACACACGCTTTTGTGGTCTCTTTTGTGGACTCTTTACAGTAGAGTAGAGGCACACAGTATAGATAGATACATACACTTCACACACAAAATTTACACTAATACTCTACACAATACAATACTCTACACAAGAGACTACAAGGGGCTCCTCTCCTGTAATGGGACGGATCATATCATCATAGGGTTAATACAACAGACAACAGAGCATCATCCACAGCACACACCCATCATCCAGAGCATATCTACCCAGAGCATATCATATGCTCTACCCTTCACATACGCCTTCACATACCACATCTGTGCTCTGCATCTGTGCTACACCACAACACAGCACACACACATATGTGTGTCTCTCACCACCACAGTCACATATAGTGTGCCTCGTCATAGTCACATAGTGTGCCCCCTCTGCTGTGCTCTGACTCTGCTGTGCTCATACATACATTTTATACACACATGTCATTTTATACACACCCTCCTCCGCCCTCTCCACATTTAATACACATATGCATATGCATAAAATAGGATATGTGTATGTGTGCACACATACAGGCACACATACACATCATATGCTATATATGCTTTTATATATATTATGCTTGTGTGTCTTATGTCCTACACGTCACACGTCCTATGCCACACGCCCTCTCCTTCCCCTCCTTTTCTCCTCTTCTGCTCCTCTTCTGCCGCAGTGTGCGGCCCACGAACACACACCCGCAAACACACACACACACACACCCTCAACGAATACACTCTCACCCACACACATACACTCGTGCAGCCACCTAATATGCAGCCACCCATATTGCAACCCTAAAACGCTCCGCCTCCACAACAAAATCTTGTAGTATGCAACAATATATAACATATCAATGGGTCATATGTAGGCCATGCCGTTATCCATATGTTGTGTACACCTGCGCAGCCATATATGCATTTGTATATTATATTATATTCATATATATACATCTCAGCAGAAACAAAAGAGGGCTATATTATTACTTTAAACAGAGAAGGCACAGAAGCGGAAGAGCAAGCAAACCCTAAGCACTAGCACTAGCACTAGCACAAGCACTAGCACAAAACACATGACACATGGCACATGGCACATGGCACAAGGGACAACCCATGACCAACTGACAGCACCACAACCGACAGGATGACCAGCTGACAGCACCACAACCGACACAAGGACTGACTGACAGCACCACAACCGACAGCATGACCAACTGACAGCACCACAACCGACACAAGGACTGACTGACAGCACCACAACCGACAGGATGACCAACCGGCAGCACCACAACCGACAGGATGACCAACTGACAGCACCACAACCGACACAAGGACTGACTGACAGCACCACAACCGACAGCATGACCAACTGACAGCACCACAACCGACAGGATGACCAACTGACAGCACCACAACCGACAGGATGACCAACTGACAGCACCACAACCGACAGGATGACCAACCGGCAGCACCACAACCGACAGGATGACCAACTGACAGCACCACAACCGACACAAGGTCTGACCGACAGCATCACAACCGACAGGATGACCAACTGACAGCACCACAACCGACCCAAGGACTGACCGACAGCACCACAACCGACAGCATGACCAACTGACAGCACCACAACCGACAGGATGACCAACCGGCAGCACCACAACCGACAGGATGACCAACCGGCAGCACCACAACCGACAGGATGACCAGCTGACAGCACCACAACCGACACAAGGACTGACTGACAGCACCACAACCGACAGAAGGACTGACTGACAGCACCACAACCAAAATGATGACCAACCGGCAGAACCACAACCGACAGGATGACCAACCGACAGCACCACAACCGACAGCATGACCAACTGACAGCACCACAACCGACAGGATGACCAACCGGCAGCACCACAACCGACAGGATGACCAACCGGCAGCACCACAACCGACAGGATGACCAACTGACAGCACCACAACCGACACAAGGACTGACTGACAGCACCACAACCGACAGGATGACCAGCTGACAGCACCACAACCGACACAAGGACTGACTGACAGCACCACAACCGACAGAAGGACAGACCGACAGCACCACAACCGACAGGATGACCAGCTGACAGCACCACAACCGACAGCATGACCAACTGACAGCACCACAACCGACAGGATGACCAGCTGACAGCACCACAACCGACACAAGTACTGACTGACAGCACCACAACCGACAGGATGACCAGCCGACTGCATAATCGACCGACAGCACCACAACACCTCAACAACACAACGACAACCACCTCCACCACCACGACCTCGCCCCTACTGCATCTCTCCCCCTCCCCCCATCCCTTGGTGTACCTATGACACTGCGGAATGGGCCATGCGGCTCACATCCCCAAAGAAGACGACAAGAGGTGGTGCTTAGGGCTCATGTTATATAAATCTATACCCGCCGACTACCCCTGTTCCGTTCTGCTGTTTCCCCCCTTCTCACCTGGGCATGTGCTGCTGCGTCTCCCCTGTATTCCTACAAACAGCAAGGAAAGACAACACGAAGAACAAACACACGTTGATATACTTCCATGCCGGGGCACAAAACATATGTTCATGGTAATGCAATATCCCTAACAAGAACCCCCTCCAAACACGTATCAAGATTCATATCATTCCTGTACCCTAATCTCGAGCCGTCACTACTAAACCAATACCACCAAGACCGACGGGGGCACAGACCGACGGGGGCACAGACCGACGGGGGCACAGACCGACGGGGGCACAGACCGACGGGGGCACAGACCGACGGGGGGACAGACCGACGGGGGGACAGACCGACGGGGGAACAGACCGACGGGGGCACAGACCGACGGGGGGACAGACCGACGGGGGCACAGACCGACGGGGGGACAGACCGACGGGGGCACAGACCGACGGGGGCACAGACCGACGGGGGCACAGACCGACGGGGGCACAGACCGACGGGGGCACAGACCGACGGGGGCACAGACCGACGGGGGCACAGACCGACGGGGGCACAGACCGACGGGGGCACAGACCGACGGGGGCACAGACCGACGGGGGCACAGACCGACGGGGGCACAGACCGACGGGGGCACAGACCGACGGGGGCACAGACCGACGGGGGCACAGACCGACGGGGGCACAGACCGACGGGGGCACAGACCGACGGGGGCACAGACCGACGGGGGCACAGACCGACGGGGGGACAGACCAACTGGGGGACAGACCAACTGGGGGACAGACCGACAGAGGGACAGACCGACAGAGGGACAGACCGACAGAGGACAGACCAACTGGGGGACAGACCAACTGGGGGACAGACCAACTGGGGGACAGACCAACTGGGGGACAGACCAACTGGGGGACAGACCAACTGGGGGACAGACCAACTGGGGGACAGACCGACAGAGGGACAGACCGACAGAGGGACAGACCAACTGGGGGACAGACCAACTGGGGGACAGACCAACTGGGGGACAGACCAACTGGGGGACAGACCAACTGGGGGACAGACCAACTGGGGGACAGACCAACTGGGGGACAGACCAACTGGGGGACAGACCGACAGAGGGACAGACCAACTGGGGGACAGACCAACTGGGGGACAGACCAACTGGGGGACAGACCAACTGGGGGACAGACCAACTGGGGGACAGACCAACTGGGGGACAGACCAACTGGGGGACAGACCAACTGGGGGACAGACCAACTGGGGGACAGACCAACTGGGGGACAGACCAACTGGGGGACAGACCAACTGGGGGACAGACCAACTGGGGGACAGACCAACTGGGGGACAGACCAACTGGGGGACAGACCAACTGGGGGACAGACCAACTGGGGGACAGACCCACTGGGGGACAGACCAACTGGGGGACAGACCAACTGGGGGACAGACCAACTGGGGGACAGACCAACTGGGGGACAGACCAACTGGGGGACAGACCAACTGGGGGACAGACCAACTGGGGGACAGACCAACTGGGGGACAGACCAACTGGGGGACAGACCAACTGGGGGACAGACCAACTGGGGGACAGACCAACTGGGGGACAGACCAACTGGGGGACAGACCAACTGGGGGACAGACCAACTGGGGGACAGACCAACTGGGGGACAGACCAACTGGGGGACAGACCAACTGGGGGACAGACCAACTGGGGGACAGACCAACTGGGGGACAGACCAACTGGGGGACAGACCAACTGGGGGACAGACCAACTGGGGGACAGACCAACTGGGGGACAGACCAACTGGGGGACAGACCAACTGGGGGACAGACCGACAGAGGGACAGACCGACAGAGGGACAGACCGACAGAGGGACAGACCGACAGAGGGACAGACCAACTGGGGGACAGACCAACTGGGGGACAGACCAACTGGGGGACAGACCAACTGGGGGACAGACCAACTGGGGGACAGACCAACTGGGGGACAGACCAACTGGGGGACAGACCGACAGAGGGACAGACCAACTGGGGGACAGACCAACTGGGGGACAGACCAACTGGGGGACAGACCAACTGGGGGACAGACCAACTGGGGGACAGACCAACTGGGGGACAGACCAACTGGGGGACAGACCAACTGGGGGACAGACCAACTGGGGGACAGACCAACTGGGGGACAGACCAACTGGGGGACAGACCAACTGGGGGACAGACCAACTGGGGGACAGACCAACTGGGGGACAGACCAACTGGGGGACAGACCAACTGGGGGACAGACCAACTGGGGGACAGACCAACTGGGGGACAGACCAACTGGGGGACAGACCAACTGGGGGACAGACCAACTGGGGGACAGACCAACTGGGGGACAGACCAACTGGGGGACAGACCAACTGGGGGACAGACCAACTGGGGGACAGACCAACTGGGGGACAGACCAACTGGGGGACAGACCAACTGGGGGACAGACCAACTGGGGGACAGACCAACTGGGGGACAGACCGACGGGGGGACAGACCAACTGGGGGACAGACCAACTGGGGGACAGACCAACTGGGGGACAGACCAACTGGGGGACAGACCAACTGGGGGACAGACCAACTGGGGGACAGACCAACTGGGGGACAGACCAACTGGGGGACAGACCAACTGGGGGACAGACCAACTGGGGGACAGACCAACTGGGGGACAGACCAACTGGGGGACAGACCAACTGGGGGACAGACCAACTGGGGGACAGACCAACTGGGGGACAGACCAACTGGGGGACAGACCAACTGGGGGACAGACCAACTGGGGGACAGACCAACTGGGGGACAGACCAACTGGGGGACAGACCAACTGGGGGACAGACCAACTGGGGGACAGACCAACTGGGGGACAGACCAACTGGGGGACAGACCGACAGAGGGACAGACCGACAGAGGGACAGACCGACAGAGGGACAGACCGACAGAGGGACAGACCGACAGAGGGACAGACCGACAGAGGGACAGACCGACAGACCTCCCCCCTTCCCTTGTTCGTCTCCCTTCCCCGTCCAACTGTTCGTCTCCCTACCCCCCGTCCCCCTGTTCGTCTCCTTACCCTGTCCCCCTGTATGTCTCCCTCCCCCCAAGCCCCTCTTTCTGTTCGTCTCCCTACCCCCTCCCCCTGTTCGTCTCCTTACCCCGTCAACCTGTTCGTCTCCCTCCCCCCTCGCCCTGTTCGTCTCTCTCCCCCCTCCCCCTGTTCGTCTCCCTCCCCCCTCCCCCTGTGCGTCTCCCTTCCCCGTCCAACTGTTCGTCTCCCTTCCCCGTCCAACTGTTCGTCTCCCTTCCCCGTCCAACTGTTCGTCTCCCTCCCCCCTCCCCCTGTTCGTTTCCCTTCCCCCCTCCCCCTGATTGTCTCCCTCCTCCCTCCCCCTGTTCGTCTCCTTACCCCGTCCCCCTGTTCGTCTCTCTCCCCCCTCCCCCTGTTCGTCTCCCTACCCCCTCCCCCTGTTTGTCTCCCTACCCCCTCCCCTGTTCGTCTCCCTACCCTCTTCCATGTTCGTCTTCTTACCCCGTCCGCCTGTTCGTTTCCTTACCCTGTCCCCCTGATCGTCTCCCTACCCCCTATCCCTGATCGTCTCCTTCCCCCCTCCCCCCGTTCATCTCCCTCCCCCCTTCCCTTGGTGGACCTATGACACTGCGGAATGGGCCATGCGGCCCACATCCCCAAAGAAGACGACAAGAGGTGGTGCTGAGGGCTTCGGTCCACACTCCCCCCAACACCCCACACGCCCGTGTGCAAACCCCGCACTACGAGTAGCCCCTTGACATGCATATGTATTATGTACCTTGAAGTATTCCCGCAGATTACCCCCGTTCCAGTATGTTGTCCCCCCCCCTTTTTCCTCACCTGGGCATGTGCTGCTGCGTCTCCCCTGTGTTCCTACAAACAGCATGGAAAGACAACACGAAGAACAAACACACGTTCATATGTTTACATGCCGGGGCACAAAGCACATCAACACGGTACGGCAATATCCCTTTCAACTTGAACAAATGACCCCTCCACCACCACACGTGTTTCATATCACTCCTGCAGCCTAATCCCGGTCCCTCACCCCCCCACACACACACAGACCCGTCACCCCTTCGCCCGCCACCACCACCACCACCACAATGACGACCACCACGTCGAAGAAGAAGACACAGGAGACGAAGACGACCACCACGACCACCACCACCACCACTGCGTCAGCCTCCCTGCGTCAGCCTCCCTGCGTCCATCCTCCGATCCCTCCACACACCCCACACGCCTACGTGCCACTCTCCCCTCCTCACCAGAAATCCCTTCAGGCGAGGCATCAGAGCTGTGGGCTGAAGCTGCAACCACAACAGCGTTGCTACGACGGACGGAGCGGTAAATATACTACTACCACCAGAAGCCCTTTCCAAGTTAAGCCCATGGCGGCTTAAATGAGGTGAATTCCTAAAGGAGCGAGCAGAGGAACAGGGTAGCAGCAGCCCCAAGGGAAACGCACAGAGATTTGTTCATTGGATAGATTATCATGCTATTGTCATCATCATAATACTATTAGATCCTCTTTTTACATGCAGCCCGTATAGCTATGAGTCCCGCCGCCATTCTCAATCCCTGTGCGCCGCCACAACACAACGCCACCACGTCGACCCAGTCCCTTCACGCATCACTACATCCACTGTGTCCCACTTTTACCTTGTCGACGCAGTGTAGAGACCGATTTCGCCGTCTCGTCAGAGACGTGACGCCTCTGATGCTCTCCATGGCGACGCACCAATACACGAAGCTTTTCCTGCGGCGGCAATTTAGCATTCAACGATTTTGTTAACAATATATGAGTAAGAATGAGGATGTCTAATGCTTGACTTACTTGTGGGTGGCACTTTGTTGCGGCGGCACAAAAGATGGCGGCGTGACAACAAAATCCTACAATTAGTGATAAAATGTGTGCTATATACCATAACATAAATATCTGACAATTGCAGCGAATGTGCAAAAAGACTAGTAAGAGAACTTCATGTGGGCCGCAATCGCGACAAGGTGTACGGTATACGGCTAAACCCCGCCGTATACCCCGCCGTATACCCCGCCATGCCCCAACCCAGACCCGCACAAAAACGTGCCCACCAACACATATAATAACTTTTTCTTTTCTATTCCACGCCAGGCAAGTATTTTTCTTTTTATTTTTTATGTATGTTTTACCCTCTCAACACCCTGTACTCCTAACTATACCCCGCACATGTCTTCCCCCATACCCCCTGCAGTACTCCCACCCCACCAACCCCCGCCCCACCGTACCACGCAGTCCCCTCCCCCGCCATAAGATAATCCCCGCAGTACTCCCTCCCCCGGGCCATCGGTAATACGCAAAGACAAACAACACAGGGCACGAACGTCACGTCACGTCACACAGCTCCACACACCACATACAACCCCACACAAGACACAGGGCACGAACCACAAGACCCCGCACTACACACGACACGACCCTCCACACACCACATACGAAAACACACAAGAGACAGGGCACAAACCAAAAGGCCCCGCACCACACACGACACACAGCTCCACACACCACATACAAAAACACACACGACACAGGGCACGAACCACACAACCCCGCACCACACACGATACACAGCTCCACACACCACATACGAAAACACACACGACACAGGGCACGAATCGCACGACCCCGTACCACACACGACACGACACACAGCTCCACATACCGCATACGACAACGCACACAACACAGGGCACGAACCACACGACCCCGTACCACACACGACAGGACACACAGCTCCACATACCGCATACGACAACGCACACAACACAGGGCACGAACCACATGACCCCGCACCACACACGACACACAGCTCCACACACCACATACGAAAACACACAAGACACAGGGCACGAACCACACGACCCCGTACCACACACGAAACACAGCTCCACATGCCGCATACGACAACGCACACAACATAGGGCACGAACCACCCGACCCCGCACCACACACGACACACAGCTCCACACACCACATACGAAAACACACACGACACAGGGCACGAACCACACGACCCCGCACCACACACGATACACAGCTCCACACACCACATACGAAAACACACACGACACAGGGCACGAATCGCACGACCCCGTACCACACACGACACGACACACAGCTCCACATACCGCATACGACAACGCACACAACACAGGGCACGAACCACATGACCCCGCACCACACACGACAGGACACACAGCTCCACATACCGCATACGACAACGCACACAACATAGGGCACGAACCACACGACCCCGCACCACACACGACACACAGCTCCACACACCACATACGAAAACACACACGACACAGGGCACGAACCACACGACCCCGCACCACACACGATACACAGCTCCACACACCACATACGAAAACACACACGACACAGGGCACGAATCGCACGACCCCGTACCACACACGACACGACACACAGCTCCACATACCGCATACGACAACGCACACAACACAGGGCACGAACCACATGACCCCGCACCACACACGACAGGACACACAGCTCCACATACCGCATACGACAACGCACACAACACAGGGCACGAACCACATGACCCCGCACCACACACGACACACAGCTCCACACACCACATACGAAAACACACAAGACACAGGGCACGAACCACACGACCCCGTACCACACACGAAACACAGCTCCACATGCCGCATACGACCACGCACACAACATAGGGCACGAACCACACAACCCCGCACCACACACGACACACAGCTCCACACACCACATACGAAAACACACACGACACAGGGCACGAACCACACGACCCCGTACTTCACACGACATACAGCTCCACACACCACATACCAAAACACACACGACACAGGGCACGAATGGCACGACCCCGTACCACACACGACACGACACACAGCTCCACATGCCGCATACGACCACGCACACAACATAGGGCACGAACCACACGACCCCGCACCACACACGACACACAGCTCCACACACCACATACGAAAACACACACGACACAGGGCACGAACCACACGACCCCGTACTTCACACGACATACAGCTCCACACACCACATACGAAAACACACACGACACATGGCACGAATCGCACGACCCCGTACCACACACGACACGACACACAGCTCCACATACCGCATACGACAACGCACACAACACAGGGCACGAACCACATGACCCCGCACCACACACGACACACAGCTCCACACACCACATACGAAAACACACAAGACACAGGGCACGAACCACACGACCCCGTACCACACACGAAACACAGCTCCACATGCCGCATACGACAACGCACACAACATAGGGCACGAACCACCCGACCCCGCACCACACACGAAACACAGCTCCACACACCACATACGAAAACACACACGACACAGGGCACGAACCACACGACCCCGTACTTCACACGACATACAGCTCCACACACCACATACGAAAACACACACGACACATGGCACGAATCGCACGACCCCGTACCACACACGACACGACACACAGCTCCACATACCGCATACGACAACGCACACAACACAGAGCACGAACCACACGACCCCGCACCACACACGACGCACGGTTCAACACACCGCATACGAAAACACACAAGAGACAGGGCACAAACCAAAAGGCCCCGCACCACACACGACACACGGTTCCACACACCACATACGAAAACACACACGACACAGGGCACGAACAACACGACCACGTACCACACATGAAACACAGCTCCACATACCGCATACGACCACGCACACAACATAGGGCACGAACCACATGACCCCGCACCACACACGACACACAGCTCCACGCACCACATACGAAAACACACAAGACACAGGGCACGAACCACACGACCCCGTACCACACACGAAACACAGCTCCACATGCCGCATACGACAACGCACACAACATAGGGCACGAACCACACGACCCCGCACCACACACGACACACAGCTCCACACACCACATACGAAAACACACACGACACAGGGCACGAACCACACGACCCCGTACTTCACACGACATACAGCTCCACACACCACATACGACAACGCACACGACACAGGGCACGAATCACACAACCCCGTACGACACATGACACGACACACAGCTCCACATACTGCATACGACAACGCACACAACACAGGGCACGAACCACACGACCCCGCACCACACACGACACACAGCTCCACACACCACATACGAAAATACACACGACACAGGGCACGAATCGCACGACCCCGTATCACACACGACACGACACACAGCTCCACACACCACATACGAAAACACGCACGACACAGGGCACGAATCGCACGACCCCGTACCACACACGACACACAGCTCCACATGCCGCATACGACAATGCACACAACAAGGGGCACGAACCACACGACCCCGCACCACACACGACACACAGCTCACACACCACATACGAAAACACACACGACACAGGGCACGAACCACACGACCCCGCAGCACACACAACCCACAGCTCAGCACACCAACAACGAAAACACACACGACACAGGGCACGAATCACACAACCCCGTACTTCACACGACATACAGCTCCGCACACCACATAGGAAACCACACACGACACAGGGCACGAACCACAGGACCCCGCACAACAAACGTCACACAGCTCCACACACCTCATACAAAAACACACACGACACAGGGCACGAGCCACACAACCCCGTACTTCACACGACACACAGCTCCGCACACCACATAGGAAAACACACACGACACAGGGCACGAATCAGACGACCCGGCACCACACACGACACACAGCTACACACACCACATATACGATCACACAGAACACATACCTTATTGCATTAGAGTCGCTGTCTGTGGTGTTGTCGGTGGCATACTGTTTCGAGACATGAGGGCAGGAAAAGGAGAAGGGGGCGGAAGAGGAGGCACAGTTAAAGAGCGGCAAAGGCACAAGAGGTGCTGGAACTGACGCGTGAAGCATCTGGAATGGAAGAGAAAAGGCGCTGGCGGTGGAGGCGGTGGAGACGCTGGAGGGGGAGGAACTGTAATCTGTAACCATTCTGACCAAAGTTGCAACTGTTACTATCAGCACTGCTGTGGTCTGTGCATCCCCTATACACTACGGCGACAAGGTATACACCCTTTGGATCCGATCGCCAACAAGAACCACGAAAAAATAATATTGATAATTATCTGTATTGCCTAAGGACACGAATGATGATTTTTTGAGACTATAACACGCTCAGAGCGCTCACAAGGGCTGGGCCAATGTGTGAGAATCCGTACCACACCTATAAACCCCTTGCATACGATTGCACACAAGAACCGCGAAACAGTAATATTGATAATGATCTGAATTGCCTAAGGACACGAATGATGACTTTTTTGAGACTATAACACGCTCAGAGCGCTCACAAGGGCTGGGCCAATGTGTGAGAATCCGTACCACACCTATAAACCCCTTGCATACGATTGCCAACAAGAACCACGAAACAATAATATTGATAATGATCTGTATTGTCTAAGGACACGAATGATGATTTTTTGAGACTATAACACGCTCAGAGCGCTCACAAGGGCTGAGTCAATGTGTGAGAATCCGTACCACACCTATAAACCCCTTGCATACGATTGCCAACAAGAACCACGAAACAATAATATTGATAATGATCTGTATTGCCTAAGGACACGAATGATGATTTTTTTGAGACTATAACACGCTCAGAGCGCTCACAAGGGCTGGGCCAATGTGTGAGAATCCGTACCACACCTATAAACCCCTTGCATACGATTGCCAACAAGAACCACGAAACAATAATATTGATAATGATCTGTATTGCCTAAGGACACGAATGATGACTTTTTTGAGACTATAACACGCTCAGAGCGCTCACAAGGGCTGGGCCAATGTGTGGGAATCCGTACCACACCTATAAACCCCTTGCATACGATTGCCAACAAGAACCACGAAACAATAATATTGATAATTATCTGTATTGTCTAAGGACACGAATGATGAATTTTTTGAGACTATAACACGCTCAGAGCTCTCACAAGGGCTGAGCCAATGTGTGAGAATCCGTACCACACCTATAAACCCCTTGCATACGATTGCCAACAAGAACCACGAAACAATAATATTGATAATGATCTGTATTGTCTAAGGACACGAATGATGATTTTTTTGAGACTATAACACGCTCAGAGCGCTCACAAGGGCTGGGCCAATGTGTGAGAATCCGTACCACACCTATAAACCCCTTGCATACGATTGCCAACAAGAACCACGAAACAATAATATTGATAATTATCTGTATTGTCTAAGGACACGAATGATGATTTTTTTGAGACTATAACACGCTCAGAGCGCTCACAAGGGCTGGGCCAATGTGTGAGAATCCGTACCACACCTATAAACCCCTTGCATACGATTGCCAACAAGAACCACGAAACAATAATATTGATAATGATCTGTATTGCCTAAGGACACGAATGATGCTTTTTTTGAGACTATAACACGCTCAGAGCGCTCACAAGGGCTGGGCCAATGTGTGAGAATCCGTACCACACCTATAAACCCCTTGCATACGATTGCCAACAAGAACCACGAAACAATAATATTGATAATGATCTGTATTGCCTAAGGACACGAATGATGATTTTTTTGAGACTATAACACGCTCAGAGCGCTCACAAGGGCTGAGCCAATGTGTGAGAATCCGTACCACACCTATAAACCCCTTGCATACGATTGCCAACAAGAACCACGAAACAATAATATTGATAATTATCTGTATTGTCTAAGGACACGAATGATGATTTTTTTGAGACTATAACACGCTCAGAGCGCTCACAAGGGCTGAGCCAATGTGTGAGAATCCGTACCACACCTATAAACCCCTTGCATACGATTGCCAACAAGAACCACGAAACAATAATATTGATAATGATCTGTATTGCCTAAGGACACGAATGATGCTTTTTTTGAGACTATAACACGCTCAGAGCGCTCAGAAGGGCTGGGCCAATGTGTGAGAATCCGTACCACACCTATAAACCCCTTGCATACGATTGCCAACAAGAACCACGAAACAATAATATTGATAATTATCTGTATTGCCTAAGGACACGAATGATGCTTTTTTTGAGACTATAACACGCTCAGAGCGCTCACAAGGGCTGAGCCAATGTGTGAGAATCCGTACCGCACCTATAAACCCCTTGCATACGATTGCACACAAGAACCGCGAAACAGTAATATTGATAATGATCTGAATTGCCTAAGGACACGAATGATGACTTTTTTGAGACTATAACACGCTCAGAGCGCTCACAAGGGCTGAGCCAATGTGTGAGAATCCGTACCACACCTATAAACCCCTTGCATACGATTGCCAACAAGAACCACGAAACAATAATATTGATAATTATCTGTATTGCCTAAGGACACGAATGATGATTTTTTGAGACTATAACACGCTCAGAGCGCTCACAAGGGCTGAGTCAATGTGTGAGAATCCGTACCACACCTATAAACCCCTTGCATACGATTGCCAACAAGAACCACGAAACAATAATATTGATAATGATCTGTATTGCCTAAGGACACGAATGATGATTTTTTTGAGACTATAACACGCTCAGAGCGCTCACAAGGGCTGGGCCAATGTGTGAGAATCCGTACCACACCTATAAACCCCTTGCATACGATTGCCAACAAGAACCACGAAACAATAATATTGATAATGATCTGTATTGCCTAAGGACACGAATGATGATTTTTTTGAGACTATAACACGCTCAGAGCGCTCACAAGGGCTGGGCCAATGTGTGAGAATCCGTACCACACCTATAAACCCCTTGCATACGATTGCCAACAAGAACCACGAAACAATAATATTGATAATGATCTGTATTGCCTAAGGACACGAATGATGCTTTTTTTGAGACTATAACACGCTCAGAGCGCTCACAAGGGCTGGGCCAATGTGTGGGAATCCGTACCACACCTATAAACCCCTTGCATACGATTGCCAACAAGAACCACGAAACAATAATATTGGTAATGATCTGTATTGCCTAAGGACACGAATGATGATTTTTTTGAGACTATAACACGCTCAGAGCGCTCACAAGGGCTGAGCCAATGTGTGAGAATCCGTACCACACCTATAAACCCCTTGCATACGATTGCCAACAAGAACCACGAAACAATAATATTGGTAATGATCTGTATTGCCTAAGGACACGAATGATGACTTTTTTGAGACTATAACACGCTCAGAGCGCTCACAAGGGCTGGGCCAATGTGTGAGAATCCGTACCACACCTATAAACCCCTTGCATACGATTGCCAACAAGAACCACGAAACAATAATATTGATAATGATCTGTATTGTCTAAGGACACGAATGATGATTTTTTTGAGACTATAACACGCTCAGAGCGCTCACAAGGGCTGGGCCAATGTGTGGGAATCCGTACCACACCTATAAACCCCTTGCATACGATTGCACACAAGAACCGCGAAACAGTAATATTGATAATGATCTGAATTGCCTAAGGACACGAATGATGACTTTTTTGAGACTATAACACGCTCAGAGCGCTCACAAGGGCTGAGCCAATGTGTGAGAATCCGTACCACACCTATAAACCCCTTGCATACGATTGCCAACAAGAACCACGAAACAATAATATTGATAATGATCTGTATTGCCTAAGGACACGAATGATGATTTTTTGAGACTATAACACGCTCAGAGCGCTCACAAGGGCTGAGCCAATGTGTGAGAATCCGTACCACACCTATAAACCCCTTGCATACGATTGCCAACAAGAACCACGAAACAATAATATTGATAATGATCTGTATTGCCTAAGGACACGAATGATGATTTTTTTGAGACTATAACACGCTCAGAGCGCTCACAAGGGCTGGGCCAATGTGTGAGAATCCGTACCACACCTATAAACCCCTTGCATACGATTGCCAACAAGAACCACGAAACAATAATATTGATAATGATCTGTATTGGCTAAGGACACGAATGATGATTTTTTTGAGACTATAACACGCTCAGAGCGCTCACAAGGGCTGGGCCAATGTGTGAGAATCCGTACCACACCTATAAACCCCTTGCATACGATTGCCAACAAGAACCACGAAACAATAATATTGATAATGATCTGTATTGCCTAAGGACACGAATGATGCTTTTTTTGAGACTATAACACGCTCAGAGCGCTCACAAGGGCTGGGCCAATGTGTGGGAATCCATACCACACCTATAAACCCCTTGCATACGATTGCCAACAAGAACCACGAAACAATAATATTGATAATTATCTGTATTGTCTAAGGACACGAATGATGATTTTTTTGAGACTATAACACGCTCAGAGCGCTCACAAGGGCTGAGCCAATGTGTGAGAATCCGTACCACACCTATAAACCCCTTGCATACGATTGCCAACAAGAACCACGAAACAATAATATTGATAATGATCTGTATTGCCTAAGGACACGAATGATGCTTTTTTTGAGACTATAACACGCTCAGAGCGCTCAGAAGGGCTGGGCCAATGTGTGAGAATCCGTACCACACCTATAAACCCCTTGCATACGATTGCCAACAAGAACCACGAAACAATAATATTGATAATGATCTGTATTGCCTAAGGACACGAATGATGATTTTTTTGAGACTATAACACGCTCAGAGCGCTCACAAGGGCTGGGCCAATGTGTGAGAATCCGTACCACACCTATAAACCCCTTGCATACGATTGCCAACAAGAACCACGAAACAATAATATTGATAATGATCTGTATTGCCAAAGGACACGAATGATGATTTTTTGAGACTATAACACGCTCAGAGCGCTCACAAGGGCTGGGCCAATGTGTGGGAATCCGTACCACACCTATAAACCCCTTGCATACGATTGCCAACAAGAACCACGAAACAATAATATTGATAATTATCTGTATTGCCTAAGGACACGAATGATGCTTTTTTTGAGACTATAACACGCTCAGAGCGCTCACAAGGGCTGAGCCAATGTGTGAGAATCCGTACCGCATCTATAAACCCCTTGCATACGATTGCACACAAGAACCGCGAAACAGTAATATTGATAATGATCTGTATTGGCTAAGGACACGAATGATGATTTTTTTGAGACTATAACACGCTCAGAGCGCTCACAAGGGCTGAGCCAATGTGTGAGAATCCGTACCACACCTATAAACCCCTTGCATACGATTGCCAACAAGAACCACGAAACAATAATATTGATAATGATCTGTATTGCCTAAGGACACGAATGATGATTTTTTGAGACTATAACACGCTCAGAGCGCTCACAAGGGCTGAGTCAATGTGTGAGAATCCGTACCACACCTATAAACCCCTTGCATACGATTGCCAACAAGAACCACGAAACAATAATATTGATAATTATCTGTATTGCCTAAGGACACGAATGATGCTTTTTTTGAGACTATAACACGCTCAGAGCGCTCACAAGGGCTGGGCCAATGTGTGAGAATCCGTACCACACCTATAAACCCCTTGCATACGATTGCCAACAAGAACCACGAAACAATAATATTGATAATGATCTGTATTGCCTAAGGACACGAATGATGATTTTTTTGAGACTATAACACGCTCAGAGCGCTCACAAGGGCTGGGCCAATGTGTGAGAATCCGTACCACACCTATAAACCCCTTGCATACGATTGCCAACAAGAACCACGAAACAATAATATTGATAATGATCTGTATTGCCTAAGGACACGAATGATGCTTTTTTTGAGACTATAACACGCTCAGAGCGCTCACAAGGGCTGGGCCAATGTGTGGGAATCCGTACCACACCTATAAACCCCTTGCATACGATTGCCAACAAGAACCACGAAACAATAATATTGGTAATGATCTGTATTGCCTAAGGACACGAATGATGATTTTTTTGAGACTATAACACGCTCAGAGCGCTCACAAGGGCTGAGCCAATGTGTGAGAATCCGTACCACACCTATAAACCCCTTGCATACGATTGCCAACAAGAACCACGAAACAATAATATTGATAATGATCTGTATTGGCTAAGGACACGAATGATGCTTTTTTTGAGACTATAACACGCTCAGAGCGCTCACAAGGGCTGGGCCAATGTGTGAGAATCCGTACCACACCTATAAACCCCTTGCATACGATTGCCAACAAGAACCACGAAACAATAATATTGATAATGATCTGTATTGTCTAAGGACACGAATGATGATTTTTTTGAGACTATAACACGCTCAGAGCGCTCACAAGGGCTGGGCCAATGTGTGGGAATCCGTACCACACCTATAAACCCCTTGCATACGATTGCCAACAAGAACCACGAAACAATAATATTGGTAATGATCTGTATTGCCTAAGGACACGAATGATGATTTTTTTGAGACTATAACACGCTCAGAGCGCTCACAAGGGCTGGGCCAATGTGTGAGAATCCGTACCACACCTATAAACCCCTTGCATACGATTGCCAACAAGAACCACGAAACAATAATATTGATAATGATCTGTATTGGCTAAGGACACGAATGATGATTTTTTTGAGACTATAACACGCTCAGAGCGCTCACAAGGGCTGGGCCAATGTGTGAGAATCCGTACCACACCTATAAACCCCTTGCATACGATTGCCAACAAGAACCACGAAACAATAATATTGATAATGATCTGTATTGCCTAAGGACACGAATGATGATTTTTTTGAGACTATAACACGCTCAGAGCGCTCACAAGGGCTGGGCCAATGTGTGGGAATCCATACCACACCTATAAACCCCTTGCATACGATTGCCAACAAGAACCACGAAACAATAATATTGATAATTATCTGTATTGTCTAAGGACACGAATGATGATTTTTTTGAGACTATAACACGCTCAGAGCGCTCACAAGGGCTGAGCCAATGTGTGAGAATCCGTACCACACCTATAAACCCCTTGCATACGATTGCCAACAAGAACCACGAAACAATAATATTGATAATGATCTGTATTGCCTAAGGACACGAATGATGCTTTTTTTGAGACTATAACACGCTCAGAGCGCTCACAAGGGCTGAGCCAATGTGTGAGAATCCGTACCACACCTATAAACCCCTTGCATACGATTGCCAACAAGAACCACGAAACAATAATATTGATAATGATCTGTATTGCCTAAGGACACGAATGATGATTTTTTTGAGACTATAACACGCTCAGAGCGCTCACAAGGGCTGGGCCAATGTGTGAGAATCCGTACCACACCTATAAACCCCTTGCATACGATTGCCAACAAGAACCACGAAACAATAATATTGATAATGATCTGTATTGCCTAAGGACACGAATGATGATTTTTTGAGACTATAACACGCTCAGAGCGCTCACAAGGGCTGGGCCAATGTGTGGGAATCCGTACCACACCTATAAACCCCTTGCATACGATTGCCAACAAGAACCACGAAACAATAATATTGATAATTATCTGTATTGCCTAAGGACACGAATGATGCTTTTTTTGAGACTATAACACGCTCAGAGCGCTCACAAGGGCTGAGCCAATGTGTGAGAATCCGTACCGCATCTATAAACCCCTTGCATACGATTGCACACAAGAACCGCGAAACAGTAATATTGATAATGATCTGTATTGGCTAAGGACACGAATGATGATTTTTTTGAGACTATAACACGCTCAGAGCGCTCACAAGGGCTGAGCCAATGTGTGAGAATCCGTACCACACCTATAAACCCCTTGCATACGATTGCCAACAAGAACCACGAAACAATAATATTGATAATGATCTGTATTGCCTAAGGACACGAATGATGATTTTTTGAGACTATAACACGCTCAGAGCGCTCACAAGGGCTGAGTCAATGTGTGAGAATCCGTACCACACCTATAAACCCCTTGCATACGATTGCCAACAAGAACCACGAAACAATAATATTGATAATTATCTGTATTGCCTAAGGACACGAATGATGCTTTTTTTGAGACTATAACACGCTCAGAGCGCTCACAAGGGCTGGGCCAATGTGTGAGAATCCGTACCACACCTATAAACCCCTTGCATACGATTGCCAACAAGAACCACGAAACAATAATATTGATAATGATCTGTATTGCCTAAGGACACGAATGATGATTTTTTTGAGACTATAACACGCTCAGAGCGCTCACAAGGGCTGGGCCAATGTGTGAGAATCCGTACCACACCTATAAACCCCTTGCATACGATTGCCAACAAGAACCACGAAACAATAATATTGATAATGATCTGTATTGCCTAAGGACACGAATGATGCTTTTTTTGAGACTATAACACGCTCAGAGCGCTCACAAGGGCTGGGCCAATGTGTGGGAATCCGTACCACACCTATAAACCCCTTGCATACGATTGCCAACAAGAACCACGAAACAATAATATTGGTAATGATCTGTATTGCCTAAGGACACGAATGATGATTTTTTTGAGACTATAACACGCTCAGAGCGCTCACAAGGGCTGAGCCAATGTGTGAGAATCCGTACCACACCTATAAACCCCTTGCATACGATTGCCAACAAGAACCACGAAACAATAATATTGATAATGATCTGTATTGGCTAAGGACACGAATGATGCTTTTTTTGAGACTATAACACGCTCAGAGCGCTCACAAGGGCTGGGCCAATGTGTGAGAATCCGTACCACACCTATAAACCCCTTGCATACGATTGCCAACAAGAACCACGAAACAATAATATTGATAATGATCTGTATTGTCTAAGGACACGAATGATGATTTTTTTGAGACTATAACACGCTCAGAGCGCTCACAAGGGCTGGGCCAATGTGTGGGAATCCGTACCACACCTATAAACCCCTTGCATACGATTGCCAACAAGAACCACGAAACAATAATATTGGTAATGATCTGTATTGCCTAAGGACACGAATGATGATTTTTTTGAGACTATAACACGCTCAGAGCGCTCACAAGGGCTGGGCCAATGTGTGAGAATCCGTACCACACCTATAAACCCCTTGCATACGATTGCCAACAAGAACCACGAAACAATAATATTGATAATGATCTGTATTGGCTAAGGACACGAATGATGATTTTTTTGAGACTATAACACGCTCAGAGCGCTCACAAGGGCTGGGCCAATGTGTGAGAATCCGTACCACACCTATAAACCCCTTGCATACGATTGCCAACAAGAACCACGAAACAATAATATTGATAATGATCTGTATTGCCTAAGGACACGAATGATGATTTTTTTGAGACTATAACACGCTCAGAGCGCTCACAAGGGCTGGGCCAATGTGTGGGAATCCATACCACACCTATAAACCCCTTGCATACGATTGCCAACAAGAACCACGAAACAATAATATTGATAATTATCTGTATTGTCTAAGGACACGAATGATGATTTTTTTGAGACTATAACACGCTCAGAGCGCTCACAAGGGCTGAGCCAATGTGTGAGAATCCGTACCACACCTATAAACCCCTTGCATACGATTGCCAACAAGAACCACGAAACAATAATATTGATAATGATCTGTATTGCCTAAGGACACGAATGATGCTTTTTTTGAGACTATAACACGCTCAGAGCGCTCAGAAGGGCTGGGCCAATGTGTGAGAATCCGTACCACACCTATAAACCCCTTGCATACGATTGCCAACAAGAACCACGAAACAATAATATTGATAATGATCTGTATTGCCTAAGGACACGAATGATGATTTTTTGAGACTATAACACGCTCAGAGCGCTCACAAGGGCTGAGCCAATGTGTGAGAATCCGTACCACACCTATAAACCCCTTGCATACGATTGCCAACAAGAACCACGAAACAATAATATTGATAATGATCTGTATTGGCTAAGGACACGAATGATGATTTTTTTGAGACTATAACACGCTCAGAGCGCTCACAAGGGCTGGGCCAATGTGTGGGAATCCATACCACACCTATAAACCCCTTGCATACGATTGCACACAAGAACCGCGAAACAGTAATATTGATAATGATCTGAATTGCCTAAGGACACGAATGATGACTTTTTTGAGACTATAACACGCTCAGAGCGCTCACAAGGGCTGAGCCAATGTGTGAGAATCCGTACCACACCTATAAACCCCTTGCATACGATTGCCAACAAGAACCACGAAACAATAATATTGATAATGATCTGTATTGCCTAAGGACACGAATGATGATTTTTTGAGACTATAACACGCTCAGAGCGCTCACAAGGGCTGAGCCAATGTGTGAGAATCCGTACCACACCTATAAACCCCTTGCATACGATTGCCAACAAGAACCACGAAACAATAATATTGATAATGATCTGTATTGCCTAAGGACACGAATGATGATTTTTTTGAGACTATAACACGCTCAGAGCGCTCACAAGGGCTGGGCCAATGTGTGAGAATCCGTACCACACCTATAAACCCCTTGCATACGATTGCCAACAAGAACCACGAAACAATAATATTGATAATGATCTGTATTGCCTAAGGACACGAATGATGATTTTTTTGAGACTATAACACGCTCAGAGCGCTCACAAGGGCTGGGCCAATGTGTGAGAATCCATACCACACCTATAAACCCCTTGCATACGATTGCCAACAAGAACCACGAAACAATAATATTGATAATGATCTGTATTGCCTAAGGACACGAATGATGATTTTTTGAGACTATAACACGCTCAGAGCGCTCACAAGGGCTGAGCCAATGTGTGAGAATCCGTACCACACCTATAAACCCCTTGCATACGATTGCCAACAAGAACCACGAAACAATAATATTGATAATGATCTGTATTGCCTAAGGACACGAATGATGATTTTTTTGAGACTATAACACGCTCAGAGCGCTCACAAGGGCTGGGCCAATGTGTGAGAATCCGTACCACACCTATAAACCCCTTGCATACGATTGCCAACAAGAACCACGAAACAATAATATTGATAATGATCTGTATTGCCTAAGGACACGAATGATGACTTTTTTGAGACTATAACACGCTCAGAGCGCTCACAAGGGCTGGGCCAATGTGTGAGAATCCATACCACACCTATAAACCCCTTGCATACGATTGCCAACAAGAACCACGAAACAATAATATTGATAATTATCTGTATTGCCTAAGGACACGAATGATGATTTTTTTGAGACTATAACACGCTCAGAGCGCTCACAAGGGCTGGGCCAATGTGTGGGAATCCGTACCACACCTATAAACCCCTTGCATACGATTGCCAACAAGAACCACGAAACAATAATATTGGTAATGATCTGTATTGCCTAAGGACACGAATGATGATTTTTTTGAGACTATAACACGCTCAGAGCGCTCACAAGGGCTGAGCCAATGTGTGAGAATCCGTACCACACCTATAAACCCCTTGCATACGATTGCCAACAAGAACCACGAAACAATAATATTGATAATGATCTGTATTGCCTAAGGACACGAATGATGATTTTTTTGAGACTATAACACGCTCAGAGCGCTCACAAGGGCTGGGCCAATGTGTGAGAATCCGTACCACACCTATAAACCCCTTGCATACGATTGCCAACAAGAACCACGAAACAATAATATTGATAATGATCTGTATTGCCTAAGGACACGAATGATGATTTTTTTGAGACTATAACACGCTCAGAGCGCTCACAAGGGCTGGGCCAATGTGTGAGAATCCGTACCACACCTATAAACCCCTTGCATACGATTGCCAACAAGAACCACGAAACAGTAATATTGGTAATTATCTGTAATGCCTAAGGACACGAATGATGCTTTTTTTGAGACTATAACACGCTCAGAGCGCTCACAAGGGCTGAGCCAATGTGTGGGAATCCGTACCACACCTATAAACCCCTTGCATACGATTGCCAACAAGAACCACGAAACAATAATATTTATAATGATCTGTATTGGCTAAGGACACGAATGATGATTTTTTTGAGCCTATAACACGCTCAGAGCGCTCACAAGGCCTGGATTAGTCCACCCGTCTGCCCTCGAAACCTGTTTTCCTAACCGCCAAAGGACCCAAACAATTGTTAGTAACAAGATCGATGACGCCCCCTGCAAATATTAAACACATTATATATATGTATGTATGTTTATGGCTTTGCAAATACGTTTGACAGCAGTATCAATCTGTTGTCCAATGGGCAGTGTACTGCCTATGCTTTCGACTAAACATTTCGATGCAAATACGCGTATTATTCACTGTAATAAGAGTTTTGTAAGAATCTTGTATTGGTAGGATAATTATTAGGTTTCCGGAACAATAAAGAACTGGGCATCAAGTGCTTGGTCTTTTAGCGAATGCTACTTAAGATTTTTGCTTTGTTTTTCCTTCCGTGTTTCTTCTGACCTTGATCTGCTCGTGGCTCTGCAAGCGCGCCTCACATTGTTCTGATGGCGGCGGGCACGACTCCTTGGCGCTGTGGAAATGGGGCCGTGGCGCCTGAAGGGGCGTGTACGCGCTTAAGCTTGCACGTGCACTGGAGCCACCATGTGCGTTGGAAAGCTGTCACGTGCGCTGGCCACGACTCGTGCGCACCTGCAGGGGCATGATACTTGAACTAAAGAATGCGAGGGATCGCTTTATAATACACTGCCGGTAAGTAATAAATAAGCTCCATGTAAGATGTGCAAGGGAGGGTGGGATGGCATGCCGCGCAGTGGGCGTGGCGTGCTGGGGAAGGGTGCGTGGACGGGGGACTGGGATGTAAGTGGGCACTATGGTACGATGATGTTACATGTTTTGGCGTGCTCTAAAATGCGTGACGTTTGGAACGTGCTTTTGGTGCCCCCATCTTGGCGCATGCAGGTGCATTGGAACAATCTGCAATGTGCGCTGTTGGTAAAAACACACGCAGGTAGTAGGGCCGAACGGGGGACGGGGAGAGGGGCGGGGAGAGGGCAAGGGGACGGGGACTGGGGAGGGGCCCAAAAAGGGGAAAGGGGCGGAGCGCGTGGGCAGGGGTTTTTACCGTAACAGCAGGGGGGTAATGTAACGGGGTTTTGCATGTTGTAAGATGCCAGACGTGTGGCATATGCTTTTGTTGTCCCCATCTTGGCGCCTATGCAGGTGCATATGGGGCAATCTGCAATGTGTGCTGGCAACAGACGCAGGTATGGCCAAACAGGGGACAAGGAGAGGGACGGGGACAGGCGAGGCTTGACGGGGCCCGGGGCGGGTGCGGAGGGGGAAAGGGGCGGTCTGCGAGGGAAACAGGGGAGGCGGTCGTGGGCGGTCGTGGGTATAGCGTGCGGGGTATGGGGGTGGTGTGTGGGGGAAGGGGTCTCAAGCGGCGTGCGGGGAAAAAGGGCACGGCAATGGCGACGCGGCCATTGACAGTGACGGGGACGGCAATTATGGTAACGCTGACAGGGAGGGATGGTGACGGGGACGGGGACTGCTACAGTGATGGCTACGGCGACAGGGAGGGGGAGGGGGAGAGCGTTACGTTGACAGCGGATATGACGGCAATAATTTCGATGGAGAGGGGGACAATGTGACAGCATGGGGGTGGCAACAGGGAGGGGGGAGGGGGATGACGGAATGATGTAGGGTTATACTTTTACAATTTTATAATTAAACATTATGCAGGTTTTCATCAAGGAATTATATATGTCTTTAAAAATATTTTCAGATTTCCATTGTTGGAATAAGAACGTTTGGATCATTCCTATACTGTTATAATTAAAAAAATGGGAAATTGTGTTTTAGGCGACGCGGACGGGGAGTTGGACAGCAACGGGGAGGGAGACGGCTATAATGCGACGGGAGGGGGACGGTCGCAGTGACATGGTGATGGTGAGACAAGGAGGGGGAGGGAGAGGGGGCCGGCGATGATGATGGTGATGGCGACAGCGACAAGGGATGAGATATGAGATTGACCACGGGATGAGAACACCACGGGGATATGATGGAGGGGAGGGAGGCGGGAAAAGGGGGCGGGGATCACTGGCGTGGAAATGGGCGGGGGCGGCGTGCGGTGGTGGAAGCGTGAGAGGCGTGCTGTGCAAGGGAGGGTGGGGTGGCGTGCCGCGCAGTGGGCGTGGCGTGCTGGGGAAGGGTGCGTGGACGGGGGACTGGGATGTAAGTGGGCACTATGGTACGATGATGTTACCTGTTTTGGCGTGCTCTAAAATGCGTGACGTTTGGAACGTGCTTTTGGTGCCCCCATCTTGGCGCATGCAGGTGCATTGGAACAATCTGCAATGTGCGCTGTTGGTAAAAACACACGCAGGTAGTAGGGCCGAACGGGGGACGGGGAGAGGGGCGGGGAGAGGGCAAGGGGACGGGGACTGGGGAGGGGCCCAAAAAGGGGAAAGGGGCGGAGCGCGTGGGCAGGGTTTCTTACCGTAACAGCAGGGGGGTAATGTAACGGGGTTTTGCATGTTGTAAGATGCCAGACGTGTGGCATATGCTTTTGTTGTCCCCATCTTGGCGCCTATGCAGGTGCATATGGGGCAATCTGCAATGTGTGCTGGCAACAGACGCAGGTATGGCCAAACGGGGGACAAGGAGAGGGACGGGGACAGGCGAGGCTTGACGGGGCCCGGGGCGGGTGCGGAGGGGGAAAGGGGCGGTCTGCGAGGGAAACAGGGGAGGCGGTCGTGGGCGGTCGTGGGTATAGCGTGCGGGGTATGGGGGCGGTGTGTGGGGGAAGGGGTCTCAAGCGGCGTGCGGGGAAAAAGGGCACGGCAATGGCGACGCGGCCATTGACAGTGACGGGGACGGCAATTATGGTAACACTGACAGGGAGGGATGGTGACGGGGACGGGGACTGCTACAGTGATGGCTACGGCGACAGGGAGGGGGAGGGGGAGAGCGTTACGTTGACAGCGGATATGACGGCAATAATTTCGATGGAGAGGGGGACAATGTGACAGCATGGGGGTGGCAACAGGGAGGGGGGAGGGGGATGACGGAATGATGTAGGGTTATACTTTTACAATTTTATAATTAAACATTATGCAGGTTTTCATCAAGGAATTATATATGTCTTTAAAAATATTTTCAGATTTCCATTGTTGGAATAAGAACGTTTGGATCATTCCTATACTGTTATAATTAAAAAAATGGGAAATTGTGTTTTAGGCGACGTGGACGGGGAGTTGGACAGCAACGGGGAGGGAGACGGCTATAATGCGACGGGAGGGGGACGGTCGCAGTGACATGGTGATGGCGAGACAAGGAGGGGGAGGGAGAGGGGGCCGGCGATGATGATGGTGATGGCGACAGCGACAAGGGATGAGATATGAGATTGACCACGGGATGAGAACACCACGGGGATATGATGGAGGGGAGGGAGGCGGGAAAAGGGGGCGGGGATCACTGGCGTGGAAAGGGGCGGGGGCGGCGTGCGGTGGTGGAAGCGTGAGAGGCGTGCTGTGCAAGGGAGGGTGGGGTGGCGTGCCGCGCAGTGGGCGTGGCGTGCTGGGGAAGGGTGCGTGGACGGGGGACTGGGATGTAAGTGGGCACTATGGTACGATGATGTTACCTGTTTTGGCGTGCTCTAAAATGCGTGACGTTTGGAACGTGCTTTTGGTGCCCCCATCTTGGCGCATGCAGGTGCATTGGAACAATCTGCAATGTGCGCTGTTGGTAAAAACACACGCAGGTAGTAGGGCCGAACGGGGGACGGGGAGAGGGGCGGGGAGAGGGCAAGGGGACGGGGACTGGGGAGGGGCCCAAAAAGGGGAAAGGGGCGGAGCGCGTGGGCAGGGTTTCTTACCGTAACAGCAGGGGGGTAATGTAACGGGGTTTTGCATGTTGTAAGATGCCAGACGTGTGGCATATGCTTTTGTTGTCCCCATCTTGGCGCCTATGCAGGTGCATATGGGGCAATCTGCAATGTGTGCTGGCAACAGACGCAGGTATGGCCAAACGGGGGACAAGGAGAGGGACGGGGACAGGCGAGGCTTGACGGGGCCCGGGGCGGGTGCGGAGGGGGAAAGGGGCGGTCTGCGAGGGAAACAGGGGAGGCGGTCGTGGGCGGTCGTGGGTATAGCGTGCGGGGTATGGGGGTGGTGTGTGGGGGAAGGGGTCTCAAGCGGCGTGCGGGGAAAAAGGGCGCCCCCGCCCCCTTGTACATCACTCGGCGCCTCCACCTGTTTTCCACGCACGCCGTGTCTTCTCCCTTCCCACACGCACGCTGCCGTCCCTCCTTCCCCTGCACGCGGCCGGTGCCCCCTTCCTCTTCCGCACGCCTTTGCCGGCCTATTTCCCCTCTTGCAGGCCCCGCTCCCTTCCCACGCATGTCGTCCCCACAGTCTTCCTGCCGCCGCCCCCTTAATCCGCGCCAGGGCTTTTACCCCTTCCCACGCCAACACACGGACCAACCCTCCCCCTCATGAGGCCCCTGCAGCCCTCCCTCACGCACGCCGCCCCCTTCCCCCTTCCCCCAGCACGCGGCCCACGCCACATTCTTCCATGTTTCCCGCGTGCGGTAGAAGGGGGCGTCCGTGTGCTGGCACACATTTCGCGGGCACTGGTGCTGGAGCTGGTGTTGGTGCTGGATGCGGCACTCCGGAGAGGGTGGCAGTGGATGGCGACGACGACAAGGATGGCGACGACATAGGGGGGAGGGGCACGGCAATGGCGACGTGGCCATTGACAGTGACGGGGACGGCAATTATGGTAACGCTGACAGGGAGGGATGGTGACGGGGACGGGGACTACTACAGTGATGGCTACGGTGACAGGGAGGGGGAGGGGGAGAGCGTTACGTTGACAGCGGATATGACGGCAATAATTTCGATGGAGAGGGGGACAATGTGACAGCATGGGGGTGGCAACAGGGAGGGGGGAGGGGGATTGCGGAATGATGTAGGGTTATACTTTTACAATTTTATAATTAAACATTATGCAGGTTTTCATCAAGGAATTATATATGTCTTTAAAAATATTTTCAGATTTCCATTGTTGGAATAAGAACGTTTGGATCATTCCTATACTGTTATAATTAAAAAAATGGGAAATTGTGTTTTAGGCGACGTGGATGGGGAGGTAGACAGCAACGGGGAGGGAGACGGCTATAATGTGACGGGAGGGGGACGGTCGCAGTGACATGGTGATGGCGAGACAAGGAGGGGGAGGGAGAGGGGGCCGGCGATGATGATGGTGATGGCGACAGCGACAAGGAATGGTGACGGTGACGGTGATACTATGGCGGTGACAGGGATGGGGAGGGTGACAGTGACAGTGACCACGAAGGTGGCAGTGATGGCAACGGTGACGGTGACTCCCTTATTGTCTTGATGTCTATGAGTGTCGTACACACACACAGCGACACACAAACATGATATAAGGGTGCAGAAGCACCTACCAGCATCCTTATAAGCCTTTGCAACTATCAACTACCACAGTCTCTCAAGTGCCATCGTCATCCCTCTCCTCCTAATCCTATCAACTACCTACATTGTTCACCCGACCTGACTGTCAGGTTGGATCCTCTACAAGGTACCCACAGTTTGTAATCCAACAGTGCTTAAAAATCCGTTAGTGCTGCGACACGTGTGAGCTGTGGCGCATGTCATAATGAGGGAACAAAATCGCCCATAGCTAGGATCCGTGCGGTAGGAGCACATCCAGGGGCAACAGTAACGGCAATTGTCTTAACCGTGTGGAAACGGATAACGGTAACAACAGCATCATGCCCCAGGTGGCAACTGACTTGAGCTTGATGACACTTGTAGGGGCAGCAACTCCCGGGGAAGATGGCAGCAGCATTACAAGCCTGCAGGTCAGCAAAACATAATGTGACACACAGCTCCATACACCAAATATAATACCACACATGACATGTGGCACGAATCACACGACCCGGCACCAAACACGACACACATCTCCACACACCAAATTTAACACCAATCACGACACCCAGCGCGAATCACACAACAACCCAGCACCACACACGACACACGGCTCCCCACACCAAATATGAAACCTCACATGACACACGGCACGACTCACACAAACCAGCACCATGCACGACACACGGTTCCACACACCATATATAACACCACACACGACACATGGCATGAATCACATGACCCGGCACCACACACGTCACACCGCCCCACACAGCAAAAACGACACCACACACCATATGCGGCATGAATCACACGACCCAGCACCTCACACAACACACGGCTCCACACATAAAATTAAACACCACACACAACACACGGCATGAACAACACAACAACCCAGCACCACACACGACACACGGCTCCACACACCAAATATGAAACCACACACAACACATGGCACGAATCACACAACCCGACACCACGCACGACACACGGCTCCACACACTTATAAACCTCTTGCATACGATTGCCACCTGGAACCACGAAACAATAATATTTATTATTATCTGTATTGCCTAAGGACACGAATGAAATTTTTTTTGAGACTATAACATGGACAGAGTGCTCACAAGGGCTGGGCCAATGTGTGGGAATCCGTACCACACTTATAAACCCCTTGCATACGATTGCCACCTGGAACCACGAAACAATAATATTGATAATTATCTGTATTGTCTAAGGACACGAATGATGATTTTTTTGAGACTATAACACGCTCAGAGCGCTCACAAGGGCTGGGCCAATGTGTGGGAATCCGTACCACACTTATAAACCTTTGAACACCCTTTGAAAACCCTTTGCATCCTATCGCCACATGGAAACACGAAATAGCAATATGAGTTATTATCTGTATTTCCTAAGGGCACGAATCAAATGTTTTTTCCTTAGGACCATTATGTTTGTTTACAGCAACTCTTTTGGTCTGGGGGTGTTTGAGGGACAGTTTGTAGGGGCCATTGGTCATCTATGCTTAGGAATGCGTGTACAGGACGCATACAGATGCGGTCAGCAGGGCTTCTGTTTCACACCTGGAAAGCAGGCGACAAATGTGGGAACTCATGCTGGGTGTGTATTGGTTGGGATTCAAAACAAATAGCACACGAACATGAAAAGGGGAGGGGGGTTAACTTCCCAACCCCAGATGTGTATTAATGGTTGGTATCTACAAGGGACAATATTTTAATATAACAGGCCTCATTTAGTTATAAGGCAAGGTTGAACCTGTAGACAGAGAAAAACCAGGAAGTGAGAAACGAGGAAGTTTGAGGGCCAAGGGAGGGATTACAGCAGGGATATTCCTTATGACCAGTATCCATAAACCAAAAAACAAATATATATATAGGGAAAAGGCGGACAATAATGGCAGGCATGTCTTATGCTGCTTTGCATATATACCCACCTACTTACCAACCAACAATCCAAGCAGCTACGTTGCCCCATACAAGAACTCCCTCGTGCTGAAGCAAAAGCCTTCCACACTCTCCTGATAGTGCTCAAGTCATGGTGGGTATTATACCCCAAACTTGTATGTGTGAGCCACGAATTCCTATAGGCATAATCTCCCCCACTATGGAATTGTACCTACCCTCATGATGAAAAGCATATGTTCATGCACAGCAGAAATCCCTTCTTCTCTCTCAAGCAGTCCACACCTGTTTAACACCATCCATCCAACCCTTGCTTATAAGGTTCCATATCACTGGAATGAGGAATAACAGAATTTGTTGATCCTGTTATTCATCATTCCAGTGATATGGAACCTTATTCCTCTGTAACCTTACTTCACCCACCCTCTCCTCCACCTTTCCTTCTCGGGGTTTCTGCTCATTTTCCTATGCATTTCCTGACCCCTCCCTCCTACTCCTCCCCCTGATATCCTTCCCTCTCATCATACTCATCATACTCATCATCATCATCATCATTATCATCATCATCATCATCATCATCATCATCATCATCATCATCATCATCATCATCATCATCATCCCCCTCATCATACTCCCCCTCCTCCTCCTCCTCTTCGTACTCCCCTTCCTCCGCCTCCTCCCCCTCTTCCTCCTCCCCTTCTTCCCCCCCCTGGCCCTTTCCCTCATTAGCCGGTCCCTTTGCCTCCACATCAAGCATCCTCTCCACCATTTTCTTCCTCCACACTTGGTTATTGAGGCCAAGTTGTGCCTTCCGCCACTTGTTCAGGTTGTCAACGCCTGCCTGGGCAATGATGCTACCTGGACGCTGTATGTAATGTGAGTCCCATACCCGAAGGGAGTTCCCCATGACCTGCGCATGTGGCTGTAGGTCGGGCAGCTGGCGAGCCACCTCCTGCACAAGTGATGTGTAGGCTGTGGTTGAGTGGATATGGCGTAGTTTCTGGGGGGGAATATGCTCCCAGGGTGCCCCATAGCGTTCCTCAATATCCCTCCACTCCATAGCAAAGCCGTTGTTGAACGGCTGCCCATTCTTGTCTATGAGGAGCTGTTGCGAGGAAGTCATGTCAACTGGGGCACGTTGCATGAGCACTGGCCTGGCATGCCTTACGTATGTCTGGATGAGCTTGGACAGATCGGGTGGGAGGATGACAGTCAGGGGCTCCCTATTCCTTGTGAAACGTGCAGTCTTGTGATGGTTCAACTCCAACTGCATACATGCCACACCAGCCACATTGTTGGGTGGGCCTGTAGAGCAGGACGGTCCTGATGATGAGGGATCATCCTCCATAGCAGGGTGCTGTACTTTCGGTCTCCTCACTACTTGGGTGAGGTTGTTGCCACGGCAACCACGCTGCCTGCAGTCCTTGTTACAGCAAGAGGTACTACCAGGCACCATTAATGTCGAAAGGGCGGACATCCTGAGTGGTGGTAAGTACAATCCAGATACCAGTACTGCAACGAGTGCATGCATGATTGCAATGGCTGCTTCCAGCCTGACGCACTTGGCACTGCTCAAGTCATGCTTGAGTGCATCAGATGCACTTTGCTGGAGGCCGTGAACGAATGCTAGCACCTCAGACTTATCAGGTAGGCTGTTATGTTGTACAACACTCTCCTCCATACCAGCTGAACCTGATATAGGGTTTGCTGCTGGTGGCGGTGCTCTTGGATATGACTTCTTAAGCTGCCTTGCAATATTGTGCAGCCATTCTTGTATACGTTGGCAATGGCTTGTCTGTAAAATATGTGCAGGACGGAAAAAGGGAAACAAAGGGTGATAACGGATGCACAGAATGGACTATCTAGAGCCTCTAGAACATGGCAAGTGAAAGGTAGTGGTTGAGGTACGGTATTGATTGTTATATGGAAAGGTAGGGATGTGGATGGGGTGGTGTTACACTTATAGTGCTGAAATGGAAGTACTCCTGGGTATAAACAAGCCCCTCTCCCCTCTCCCCTCTCCCCTCTCCCCTCTGCCCTCTGCCCTCTCCCCTCTGCCCTCTGCCCTCTCCCCTCTCCCCTCTGCCCTCTCCCCTCTCCCCTCTCCCCTCTCTCCTCTCCCCTCTCTCCTCTCCCCTCTCCCCAGACCTGATTGCTGTCTTGTGCATCATGCTGCCGAAGATACTCCACAAGCTTCACCAACCTTGTTATCTCTACTGCAGTGTGTTGACTTCCGGCCCGTGCAACCATGAAGTCAATGAAGTTGATGGTAATATGCTGGTGTACGGAAAAGGGTGCGGGATTGGTATGTTGACATTGTATATGATGAGAAAGACACTATGATGAGGGAGGTGTGTATATGAATATGCATCATATCTATGTGGGTGATTCTGGTAGCTATATTAGCTATATAGTTTCCACGGGTAGACAAATTCTTGAGAATAAAACATGTAAAATGTTAGGTGGTAGGTACAGATCATTCATGTAGTATAGTGATGCAAAACACATACCTGGTTGCTAAATAGGCGAAGGGATAAGAAAGGAAGGGGAACACCAAGGAATTGGTGTGCGAATCCCAGGAACTTTGACACCGTGTTCTTAATGCCCATGAATGTCGACTCACTGACGCCAATGGTCCCTCCTGCTGCAAAGTTGTATGGAGCTCTGCACCATTCTTCAAGACCATGTAGCTCTGAGACAACTGGCATGCATCCTGGTGCCGTCTTTCTCCTGCTGCTGCCAATGGCGGTCAAGATACCATAGCGGTGTATGTTCGCACCACCCCAATCCTTCATAGGGAGTGTAGTCTTGAAGGCTACACCTGAAGGGTAGAAATGTCCCCCTGATGATGTGGAAGGGGACACTGCACTGGTAGAAGGAGCAGTGCTGGTGCTCGCATCGGGCTGATGGGGGCCCGAAGAAGTCGCCAATGGGTTGGGCTTATTATTGGAGTTGATGACGACCGCAACAGCAGGTCTGTTGGGAGGTTTGGAGATGTTGGACGTTGTCCTTTGGCGTGCCTGCACTGCTGGGGTTATTTGTACAGCTAACCTCTTCTGCTGCTGGTTACACGGCGGTGAGGAGGAGGCCAAACCCGATGTCCTGCTGGTTTGGACAACTGGGGGCGGCACAACTTCTGGGGGAGAGGCTGCTGTTTCTGTGCACGAGGGGTTGGTTAGGCCAGCAGCAGAGTCAGTGGTGGGTAATACCTGCTGGCGGCTGCTGCTGGGGGCGGGGGCAGGAGCCGTGGAGGTGGTGGTGATGTCTTGGGGCCTCCTGCTAGAGCTAGGACCAGCCTGCTGATGAAACGTTTTGGTGCTCATCACTGGAGGTATACACCTGCTGATGAGTGGTCGTCTGCTGAATCGGTGGCCAGCAGGTGCTGCAGGGAAGGTTCGGGGGATAGGTGTTGGTGAAACAGGCTTGGTGCAGATACTGTCAGATGCCGCCAGCTTGCATACAGGAGGTTCTTGATGAGGTGTTGAGATGGAAGGGGCGGCGTCGGGGGTGGCAGCTGCTGGAGCATTAGCGGCAGAGGGAGCAAAGGCCGCTGCTGCTGTGGGCGGCTGCTGTTGCTGCTGCTGCCGCTGCTCATCAGTAGCAATGACCTGCTGGGCTTTCTTGATGATGGGTATATTATTGGGGGCATCAGCAGGCTCATCACATGTGCCATGCTCCCGACTGCTGTTGGTGATTTTGGTGATTGGATTTTGGGAATAACAATGGTCCTCCTGCTGGCTAGTTTTATTAGGCACCGGCTGGTTGTCCTTCTCTGCCTCCGCCTCATCACGTGCTCCCTCTGCAGCTGCGCTACTTATTGTGCAGAGACGCTTGGCAGCTGGAAGCCTCGCTTCATATACCTCTGCTCTCTTCAGCTGCACTGGTGTGACCTGTGCACATGTTGCATGCAGAGGTGGGTGTGCCTTTTTGAGCTCCTCTATGGCTAAGCAAAGGGGCTGTAGGATAGCCACGTTCACAATGGCCCTGCAGATTGCCGCACAGCTTGCCAGCTTGATTGCTGATGCCCTTCGGCCTACCACCTGCAGGTCCTTGAGCCGCCCCAGCAGGATAGGGTCTTTCACAATGATCCTCTTCAACGACTTCCTTGCATCTACCCAGGAGTTTAGAAGCCTATCTGTTATGGGTGCTCCCAAGTTGCGCAGCTGGTTGGCTACATCCTTGATGATGAGGTAATTGCGTCCACTAGCATCTGCCTCATTTCTTGCGAGCACCAGCGACATAGCCCCAAGATCTTGCACATATATGTTGGTTCTCCAGGCAGCCCACCGTGGCGGCTATATTGATGAGGGGTATATATGGATGTGTGTGCAGCCATAAGAAAGGGTAATAAATAACAAGGGTATTAAATAATAAAGGGAGGGACATGTGCATGTATGTGTATTATTTGTGGGACTGTTGCATGTGTGTAAATGTAATGTTGGAGCATGATAAATTGTTGTTGTATGTGTGTGTGTATGTGTGTTTACGTATGTCCTTGTTTTGCAAAATGCCTGACTCTGACAAGTGCTAGTATAGAATAGAATTCTATGTGGTAGGTAAATTGATTCTTTCACATGGTCATCCATGATATCATCGGTTCAACTCTTGCTGAGCGCAGTGCCATGGCTTTATTTGTGAGATAGATATGTGATGGTGCAATGATACTATGAGTAGCTGAACTGCCTATGAATCCTTGGCAGAACTTACAGAAATTTTGCCCCTTGAGGAATTTCGTCCAGCATCTTGGCCCTTGGTACTCATTGTTGTCAGCCTGAACTCAGGATACATCACATACACATATAGGAACTCTTCATTTCTTAACCAGCAGGTTATGTGGCAAAGAAAGCTAATCCTTGCTGCCTAATTACGCACAACAGGCAGAAAAGCCACGCAGCCCTGGGGACCACAATATACATCTAGGCAATAGCACGTGTATGGGGTAGTTCTATATATTGGGATAAAATTTCATGCAAGGACAGGAGGCCACATACAGCTATAAGGAGATAAGGCAGGAAACAAGTAAGAAGACAGGCAGGCATGTGCCTGTGCTCTGCCCTGCCAGCCAAATGTAATAATGAGGTGTTGAGGTGTGTTCGTTCAAATAGAACAGATAATATATATACAGTGGCAAAGGCAATCGTGTGCTTACAGATTATGATTGTGACCCATGAATAAGTGTTATAAGTAAGTAGGGTCAGCTTACCCTTGTAAGCCCTTTTCAATTTCGGAAGTATATATGTAAATATTTTATATTTCTATTGAAGTTTTGTGTATGTATGTGGGTTATATTGTGCAAAGCAAAGGAAATCTTCACTGTGCCTCTACGTATTCTATGAATGCTCCTGAAATGCCTTTTCAAATCCTACAAGTACATTGAGAACAAATTTTCATGAGAAGCTATTATATTAATATAATGTACATACGTAGTAAACGAAATTTTGAATGTGCCTCTTCTTGGGTCACAAGCACCTCCTGAAGTATACAAACAGTCCATAGATTGGCGCTGTATTAGAGAGGAGAAACAAAGCCTATTTAATGCTGTTTTAAAACACAGAGTAGAATATCTATATCTACAAAAATAAGCAACGTGTTGCTCTTGGAAAA